>OW052185.1:81793879-82243571 GCA_932526625.1 Rhingia campestris
GGCGGAATAGAGAATCCTCTACTCCACCAACCCGTAAACCTAACCTAACCTAAGGCGAGGCCTTTCTCTACTGTGTCCAACTTTAAATGGTTTTTGTAAAAAAAAACACCCCCAAAAAGTGGGCGTGGGTTTAAATGATCTAAGGACGAAAGGTTTATATTTTCATAACCAGTGGTCCTACATCAATAGTTTTTTTTGGAATATTTTAAAATAGGTACCGAAAAACGTTTTTTACTGAAAACGAAATATAGATATTGAAATTCTTTAAATATATTGTTCAGAATTTTTTTTTTTCAGATAGACTTATAACCCTATGGGATAGGGTATAAAAAGGGTGGTTTTAGTGAGTAAAAATCTCACACAACTGAGGGCACGTGCTCATCG
This sequence comes from Rhingia campestris, assembly GCA_932526625.1. Taxonomy (NCBI): domain Eukaryota; kingdom Metazoa; phylum Arthropoda; class Insecta; order Diptera; family Syrphidae; genus Rhingia; species Rhingia campestris. Next base: position 81,794,264 of record OW052185.1, read on the forward strand.
TGTCTATGGAGATTTCCACCAGCCCACGGAAAAAAAATATTTTAGCTGGCTTAAACGTCCAATGACGAGTTTCTTGACCAGTCCTATATCGCTGTACAACTCTTAAAATTGTTGATTGATTCTTCGTCTCCATAGCCTATCAACGCAAACGAAACTGAAGATTTTTGAAGATTTTTTCGCTCCAAACGACCAATGATTTCTTTTAAGTCCCTTATTATGTCAAAGTTATATCTGTCAATGGTGACTTTTTGTCCAATTCGTCAATGTGTCCTTTCGTCCTTTAAACAGCATATACTTTCCCTTACCCTCATTTACTGCTAATATAGCTGTTATATCACGTCCGACCGATAATGTCAGCGTATGCTTGTAGTCGGACCGTTTTATTGAAGATTGTGCTTCAGGTGTTGGTTTGGGAGTTTTGTACAATACTCTCAAAAATTATATAAAAGAAGTCAGATGAGCTTGAGCAAAACAAGACGTGGCTCTGTGTAGTTCGTCACTATAAATGCTGTCGTATGTGGCTTTAAAATCGATGAAAAGCTGGTGGGTTTATTTCCATTTCGAAATGCACTTTGTTCAATCGACCCACAAGCACGAAGCAAACATTTTTTTAAAGCTGCTCTTGATGACCAATTCTGTTGAAATACCAGATGTTTTATTACGCTTATCCGTTGTTTATTGGTAATCAACAACGCGAACTGATTGACTTAATTGTATTGGCCAATAATTTCTTAATATTAATTTTAAATAAAAACGTTTCAACGTTTACCTTTATAAATTACTACGGTAAGGGATACGAGATGCTCACACATGCGACAAAATAATTATGCCGAATCCTGTACATATAAACGAATATAAGTGTCCTTTAAGTACGAATAGTTGCAAATGCAATCATCCGGTATACACCGTCATAGAGCTGGGTGATATATTTTTTTATAAATACAAGCAGGACACTTTGTATAATACAAAGGTATGTGTTGCCCGGTGTTATTCTCCGTGTTTACAGTCATTACTCGTCATCGCCAGTCGTCAGTAGTCTTCGTCAGTTGGAATATACACTACACAGCTTTTGGATTATCCTTGTTTGTCGCGTGATTTCCTTTTGCCCAGCAGCCATTTATGTTTGTGTGTGTATATTTTTTAAGTATTTATTATATTGTTGGTTTCCAAGGGATTTATCACTTGATGCCATGACAAATATTATATGAAGAACTCAGAGAAAAAAGTTAAGGGTCAGTCATTCGGATGACAACAGTTGATGAGTGCTAGGAGTTGACGCTGATAGCGATAGCGATTGCATTGTTGTACTTCTGTATATACTTCGCCATCATAGTCTTTGGTCAGATGAGTGGTAAAGGGGTGTCAAGGAGTTGATGTTCAAAGAAATTATTTCCTGATTTGTTAAGTCTTAATCCTAGGGGCATCTTGCGCCAACGCATTTATTTAACTAACTAGCTAACCAGTAGTGAAATTCAGTAGAAAATGGCTGCGTAGTTGAATAAAGAAGTTTTTGCAATTCACTTTGAGTGAGATGGATTTCCATCATAATTTTTTTTTTTCATCTACAGTTTCGATTTTTTTCATTACAGAGCACGTTTTAACGTCGCGTTTTACCGCCGCGTTCCACAGCCGCGTTGTGTTATTTTTTTTTTTAACGTTTATTTATTCACAATTTCTTTAATATTAATTAATAGCCTAAATAAACTTAAAGACTAGACATTTTTAACTTTTGCCAAAGTAAAAGACCATTATGGTTCGCATTACATGATATATAATTTGTTTGTTTAATTCAATTTTTATATTTTTTGTGAATTTTTGTATTATTGTTATGTACTATTTTTTTTTTTGAAAATAGGAAAACGTGAATCAAAACCTTTTAGAAGACAGTCGCAATTTTTTTTTATATAAAACTAAAACCTACATGACTAACTTAACCTATCTAAACCTATCTAAACCTATGTTGGCCCTGTCATGTGATCTCTATTCCATCGACTAACTAGTCATCGTTAGATCAGAGATCACATGTCAGGGCCTAGTTTTACTTAACCTAAGTATCGGCTTCAGCCCAGTCTAGCCACCAGTATCGGTCTCTATTTAACCTGTAAGTGTTACTTTTGTCGCTTTCAGGTATGCTAATCCAGTATCTAATTTGATCAGTATTCCCGTCCCCCGACTCAAAAGGCTCATAAAGGATCCTTTATCTGTTGCTCTCCTTGCAGCATGGTATATTATTGGAACGTTCGTTGAATCCGATAGGTAGCCATATGCATCCAGAAACAGAAATGTGTCTAGCGGAATGTATTCACTTTCCAAGGCATTTCTGAAATACCCAGGATTCGGATAGAATAATCCAGAGATTAATTCGTTTTCGCTAACACTTGCCGAACGAACAAAGTGATTCCTTACAAGATCTAGAATGACATTGTCAATTCTTTACACACTGGAAGCATCCAGAAGTCTTTTGTTTGAGACGTAATGCCTATAATCGGAATGTGCACTCCTATACATCTGTGTGCAAGCTCTAAGACATTTGCGCTCGAACACTCGAAGTTTTTCCATATACGATGGGTTAATGTTCCACCACACTGGACTCGCATAAGTCAGAATTTTACGAACGAATGCTTGGTAACAAATGATCTTCACATCGGATCTAAGATAGTTGGAATAAAACAGGCTTTTTAGCGACATGAATGCCGCTCTTGCCTTGTCTAATTGAATATTTATGTGCTCATTGTAATACAGGAACTTGTCCAAATGAACACCTAAATTTTTCACCACGGTCCTCGACTCGATCTGAAGACCATTTGAACTCGTTATTTTGAGATTTCTCCAGTTGCGTCTCAAATCTGAATTACCGCGTCTTATTGGGGTGCGGAACAGTATGGTTTCACATTTCGTATAGTTTATTTTAAGCTTCCATTCGGAGCAGAAAGCTTGAAACCTATCAAACTTGCTTTGAAGTTGGATTTGAATGTCTTCAATTGTTGAGCCGCTTGCATACAGTGTAGCGTCGTCGGCAAATGCCAATGAATTATCGAGTTCCCTAAGTATATCAGAAATGTAGATATTGAAGAGCTGTGGAGCAGTTACTGTGCCTTGAAGTAGACCATTATGGACATTAAAAACTTCAACTGTCGAGTATTCTCCATCTGTTACAACAAATTTCTTTCCGTATAGCATGGATGCTATCATCTTTGTAAGATGAGATGGAAATTCATATCGAATTAGTTTGTAAATTAACCCGTCAATCCAAACCGTGTCAAAGGCTGTTTCGACATCCACTAGGAAGGCAGCTGTACATCCTTTGGCGTTGAGATTCCAATTAACATCCGAAATCAATTTTGTAATAGCATGCACTGCCGAGTGATTTCTTTTTAACCCAAATTGATTCCGCGTTATAATCTCCTTTTCATTACAAACGAACAAAATAGATTTATTAATAACTACCTCAAAAATCTTCCCGATATTAGGCAGGAGACTTATAGGCCTAAAGTTAGAAGGATCAGAAGGATCCTTCTTTTTCTTAATTATTAGAAACACCTTTGATATTTTCCAGCAACTAGGGAAGTAGTAGTTATTTAGCAGATTGTTAAAGATAACGCAGTATTGCCGTATGATATCAATTGGCATATGCTTAAGCACGATGTTTGGGATGTTATCCAAACCACTTGACCTTTTAGTGTTTAGTTTCCTAAATATGTCAGTCAAGTCGTCGAGGGTCGTGAAGTAATTGTAAGTGTGTTTATCTGTCAGTTCGTCATTTTTTAACCACTCAGAAAATATCAATAAAGTAGGGATCTCGCTATTGTGAAATCTCCATAGTTCATCTCTTACTTCGACCGATTTGGAGCTGGGAAGTGTTATACTTAAACACATAGCACCTGTCACACAGAGTGCGTTTTCAACGTTGCGTTAAATTCAAGGCGGCGTTACAACGCCACGGTGCAGCGAAGTGTTGTGTGAAATTACAGATTAATTTCATCATTCGGCATTGACGCGCTGCGTATTAAACGTGTTTTGTAGTATTCGTCACATAAATGGAACTAAATTTCCATACTTGTACACCATGGGTGATAAAATTTACAAAAACATTGTTTTAAAGGCTGGTATCTGGGAACCAATTGGAGAAGAGTTAAATGAAAGTGGTAACGGTAAGTACATTTTTTGTTAGTTTTTCAAAAAGTGACTCTTCAAACTAGCATAGGAAGAGAAGATATCTTTAGCAGTATTGTCGAAAAATATAGCCTACACGACAACACTGTCTGGTAACGGACCTACGCTAATTGACTTTGCAACGTAACGAAATGCCACTATAGCCAGCTCACGGTTTCCTCAATATGGCGGTCTCCAGATCAACGAACGGTCAACCAAATTGATCACATTGCCATAGACAAGAGGCACACATCCAGTATTTTGGATGTCCGAACATTCCAAATGGGCTAACATCGACTCGGACCACTACATTGTTGCAGCCAAGGTAAGAATGCGGATATTCACCAATCCACAACAAACCAGAAATACTGTAAAACAAATTGATTACGAATGATTTTTTTTTTTTTTTTTTTAAACGTTTATTTATTCACAATTTCGTTGTGATTACGAATGACTGTAATCGCAAGAGAGCCACGGCCTTCGCACAACGCGTATCCCTTAACCTCTCGAATAACACCATACCACCTGCATTGAATGTCGAAGAACAATGGCAACAAAGCCATTAGCTATCGCAACTGATGTTTGGTGAGGAATTCTGACAGAAGCACGCAGTCAAGAACGAGGCCTACAAGGCTAAGCTGCACTTGAAGATGAGAGCTGCCATTGAACTCTAGACAAAGTAGATGGGAAGATCACCGGCTCTTCAGAAAGAAGAAATAAGGGCACGAAAAGTAAGTTTAACCGAAGTGTAAAACGTCAAGGCCAAGGATGCAAGACTTGAACAGAATCCTGTCGAGATGAACAAGGAAATATCGTAGTTGAGACACAGTCAATGCTGAGGATATGGAAGAACCATTTCTGTAGACTGTTAAACGGCGATGCCGAACAACATTCCGCTGTCGCAGGCAGACCGAACCATTCAATATTGGCAACGACACCGAAAACTGCCATCACCCGACCTTAGTGAAGTGAGGATAACATCTAAACTAAAGCTTAACAAGTCCGCCGGAAATGAAGGCCTTCCCGCCGAGCTCTATAAAGTCGGAGATGACTTGGGAAGTTACATCCACCAACTCATAAGCCAAATATGGTCGGATGAAAGTATGCCTGATGAATGGAACATCAGCAGCGTTTGCCCTGAAACCGTTTACTCACAACCTGATCAGCTCTTATCAGTGTGGTTTTAAGCCACGAAAGTCCATAACTAAATAATCTTCAAACTTCGGAAGATTCTGGAAAAAACCCAAGAAATCCAAATCGGAACTCACCACCTATTCATCGATTTCAAACCCGCATACGACAGCATTTATAGAGACGATCTATACAAAGCCATGTCTAGTTTTGGTATGCCTTCCAAACTCATCCGTTTGTATAGAATGACGATGGAGAATTATCGCTGCTCCATCAGGGTCGAAAACGACCTTACCAGCACATTCGTTACCACAAAAGGCAATGGGCTGTCATATGACTTCTTAATTTGAATCTTGAGAGGATTATGCAAAACCCCGGAGCCAACACCAGAAGCACAATCTTCAAAAAATCTGTGCAACTACTAGCATACGCCGAAAATATTGAAATCATCAGCAGGACTCAACGTGATGTCAAAGATACCGTTTGCTAGTACATATACAGAAGGAAGCGGCAAAAATGGGTTCAGCAGTAAATGAGGGTAAGACTAATGGCGTTTTCGATTGGGATACGAAAAACACTCTTTTTATACTCTAGAGCACTTTTTGTACTCTAGATCTATTTTTTCGTTTTCGATTGGGATACGAAAAGCACTCTTTTTTTACTCTAGAGTACTTTTGAAGAATCTGGATTCCAAGTCAGATTTACACCAACATGCACCAACCCAAAAACATTTATCATCTGACTTAATATGTCAATTTGAAGTTTGCATTTCGCAGTTTGATGATTAAAAAGTGATTTTCTGGGAAAACTATAATTATAAATTAAAATATTTTTGGATAATCATTTTCTAAAATTCATAAGCTTTGGTTGAATTTATAAAAAAAGCCGCAATGAGTAAAAGAAAATTTCAAATTATGGTTTTCATTGATAGCTAATAGCTATAATTGCGGCCTAAAGATAAACAATAAGCTGTCAAATGGCACACTTACACGCACACAAAACCAGAGTAACCTCTTTAATGTTCGATTGGGATGGGTAAAATCTGAAATCTGAGAGTAAATCTAAAATTCCCAATCGAAAACGCTATAAGTAAATTCTGTCAACACGAAAGGACACACAACATCGACGAATGGACTGAACGGCACCATTGGCAGATATAAATTTGAGGTAGTACGGGACTTTGTCTACATCGGCTTGGCTATTAAACTCTGACAACAACATTTCGTCAGAAATCAAATGAAGAATTACTCTTGCCAACCGCTGTTTCTTAGGGCTAACAAGGCAATTTAGTAATAAAGCCCACACTCGAACTGCTAAGGAGATCCTATATAAGACCCTGATCATCCCAGTCCTGCTCTACGGCTCTGAAGCATGGACCGTATCATAAATGGATGATGAAATCCTTGGTCGATTCGAGAGGAAAATTCATCCGTTCCTTTTGCGTTGACGGGCTAGGAAGACTATACGAGCTGTACATCGACATGCCCCCAGTCAAAAAACTCCGCATTGGACGTTTAAGATGGGTAGGACATGGAGAACGAATGGACACCAATAATCAAGCTCTTAGAGTCTTCGATTCTCAGCCAGACGTCGGACGCAGTAGAGGAAGACCTCGCCTTAACTGGTGCGCACAAATAGTTGATAGGAAAACCGAAAAAGTGGTCCCCGCTTCTCCCACTGGACCGATTTTATACAAACTTAATGTTTGTAATATTTTTAACACTATTAAATTTTGTATGACTTCAATGGTTTAAGGCTGTTTTACATAAAGCCAATTTTCTCAATTGAAATGATTAAACATATATATATGATAATTAGCACTATCATGGTATCATGATGTACAAGCAAATGTTCATTTGTTGTGGACAAAGGTGTAAAAGTTCCTAAAAAAAAACACTCAAACAGTATAGTACATATAGTGAATATAAATTTTTCAATGTGGAATGATCTTGAGAAACATAACTACGTTCTAATTCTTTTGACTGAGTCATAAGTAAGTAGACTTAAATTTATGCTCATTAAATATTGACATAATAAATCACGAACCTTTTAAAAATGTTCTACTTATTCAGTTGAAGTTTATATGTTTATATTATCATAACCAGTTTTATTCGAATTTCTTTAAAATTTGCCCCAAAAAGTGTCAAAACACTGTGTGTGGACGAAATTGTCTAAATATGTTATTCAGAAACTTTTTTGAAATTCCTAACCATTTGTCCAAAAACAACGGAATCTGACTACCCATCTATCGAAATGATTTTTCTATTTTATAAACTGACTAGCAAATCGCGCGAAAAATTTATTTAATGTGACAATTTGGTATTACAGTTTGCGACTCTCCTAAAAACATCACCCCAATGGCAAAAAGTTTGGCGAATTTAAATCTCGTTCTATTACCTTTAGCGAACGCCTTTATCTGTCAAAATCGAACTGTAATTCTTGGTGACTTTGAACAAAATCGTTGTTTATTGAAAAATTCAAAGGTGATGTTTTTTTTTTTTTTTTTTCAAAAACCAAAAAAAAATTAAATAATATGATCGGTGCAGATAAAAAAGATATCAAAATAAATTATTAACAATTAACAAAGTGAATGTATTATGATTTTTATTTATTAAGATTAAAATGAACAAACACAAATTTATTACCATCGCATTCTATTCAAATAATGATGTTGAAACTGAACGGGAGATATAATTCCGACGTGATTTCCATCCATAATCCTACAGTTCCTGGGAATTTGTATTTGGAAAAAAAGATAAAGAAATATTTCGCTTAAGACAATTTAAACTATAGATTGTGAAAGACCCAGTTCGAAGTCGTTTCCGACACCAGTTTGATAGCTTTCACTTGCGAGTAACCGCTGGGTACATGCAAGTTTAAGCAAATCTAATGTCCGGAATGAACCAGGGCCTTGGCTGCAACAAGGTAGTGGTCCGAGTCGATGTTAGCCCCTCGGAATGTTCGGACATCCAAAATACTGGATGCGTGCCTCTAGTCTATCGCAATATGATCAATTTGGTTGACTGTTCGTTGATTTGGAGACCACCATGTTCCCTTATGGATATCGAGGTGAGAAAACCGTATGCTGGCTCCGTTACCAGACGTATTGTCTATGTTTTCCGACAATATACTGCTAAGGATGTCTTCTCTTCTTATCTTTGAGTTAAAATCTCCCAGCACGATTTTAACATCGTACTTCGGTAGTCGCTCGTAGGTTTTGTCAAGGAGCTCGTAGAAGCAATCATTCGCTTTATAATCTTTTTCCTCCGTCGGAGCTATAACACGGTCCGTAGTAGATGTCACAGTTTTGCATCCGCTTTTTGCCCGGCCCATCCTGGCTTCCTTTAGTTATTCGCCTGCACCTCTCTTGTTTAATGTTCTCACATTCCAGGTGCAGATACGAACGGACAACCAGGTTCGTTTAGCCTGTCATTCTGACCAGGCTGTTAATAGTGTTGCTGTTTTTTGTTATCTACACTCGCAATTATCGTTAACAAGTCAAATCCGGTTGGATGAGACCAGTACCGATTACCACTTGGAGTTAAAAATAAGCACATAAGCACATTTGATGTGTAGTCAGAGTTACAACCACTGGGCATTGCCAGGTTAAAACCAATCAGAGTCTACCCTCATTCTACAACACTCAACCATTTGAAGTTTTTCACTTTGGTAAAATTTCACTTCTGGAATGGTAAGAATGGAATGGAATCTCTTTGGCATTCTTCATCAAACCAAGGGTTTTTTGCTGGTGGGCTCGGGAAACCTAGCACTTCAGTTGCGGCTGATCTAATGGCTTGTTATACGCGTGCTGTGAAGGACTTGGCGGTCTCTTGCGATTTCAGTTATTCGACATTACATTTTTCACAGTTTTTCTGATTTCGTGTTGGCGTGTTCGATATCCGTATTCTTACCTTGGCTGCAATAATGTATATGTCCGATTCGATGTTAATCTCTCGGAATATTCGGACATCCAAAATACTCGATGCTCGCCTCTTTGTAGACTCAACTTCCAATTGTCAACGTTTACCTTTTTACCACAACTTTATGTTTATGATTGCATATAGGTGTGGTCAGGCAGAAATATTTTTATTATTCCAATAGGAAATTAATGAAAATATGTTCTTAAAAATCCTGCAAATATTTACCCGGGGCGTTCTTTCACTGTTATAATCTTGTATCACTTAAGAAGTATTTAAAAAAAATCGGAAACGAATTGGTATAAAATGGATCGGCAAATGTTCATTTGTTGTGGACAAAGGTGTAAAAGTTCCTAAAACCAAAAAAAAAACACTCAAACAGAATTAGTATAGTGAAAAGAAATTTTCCAATGTGGAATGATCTTGAGAAACATAGCGCTAGAACTACGTTCTAATTCTTTTGACTGCGTCATAAGTAAGTAGACTGCAGCATAAATTCTTAAATTTATGCTCATTAAATATTGACATAATAAATCACGAACCTTTTAAAAATGTTCTACTTTTTCAATTGAAGCTGAATGTATGAAATTTTCTTTAAAGATTGTCCTTCCCTTACAAAGCAATACTTTATTACCCCCAAAGGCATTTTTGTTTCTTCGTCTACTTAAAAGATACTTTCCCAGACAATAGCTTTTAAATGAAAGAGAAAGCCATAACTGCCTTCTTAACCTATACATTTGAATCTTTTATTAAAATACAGACTCATACCTATTTTTGCTATGGCAACACACGTTTGGCCATCAAGATTAAAAGAAACAGAAATATGCCTTAGTAAGTCATAAGATTTTAAGAACTTGAAACTTTCCAACTCAGCAACCAAATAAACTTGTTGGCATTAGCTGGCCATTGAGCAAAGTAAATATCGCCCCCAATCGGATTATGGGGTACTTTTTACCCTAATAGACTTAGCCCAGCAAGGAAAGAAGTTAATATTTAACTTGTGTCTTCCTTATGTTGATTTATTTGATTTTTTATATTTTATATAGGGCTTTCCGGAGAACCAAGGAACGGACGGTGAATCAACTGAAAAGATGAAACAAAAATTCTGTATAGAGTATACCTATTAAGAACCAAGTCCCCATGATTCAATGTTCTTTAAATCAGTCCATCACCCCCCAAAAATATATCCATGTGATATGAAACCATGAGTACCGTTCTCAATGTAAAAATGTATAAGAGTGTGCACAGGTGATGGGACAATGGAGAGCAATTGCCTTATTATCGTTACGTAAGAGCCTTACAAGGATAGTATTAAAAACAGTCTCAATAAAATAAAATTTGCTGGCCATAGAAATTGAGGTTATAAGTACTTTATTTTGATTTGATGTTTATTGAAATTGATTTCATTAGATTTATATTTTAATTATTTTTCATCGTGTAGCTTTAATACACTTACCCTAACCTCCAATTAGAAAATATGTACCCATGCAAATACTTATAAATATTGCGTAGGCTTATAGTCAATATTATTCATCTGGGGTATAGCTTTAAACAAATAACATATGTACACATGTATAGGATGTATTTTGTTTCATTTCCCATGTACTTCTCTCGAGGGAGTAGAACCAATAACGCTTAAAGAGCACCCACGGTGATGCTTGCAGGTGTTTACTTTATCGAAGTACGTATCCTTGTGGTGGTCAAATGCAGGGCAATGCGAAAATGTGAAAACGCAAGCGTTTTCACCAAGATGCTTACCAACTCTTCCGACTCTCGTCGTCCACGTGTCGATTGCTAGGTCTATAGCACCTTGACAGTTAATTGGGTGTGAACCCTTCGAAAGTCTTGGCGGCAGCAGATAAGAACGCTAACGGAAGAAAATATGTCATTTCAATAAGGCAATTCTTCCTTTTCCAAGAAGGCATTCTAAGAATTATCACGCTGAAGTCAACGATGCTCCCATCGATGACAGGTTATCTTAGAATTATCTAAAAAAAAAGGCTCTTTGAATAGAAATGGTGGGTTATGAAATGAAAGGACAACTGCAACGCTTAATCCCATTTCCAGATATTGAGATAGCCGAAATTTGAGCTCGATTCAACTACGTAAACCCGTGCTGCTCGTCGCTCAAAGTTTGAGCGTTTACCAAAGGAAGACCCGTTTGACCCGTTTACTTACTTACTTAAGTGGCGCTACACTCCGCGATGAACCTGAGCCTCAACCAACATGCTTCTCCAATTAGCCCGGTCCTTAGCTAACTGCCTCCAGCTGCGCACTCCAAGTTGGTTGAGGTCGGTTTCTACTTGTGCGCGCCACTTAAGGCGAGGTCTTCCTCTACTGCGTCCGACGTCTGGCTGGAAATCGAAGACTCTGCGAGCCGGAGTATTGGTGTCCATTCGTTCTACTTGTCCTAGCCATCTTAAACGTCCAACGCGGAGTTTTTTGACTAGGGGTATGTCGCTGTACAGCTCGGAAAGTTCGTGGTTGAATCTTCGTCTCCATAGCCCGTCAACGCAAACGGGACCGAAGATTTTCGAAGAATTTGTCTCCCGAATCGACCAAGGATTTCTTCATCCGCTTTGATACGGTCCATGTTTCACCACCGTAGAGCAGGACTGGGATGGTCAGGGTCCTATATAGCCCTCGAGTGAGGGCTTTACTACTAAATTGCCTTCTTAGCCCGAAGAAACAGCGATTGGAAAGAGTAGTTCTTCGTTTGATTTCTGACGAGATGTTGTTGTCAGAGTTAATAGCGGAGCCGAGGTAGACAAAGTCCCGTACTACCTCAAAGTTATATCTGTCAATGGTGACGTTCTGTCCATTTCGTCGATGTTGTGTGTCCTTTCATGTTGACAGCATATACTTTGTCTTACCCTCATTTACTGCTAAACCAATTTTTGCCGCTTCCTTCTCTATACTAGCAAACGTGGCTATGACATCACGTTGTGTCCTACCAATGATGTCAATATCGTCGGCGTACGCTAGTAGTTGCACCGATTTTTGGAAAATTGTGCCTCTGGTGTTGGCTCGGGAGTTTTGCACAATCCTCTCAAGAATCAAATTGAAGAAGTCACATGACAGCACATCGCCTTGCCTAAATCCTTTTTTGGTATCGAATGTGTCGGTGAGGTCGTTTCCGACCCTAATGGGGCAGCTAGAATTCTCCATCGTCATCCTACATAAACGGACGAGTTTGGGCGGTATACCAAAACTAGACATGGCTCTGTATAGTTCGTCTCTATAAATGCTGTCGTATGCGGCTTTGAAATCGATAAATAGGTGGTGGGTATCAATTTGGACTTCTTGGGTTTTTTCCAGGATCTGCCGAAGTGTAAAAATTTGATCGGTTGTGGACTTTCCTGGCCTAAAACCACAATCATAACGGCCGACCAGGTTGTTGGTAAACGGTTTCAGGGGTTCACATATAATGGCAGATAGGATCTTGTGGGAGATTTTGAGGAGACTTATGCCTCTATAGTTGGCGCAGTTCAGAGGGTCTCCTTTTTTGTGGATCGGGCAAACGATGCTGAGGTTCCATTCTTCAGGCATGCTTTCAAGCGACCAGATTTGGCTTATGAGTTGGTGGATGTTGCTTACCAAGGCATCTCTGCCAGCTTTTTTAATCTTAGCGGGAACGCCATCATTTCCGGCGGCCTTATTAAGCTTGAGTTTAGGTATAGCTATCCTCACTTCACTTAGGTCGGGTGGTTGGCAGTTTTCGCTGTCGCTGCCAATATTAAATGGTTCGTTCTGCTTGATAGCGGAATGTTGTTCGTCATCGCCGTTTAACAGTCTGCAGAAGTGGTTCATATCCTCAGCATCGACTGTGTCTCAACTACGATATTTCCTTGTTCATCTCGACAGGATTCTGTACGAGCGTTGTATCCTTGGCTTTGACGTTTTACACTTTGGTAAAACTTGCGAACATCGTTCCTGGAGTGCCACCTCTCCATATCCTCGATCGCGCGCTTTTCTTGCTCTTTTTTCTTCTTTGCCTATAGAGCTCAATGGCAGCTCTCGTCTTCACCTGCAGCTTAGCCTTGTAGGCCTCGTTCTTGGCTGCGAGCATCTGTCGGCATTCCTCATCAAACCAGGGGTTTCTTGCTGGTGGCCGCGAGAAACCTAGCACATCAGTTGCGGCTGATCTAATGGCCTGTTGGCATCGTTGCCATTGCTCTTCGACATTCGATGCTGGTGGTATGGTGTTAATCGAGAGGTTAAGGGATACGCGTTGTGCGAAGGTCTTGGCGGTCTCTTGCGATTGCAGTCTTCCGACATTAAATTTTTTCACAGTATTTCTGGATTGTTGTGGCGTGGTGGATATCCGCATTCTTACCTTGGCTGCTACAACGTAGTGATCCGAGTCGATGTTAATTCCTCGGAATGTTCGGACATCCAAAATACTGGATGCGTGCCTCTTATCTATCGCAATGTGATCAATTTGGTTGACCGTTCGTTGATCTGGAGACCGCCATGTCCCCTTATGGATATCGAGGTGAGGAAACCGTGTGCTGGCTATAGTGGCATTTCGTTCCGTAGCGAAATCAATTAGCCTAAGTCCGTTAGCAGACGTGTTGTCGTGTAGGCTATGTTTTCCGACAATACTTCTAAAGATGTCTTCTCTTCCTACCTTTGCGTTAAAATCTCCCAGCACGATTTTAACATCGTACTTCGGTAGTCGCTCATAGGTTTTGTCGAGGAGCTCGTAGAAGCAATCCTTAGCTATATCATCTTTTTCTTCCGTCGGAGCGTGAGCGCATATAAGGCTTATGTTGGCAAATTTGGCCTTGATGCGGATTGTTACTATGCGTTCGCTAATGTCTTGGAAACATAAGACTTCTTGCCTAAGTCTGGCACTTATAACAAATCCGCATCCGAATAGTCGCTGTTTCTGCTCACTATAACACGGTCCGTAGTATATGTCACAGTTTTTCATCCTCTTTTTGCCCGTCCCATCCCACCGTAGTAGGTATTTAATTTATTAAAAATGATCCTCCAGGCATTGCAACACTTCGAACTTCTTTCCTCCTGTTCTACGTCTAAGCAGCTTCTAAAGAAGTCATTGCTAAAGTAGCCTAGTCTTTTTGCGTGTAGGGCTGTAGGCCTATAGGACAGTGTCGTGTAAGGACACCGATTATGGTGCTGATGTTTCATCTGTTCAGCATTTTCAAGTAGATGAAGCGCTTCTGGTTATAGTTTGGTCAGAGTTGCCTGGATATTTGACACATGGTGCCATGACAATGGACTTGTGTTGCATGCATCAAAAACAAAAGTAATGCACATTCGCAGTCCTCAATACCCGGCAGCAGAAATCAGGCTTAACACATTCAACTGCTCAAACCAGGTGAACACAGAACTTATAGAAGTATAGTGTCTACGTATAAGTACTTACGTATCACTGTTGACAACAATTTTTTTTCTTGGAGCCGCACATCAACGATCTGAGGAACAAGCTAAGAGGGTCACTATTTGTGTTGGCTTTTCTGCAACACAAATCAACAGCATACGTGCAAAAGCAGGTGTACCATGCTTCAATGGAATCCAGACTTAGATACGGCATACTAGCTTGGGGCGGGGCGGCACAGACACATATTCAAAAACTGCAAAACATGTGGCTTCGCATGTCTATATCAAATTTTATCAAATTTAAAAACTGTATGAATAAAAACGATTGGCAATGCCCAGTGCTCGCAACTCGGACTACACTTCAAATGTGCTTATTTTTTACCTCCAAGTGGTAACCATCGGGTACTGGTCTCATCCAACCAGATTTGACTTGCTAAAGTGCGAGTGTTGATAACAAGACGTAAAACAGCAACACTATAATCACCCTGGTCAGAATGGCGCGGTATGAATATCCGGTCTGTCGTCCCAGGCGCACCTAGATAAGCTGCTTCGACATATTTAATTTTTAGGGTAAGTCAGGCTCCTTGAACAGAGATGGTGGCGGATGAACCGAAAGGTCAACGGCAGCGCTCAATCCCGTAGTGGATACTGTGTCCTAGGGGTATCTAATAAATTGGAACTGGCCCTCCAGGTTGGGGTTGTGCTTTGGGTTAATGATTGCTTCTTCGAGCTCTTTGATAATATCTATGAGCGCCTACCGACGTACGATGTTAAAATCGTGCTGAGAGATTTTAACGCAAAGGTAGAAATGCTTTAGCAGTATTTTCGGAAAACACAGCCTACACGACCACACGTCTGGCAACGGACTTAGGGTAATTTGCTTCGCTACGTTTGGAAGGGGAAGTGTTTTGTGGTGTCCAGACGAACGAAATTCCGACATCGATTTTTTGGGGTCACCCTAGTATACACGCTCCTACCGACTTATTGACTTTCCATAGGCTTGTGTTAATACTGTGATTAGCAACACTAGGTTCCATTGACTATGAATCCACTAGGTTAGGTTAGGTTGTACCACATAGATCTATTTGAACCATTGACAGCTGACTATATAGCGTAGAATGTTTCTGACATTAATATTAGCCAGCTCACCTAGATTATCAAAGAAGAAGTTTCCCAGATGGAGTTTTCTCTTGTCGGAGAGAGCTGGATAAGAGCAGAGAAGGTGAGCAATACTTTCCTCCTCTTCTTCGTCTAAGCAGCATTTACAGAAGTCATTGCTGAAGAGGCCTAGTCTTTTTGGGTGTAGGCCTATAAGACAGTGTCGTGCCAGGACACCGATTATGGTGCTGATGTTTCATCTGTTCAGCATTGTCAATCAGATGAAGCTCTTCTGGTTATAGTTTGGCCAGAGTTGACTGGATATTTGAGCCGTTTATCCATCTGCGATGGATAACGTTTTTTATCATCTCATCCGCCTTGCAGTTCCCTGGAATGCCTCTGTGGTCCGGCACCCAGAAGAGGTGAATGGTGAAACGCTCTTCCATCTCATTAAGAGATAATCGTCATTCGGGGGCTGATTTCGATTTGAACGAGGTGGATTCCGCTTGGCTGTCACATTACTTTTCAGCCAGGGTAAGGCTTCTTTAATTGCCATGATTTCAAACTAAAAAACGAAATAATGATCGAAGGCGAAAAGATATGCTCAGGTTAATCATCTCGGAGAAAACACCTCCAATCACTGCAGATTCTGTTTTAGACCCATCAGTATAGATGAGAATCGAGCTATTGATCGAATCCGAATCCCACTCAAGGCGGCTGGGAATGGTTGTCCCGAAATTATGCTCAAAACTGCGTTGGGTAGTGGTAAAATACTCAAATCGTAAGGCACACATCCAACATCATGTATTTGCCTGTATTCAGAGGACAAACGTTTACGACAAGGGAGACCAAACCGGGTCTTGTTCGCTAATCCATTAAGATCAACCAGTCATGTGACTTCATTTTCATCATTCTTGTTAGGATTGTGCAAAACTCCCCAGCCACCACCAACTAATGTGAGTTAAGCAGGAAAGGACGAAAAGCCATCAATAATAATAATAATAATGTACAACTCTGAAGTTCGCAACTAAAGACAGTTAGCTAAGGACCGTTCTGATTGCAGAAGCATATTCGTTGAGACCCAGGTTTACTCCGGAATGTAGCGCTACTTAAAAAAGGTTCTGCATGAAATGTATTATTTGTTCGTTAATAGCCATTTTTTTATATGCATAGTACTTATATATAGGCGTGCCGGTGAGTTATAATGGATATATACACGAAGATTTACCATTGCATCATTAATTACACCTTACTTCATCAGATGCTAGATAATATCACGTGACCTCGAGCTCTTTGCCGATTGGATACTTGTTTTTCTTTTATGTAGGTATATACCATTTCATTGGGGAGTCCTTTTTCATTCCATGCAGCTAATTTACTTTTATTTTTTTATGTTGGCTTTTATCAACAAGTCTATAGGTCAAAGAGATATAATAACTCCTCTACAGTAGGTAATTTAAATTTTCTGTCCCGTAACTGAGATACCATGATTGTATATTGCTACAGGTCTTTTACGCTTAAGAAAGCCTGCAATTATCCCTCAGCAAACACAAATAAAATATAAAATATAATACCCATTAATATTTACTACTTTATGGAACGCAATTAACAAGCCGACCGTATGAAGAGCTTTCATTTAAGCCCATGGATGGCCGCAACTTCAAACCACAAGCAGGTGAATTTAACACGCAAATATTATCCTCACACGATGATGGGTACGAATCCTGTGTGCTTAAATTACCGACCGTCCAGTAGATGGTTAGTTATGCATTTAAGCGGACATATTCCGACCCCACCACAACCAGCAATCTCATTCCCTAGCATGATGATGAAAGTATCTCTGATGAACCCTTAAAGTAATGAAAGTAATGGGGGTAATAAAACCTCAAAATCGACCTCATCAGTTCCGCAGTCAAGCGTCTGCCGCCACCACCATCGTCGACGTCATATATAGTTCAAGTTGCTGTCCTACAAATTGTGTTGGGCTTGTTTGTGGTTTGCTGGGAGCTCCTCTCATTCTCTACGATACGGCACAAAGTGGTTCCAATGGTGTGGCATGGTCGTGCGTCATGTGAGCCACCACCATACTGCACGGAATCAACAGTCACATAATATGGAACAATGTCTATAAATTAAAATTATGATATTAGAAAGAGTGTCATCGGATACAAACGAGCGCAAATTAAAAGTACCCTCAGTGGCTTTGGTCCTGAAGAGGAGGCGACAACCAGAACAGCCAGAACGTGTATAGTACTTGAAGGCTCGTTTGTGAAGTATACACATACACTGCTGTGCCTGGTGATTGTATAACTATGTATGTTAGTGGGTAGTACAGCCGACTTCAGATGAAGGGTAATGTAATACCATTGGCTTTTGATGCATGAACGAAACGATACGTAATAATTTGGTCTCGACAAATCTAGGGTTACTTAAACAAGTGCCCGATTTATAATTATAGAGTTTCATTAAAAAAAAAAACTATATATTTATATGTATAATCATATTTAAGACTCTTAAAAAAAAAAACATCATAACATGCCTTTTTTCCCCAAAACAAAGGTATTCTTCATTATTATAAAATAATTATTTTTAATGCTCTACGATTTGATGAAAGGGTGGTTTGTCTATTAAAAAAAGGTCAGGCACTGAACGGCAAAAAATTGGTAATGCCCTAGCTTGTAATTTTGAGGACACATTATTGTTTCTTTTTTTTACATAACAGTGGTAACCGCTACTGTTATAACATTCACTGATGTGACTTGTTTAACTTATAAGCACGAATAAGGAACAAATAATGAAACTATTAAAAACTTGTCTGAATAATATGCATTCTTGATATCCTGTCCCAGAATTAAGTTCTACATGTTGCGGGGTATCCTTTAGATACTTATTTTCATGGTTCTTATGAAAAAACAAAGAGCCTCCAAACGACGGATATTATATTTGGTGACTATGCTCAACAAAAATAAAAACAACTATATTTATCCTTGCAAAGCAGACATCACTGAAAACAAGAAAAGAAATTGGATTATCCTTTCTCCTTTTCTCAAAAAACTCAAAATTTTCACAAAATTCTCAACAAGGCGACTGTGGGATCTACAGTCCAAATAAGGCTTTTGAAAGTGTAAAAGGTTTATCAGTTGCTCTAGCAATAGGTCATATAGAAATGTCAAGAATTAGTCAGGCCTCTCTATTACGGATGGTGCCTGATGAACCCACAACTATGCAGAATTCTCGCTGCTCTATCAGGGTCAAAAATGACCCGGACGGACGGATTTAGCCAAGGCGATGCACTGTCATGTGACTTCTTTAATTTGATTCTTGAGCGGATTGTGCAAAACTCCAAAGCCAACAATCGTAGTTACACCGATTTTTGGCAGATCGTACCTCAGGTGTTGGTTTTGGAGTTTTGCACAATCCTCGCATACGCCGACGATATTAACATCGTTGGTAGGACTCAACGTGATGTCATAGCCACGTGTGCTAGTATAAAGAAGGATGCGGAAAAAATGGGTTTAGTAGTAAATGAGGGTAAAACTAGGTATATGCGGTCAACACGAAAGGACACACAACATCGACGAATTGGACAGAACGTCACCATTGACAGATATAACTTTGAGGTAATACGGGACTTTGTCTACCTCGGCTCCGCTATTAACTCTGACAACAACATCTCGTCAGAAATTAAACTCTTGCCAACCGCTGTTTCTTCGGGCTACGAAGGCAATTTAAGTGCCAGACTTAGGCAAGAAGTCTTATGTTTTCAAGACATTAGCGAACGCATTATAACAATCCGCATCAAGGTCAAATTCGCTACCATAAGCCTTATATGCGCTCATGCTCCGACGGAGGAAAATGATGATATAACTAAGGATTGCTTCTACGAGATCCTCGACAAAACCTATGAGCGACTACCAAAGTACGCAAAGGTAGGAAGAGAAGACATGTTTAGCAGTACTGTCGGAAAATATTGCCTACACGACAACACGTCTGGTAACGAGGTTAGGCTAATTGACTTCGCTACGGAACGAAATGCCACTATAGCCAGCACACGGTTTCCTCACCTCGATATCCATAAGGGGACATGGCGGTCTCCAGATCAACGAACAGTAAACCAAATTGATCACATTGCGATAGACAAGAGGCACGCATCCAGTAAAACACACCACCAGCATCTCATGTCGAAGAACAATGGCAACGATGCCAACAAGCCATTAGATCATCCGCAGCTGATGTGCTAGGTTTCTCGCGGCCACCAGCAAGAAACCCCTGGTTTGATGAGGAATGCCAACAGATGCTCGCAGCCAAGAACGAGGCCTACAAGGCTAAGCTGCAGGTGAAGACGAGAGCTGCCATTGAGCTCTATAGGCAAAGAAGAAAAAAGAGCAAGAAAAGCGCGCGATCGAGGATATAGAGAGGTGCCACTCCAGGAACGATGTTCGCAAGTTTTACCAAAGTGTAAAACGTCATAGCCAATGATACAAGGCTCGTACAGAATCCTGTAGAGACGAACAAGGAAATATCGTAGTTGAGACACAGTCGATGCTGAGGATATGGAAGAACCACTTCTGCAGACTGTTAAACGGCGATGACGAACAACATTCCGCTGTCCGGCAGAACGAACCATCTAATATTGGCAACGACAGCGAAAACTGCCAACCCCCCGACCCAAGTGAAGTGAGGATAGCCATACCTAAACTCAAGCTCAATAAGGCCGCCGAAAATGACGGCATTCCCGCTGAGCTTTAAAAAGCTGGCGGAGATGCCTTGGTAAGCAACATCCACCAACTCGGTTGAAAGCATGCCTGAAGAATGGAACCTCAGCATCGTTTGCCCGATCCACAAAAAAGGAGACCCTCTGAACTGCGCCAACTATAGAGGCATAAGTCTCCTCAAAATCTCCCACAAGATATTATCTGCCGTTGTATGTGAACCCCTGAAATCGTTTACCAACAACCAGGTCGGCCGTTATGATTGTGGTTTTAGGCCAGGAAAGTCCACAATCGATCAAATTTTCACACTTCGGCAGATCCTGGAAAAAACCCAAGAAATCCAAATTGAAACCCACCACCTATTTATCGATTTCAAAGCCGCATACGACAGCATTTATAGAGACGAAGTATACAGAGCCATGTCTAGTTTTGGTATACCGTCCAAACTTGTCCGTTTATGTAGGATGACGATGGAGAATTCTTGCTGCACCATCAGGGTCGGAAACGACCTCACCGACACATTCGATACCAAAAAGGATTTATGCAAGGCAGTGCGCTGTGGCGCTGCCCACCAGAGGCACAATATCCCAAAAATCGGTTCAACTACTAGCATACGCCAACGATATTGACATCATTGGTAGGACTCATCGTGATGTCATAGCCACGTTTGGTAGTATAGAGAAGGAAGCGCCAAAAATAGGTTTAGCAGTAAATGAAGGTAAGACCATTGACAGATATAACTTTGAGGTAGTACGGGACTTTGTCTACTTTGGCTCCGCTCTTAATTCTGACAGCAACATCTCGTCAGAAATAAAACGAAGAATTGCTCTTGCCAATCGCTGTTTCTTCGGGCTAAGAAGGCAATTTAGTAGTAAAACCCTCACTCGAACTACTAAGGAGATGCTATGTAAGACCCTGACCATCCCAGTCCTGCTCTACGGTGCTGAAGCATGGACCGTATCAAAAGCGGATGAAGAAATCCTTGGTCGATTCGGGAGACAAATTCTTCGGAAAATCTTCGGTCCCGTTTGCGTTGACGGGCTATGGAGACGAAGATTCAACCACGAACTTTCCGAGCTGTACAGCGACATACCCCTTGGAGTGCGCAACTGGAGGCAGTTAGCTAAGGACCGGGCTAATTGGAGAAGCATGTTGGTTGAGGCCCAGGTTCATCCCGGACTTTAGCGCCACTTAAGTAAGTAAGTAAGTCTTTTTGCGTAACAATTCCTCTGTGGTGTTGGCACAGCGCATATTCCGTCGGCGATTCCCCGGCCGTCCGACACCGACTGCAAAAACACTGTGCCGTTTGGCCACCAACCTTGAGTATGGGATCACACGAGACGTGTCCAAGAGTGGCCGACCCCGGAGCGCCCGTTGTGCCGAGAATATCGCCGCTGTTGCCAAGGATGTCGAGCTGTCGCCGGATACATCGACCAGACACCGTGCCTCGCAATTAGCCATCCGCCTGTCGTCCCTAAGGCGAATTTTGGTCAAAGACTTTC
Organism: Rhingia campestris; assembly: GCA_932526625.1. Lineage (NCBI taxonomy): Eukaryota > Metazoa > Arthropoda > Insecta > Diptera > Syrphidae > Rhingia > Rhingia campestris. The sequence continues at coordinate 81,816,122 of OW052185.1, forward strand.
GCATGTTCCCGTACAAATTCCAGTCCGTGTATCAGTTGCTGCCTATCGACCGCCAAACGCGTGTAACCTACGCCTAAGCCATCCTCAATCTCGAGGACGAAGTGGACGATTTTTCAACCAAAATCATAATGGGCGATGAGGTTCATTTCCACTTCAGCGGGTACGTGAACAAGTAAAACTATCGTTTCTGGGGCACCGGAAATCCACGAGTAATGCACGAGGAGCCATTACACCCGCTCAAAGTTACTACATGGTGCGCTGTTCATGCTGGAGGAGTCATCGGGCCATTTTTTTCGACAACGCCGCTGGTCAAACGACAACAGTGGACGGTGTGCGCTATAGGGCCATGTTAACCGAGTTTTTTTCTGTCACAATTGGACGAATTAGGACTGGGGGACATGTGGTTCCAACAGGACTGAGCAACGGCACATACTACTCGAGCCAGAACCGAAATTCTGAAGGGCCAAACAACATCGGATGACTTCTTTTGGCCCACCTTGTAGAATTGATGAATTATTGTTGCGAGACTCTTCGATTTTCCTAAGATAAGGGCTTTAGTTCTCTTTTTGTTGACATTGTTATACCCTATCCCATAGGGGTATATTAGTTTTGATGCATAGTTTGTAACATAGAGAAATAATTTAGCTACATATACCTCAAAGTATATGGATCGACTCAGAATCGATAGCTGAGTCGATTTAGCCGTGTCTGTCCGTCCGTCCGTCCGTGCATCACCAGTTTTTGGGCCTTAAGGCTGAAATTTGGTATACGTGCTCTTTGTTGCTCCCAGCAGAACAAGTGTAAAAATTTTTGAAATCCGCCCACTGCCACGCCACCTTTAGGTTCGAGACGACAAGGAAGGTCAAACCTCCGCATAAGGTTTCAAGCCGGAGCATCTTGACTGAATAACTGGAAGCAACGTTCACATGATCAAATAGGATGGAAGGCTAGCTTTTCTCAGGCAGATAACCACAACGGGTCGGGGCCCCGTTAAGGCAACCATAAAGAGCTGTCATCCATGGGATTTATGCGGGGGGTTTTCTTATAAAATAAAAACTATTAACTAAAACTTATAAAAACTATTTTTGGTTATATGTAGGTAAAAAAAATCCGAAAAAGCTTAGACGATAGTTTTATGTACATGTCGATTGTAGGATGTTTTGAACCACTCTAAATTTTTGAGGGCTGGATATATCTAGTATACATATTATGTATCACCCGGAGTTATACATTGTGTTTAAATTGCATGTCATTGACTCGTTTTCATTCCGGATTGGGTTGGTATTTAAGGCCCGACACTGTTGTCTCTCTCATAACTGCCAAATATCTTACCACGTTAAGGGATTTGGAACAACTTTTAACCTCAAAAGCCAGTTTCAATTTGTTTCTCCTAGGACGTGGGGCCGTATGTATCCACTACGAGATTGGGCGCTGCCATTGAATCTTCCGCGAATCCGCCATCACCGCTGCTTAACGGATCTGACTAACCCTTGTTTACTTTGTCAATCCGAAATGGAACGTGAATTCCTACCATATGAATGCACTGAACTGGGATACCCTGTATAAAACTTTATTCGTTTGCCATATTAATGACCTCTCTATTCTTTTGGTTTGCTTATCCGGTCGGGTGCTAGTAACTATACATCCAGAAACCGGAAACCTAATACTATCAATACACTTTTACCTCTACTGTAAATATTAAATTTAACTAGTCAAGGCCAAAATTCGCCACAAGCTGAACTGAATTTCTATAAACAACCTTAAAACATTCAGAATGAACCAGAGTAATAAATGTCACATTCTGGGAACTTCAGCAACACACTTCCTTCCCATCGTTCGTCGTTTTTCAACTCCAATACGAAAGTCAAATGCAAAACAATGTAATTTGAGCCGAAATTACGTCTCGTTAGTAGATTATTCATCGAGTGCCATTACGCCCATTTCCCTTTCAATGGGCTAACTAAGTAAACAAACTGAAAACCATTGGATAGCTGAAAACCTATTCAAGTCGACGACGACATCAACAGCGAAAATAACAAAGGACTCAGCTGTACACCACATCATTACGCCACATGGAGGGCATCCCACAAAAAGTGTAAGTATGTTTAGATTCATGTGTCACATTTGCGACATATGAGCACAATGTGAGACGGACGAGCATCTGGGGGCGGCCTCATCGAATTAATAGAAATAATAAACACAATAATGACAACGCGCTCATATCAATGGCTGTAGATACGTAGTTATATAGAGATACGTACTGGACTCCTAGCAACGCCGAACCAGAATAACATGGACACATCACAGGCGGCATACGAGCACCAATCACCCAGTTCCTAGAACGAAACGAAGACCCCGTCGATGACGATGATGACGACGACGAGGACAACAGAGTTGGTGCAATCAATACCAGGTCCTTTTTCCTTTATTAATCCACCACTTAAAGATGACAGGGAGTTTTTGTTTGCCAGTGTCCTTTATACCGTGAACACAAATGAGGGTGTGACAACACCCTGTCCATTGCCATTGGTAGTGTGTTCTTATGCTTCAAAAAATAATAATTTCAATTCACCCAGCCGGCAAACAAAGCCATTATCAATAATGTCAATAATCAGTTTGATTATATTGCTATCAAAACGGGCCAGGTAAGCTGAGCTGATCAGGATGTCAACGGGCATGTCCATGGGGGTTGCGATGTTTGGAATGGCTATGCGGAGTTTGTGTTATACAACGCGTGTTCCTAGGGATGGGCGGTTGGTCATTAATTCTGATTACTCGCGTGTATTGAATTGTGTCAAAAGGAATGTCATTCAAGTAATTAATAAAAGTCGCGCAGCAAAACATTACAAACTTTTCTCATTGTCTTAAATTGAAAAAATGTATTTTGCACGCTAATTACCCCCAGCAGATAGGACAAGTTTTTTTTGCAGTTAATCCGTTTATGCCCACAACTTTACTAGCTACAACAAATAAGTATTGTTTGGCTGTGTGTAAAGACAGTTTATGGGCAATTTATATAAATTAATGTTCCCAAATGTATATGCAGTTATTTTAAAGGTTGGTAAGCAAATTAATTTCAGACTTCAAAAAATCAAATTTCATCTACAATCACTTTGCGAACGGTGTTTGTACGTTTCAAAAATGTGTCACCTCTGTCGAAATGGCCACGAATTCGGCATTACCAAGATAAGAGCACTTTATAAGGACTCACTCGCAGAAATGTAAAAAAAATATATGACATCTGCTATCGCGAATGCCCAACATTTTGATAAGGAGAGACGTTTGGGTGAACAATGCTTCTTATTCTTAACAATTATTACAGCTTTTCCACTTACGGAACCTCCAAGTTTTTACTACCCTATTATGGCAAAATCATATCTATCAACGGCCGTGTCCGACATTTTGATAAGTAGAGAGAATATGCAGTACGAAAGTGTTCTTCATTTGGTTTCATGAACCTAAACTTACTAATAAGTTGTGTGGTTTTATTTATTTACTAAAATAGCGGGTTCAGTGCGTGGCGCGATGGTTAGTGCGATGAACTGCTGCACAGGCTGCACAGAAGGTCTAGGTCGATTCGCAGCCGGAGCAACGCCGAAATGTTTTTCACTGGACCTCCTCTCCTGATAGTCTGACAAATCATCCGAGTAGTATCAAATGTCATGAAAAGCTTATCTTACTCAACTTAGCCGTTCTTTTTCGTCATAAAACAGGACGTACCGCCATCGTGCAACAATTACACACGCACACATGATTGATTGTGAGAAATCTCGGTCATGGGTACTAACGAGCTTGTTGCGCCACAAACTTGTATTTTATTTGTAAATAGCGCTACAGTTTGTAATGGCCTCTCCAATTAGCCCGGTCCTTAGTTAATTGCATCCAGTTGTGCTGGTTGACGTCGGTTTCTACCACTTAAGTCGAGGTATTCCTCTACTGCGTCCGACGTCAAGAATCAAAGGCTCAGTGAGCCGGCGTATTGGTGTTCATTCGTTTACATCTCCTTTGTATACCCTATCCCATAGGGGTATATTAGTTTTGATACATAGTTTGTAACACAGAGAAATAATATAGCAACATATACCTCAAAGTACAAGGTGGGCCAATCGGTTGTGGCTCGCGCAGTGTGTGCCATTGCCCCGTCCTGTTGGAACCACATGTCCTCCAGTCCTAATTCGTCTAATTACTTACTTACTTAAGTGGCGCTACAGTCCGGGATGAATCTGGGCCTCAACCAACATGCCTCTCCAATTAGCCCGATCCTTAGCTAACTGCCTCCAGTTGCGCACTCCAAGTTGGTTGAGGGCGGTTTCTGCTTCTGCGCGCCACTTAAGGCGAGGTCTTCCTCTACTGCCGGAGTATTGGTGTCAATTCTTTCTACATGACCTAGCCATCTTAAACGTCCAATGCGGAGTTTTTTGACTAGGGGTATGTCGCTGTACAGCTCGTATAGTTCGTGGTTGAACCTTCGTCTCCATAAACCGTCAACGCAAACGGGACCGAAGATTTTCCGAAGAATTTTTCTCTCGAATCGACCAAGGATTTCTTCATCCGCTGGAGCAGGACTGGGATGATCAGGGTCTTATATAGGATCTCCTTAGTAGTTCGAGTGAGGGCTTTCGTACTAAATTACCTTCTTAGCCCGAAGAAACAGCGATTGGCAAGAGTATTCTTCGTTTGATTTCTGACGAGATGTTGTTGTCAGAGTTAATAGCGGAGCCGAGGTACCTCAAAGTTATATCTGTCAATGTTGACGTTCTGTCCAATTCGTCGATGTTGTGTGTCCTTAAGTGTTGACAGCATTTACGGTAAACCCATTTTTGCCGCTTCCTTCTGTATATGTACTAGCAAACGGTGGCTTTGACATCACGTTGAGTCCTGCTGATGATGTCAATATCGTCGGCGTATGCTAGTAGTTCCAATGATTTTTTAAAGATTGTGCTTCTGGTGTTGGCTCGGGAGTTTTGCACAATCCTCTCCAGAATCAAATTGAACAAGTCACATGACAGCGCATCGGCTTGCCTAAATCCTTTTTTGGTATCGAATGTGTCGGTGAGGTCGTTTCCGACCCTGATGGTTCAGCGAGAATTCTCCATCGTCATCCTACACAAACGGATGAGTTTGGGCGGTATACCAAAATAAGACATGGCTCTGTATAGTTCGTCTCTATAAATGCTGTCGTATGCGGCTTTGAAATCGATAAATAGGTGGTGGGTATCGATTTGGATTTCTTGGGTTTTTTCAGGATATGGCGAAGTGTGAAGATTTGATCGATTGTCGACTTTCCTGGCCTAAAACCACACTGATAGGGGCCGATCAGGTTGTTGGTAAACGGCTTCAGGCGTTCACATATTACGGCAGATAGGATCTTGTAGGCGATGTTGAGTAGACTTATGCATCTGTAGTTGGCGCAGTTCAGAGGGTCTCCGTTTTTTGTATCGGGCAATCGATGCTGAGGTTCCATTCTTCAGGCATGCTTTCAACCGACCAGATTTGGCTTATGAGTTGGTGGATGTTGCTTACCAAATCATCTCCGCCAGCTTTATAAAGCTCAGCGGGAAGGCCGTCATATTCGGCGGCCTTATTAAGCTTGAGTTTAGATATAGCTATTCTCACTTCACTTAGGTCGGGTGGTTGGCAGTTTTCGCTGTTGTTGCCAATATTAAATGGTTCGTTTTGCTTGACAGCGGAATGTTGTTCGTCATCGCCGTTTAACAGTCTGCAGAAGTGGTTCTTCCATATCCTCAGCATCGACTGTGTCTCAACTATGATATATCCTTGTTCATCTCGACAGGATTCTGTTCGAGGCTTTTATCTTTGGCTTTGACGTTTTACACTTTGGTAGAACATTGCGAACATCGTTCCTGGAGTGGCACCTCTCTATATCCTCGATCGCGCACTTTTTTTGTTTTTTTTTTCTTCTTTGCATATAGAGCTCAATGGCAGCTCTCGTCTTCACCTGCAGAGTAGCCATGTTGGCCTCGTTCTTGACAGCGAGCATCTATTGGCATTTCTCAACAAACCAGGGGTTTATTGCTGGTGGCCGCGAGAAACCTAGCACATCAATTGCGGCTGATCTAATGGCTTGTTGGCATCGTTGCCATTGTTCTTCGACATTAGATCCTGGTGGTGTGGTGTGAATCGAGAGGTTAAGGGACACGCGTTGCGCGAAGGTCTTTGCGGTCTCTGGCGATTGCATTCTTTCGACATTAAATTTTTCACAGCATTTCTGTTTTTTTGTGGCGTGGTGGATATCCGCATCCTTCAACCTAGACGGTCAGTTCCATCTAGTGGTTTCTTTTTAAATATTGGGTTATTTTGACACTGACAGCTGTTTCCCACTCAAAATCATGACAGAATGTCAGTATCGGAACAATATGAGTTGCTTTATCCTTGAACAACTTTGGAAAATATTGAAAACTCTCCAAAGTGAGTACCGTGTAGCCAAACATTGCGTTATTCGAAAAAATAGTTTCGGCCGAAATGAAGCACCTTGCTGTACTCAAGTTTGTGCAAAAAGTTCTTGAGACTGATAGTGGGCACAGACTGCTGCTGTAGCCGAGAGTGTGGGACTCAACATTTCATGCACTAGCCTAAGGAGAATTCTGCAAAGATTATTCGTTGACAAGGTTCAATTGACTCATCAATTGAAGGCACACGCCCATCCACCTCGTAATCGCTTCGCATTCGGCCTTAGAGCAGCTTGAATAGGACAACGATTTTGGGCAAAAATCAATTTTTTGAAGAGGCGCATTTCCTTAACAAGCAAAATTGGCGCATCTGGCGCTCGAAAACCCGCACGTTGTTGTCGAGAAGCCGATGCATCCACAGAGAGTAAGAGTTTGGTGCATATTATGAATTGGTGACATCATTGGTTCATATTCTTCGAAAACAACGAGGTTGGGAATAACGTTTCGGTGTTAACCGACAGAGCCATGTTAACCGACATTTTTTCTGAAATTAAAGACATGAATTTGGGCGACCTCTAGTTCATGCAAAACGGCTCGCCATGCCACACATCCCAGGCCACAATCGATCTTTTGCGCACCGAATTCCTAAATCATGTTATCAGCCGTCTTGGCAATGTCAAGGCGTCTAGGCGACCATAGAAGCTGCGATTTGACCCCTTTGGACTATTTTTGTGGGGAATCGTAAAGGGACGATTGTATGGCAACAATCCGGAAACGATTCAAGAACTTAAGGCCGATGTTGTTGGGCGACGTTGTTTTTCAAAATGAAATCCATAATACGTGGACGTGGGAAATTTAATTTTGTTCTTTTTATTGCATTTTTAGAAAAAAAAATTGTATTTGGCCCACCTGTTACGTAGTTAAAGATGGACCTTTTAGCTCATCTGCCACTATCTCCATTGAAGGCGCCGAATACCGTTTGTAAATTTTGGTGGCCTATCGCCCTAATAAGCTTATAAAGGTTCCTCACCTTGTTCTTCCTTACTGGGACTGAAGACGCCATTGTGGATTACACGTATACACATGTGTTGGTAAACATAGGCTTGAATTAATGGTGCATGAAAGTGGCAGTTAAGACAATTTTAGACACCAATGTTTACACTTCTACTAATATCACGAGTAAATGTACTAAATTGCCGGTGTTTAAGGTAAGTGATGCGATTACATGAGAACACAAGCGTTCTCACTCTATCCTCCACTATCAACTCCTAATCTCACCTCCACGCTGGTTAATGGTGGGTGCCTAGTACCCCGACTGGAGATGGGGTAACAAACCCCTGTGGAAGGTCGTTAGTGGCAGCAAACGAGAGAGTGGGGTGGAGTGTCTCTCACTAAGGCACTCACTCTCAGCGGCAGCGGAGGATAGAGTCAACGGTGGCGCCAACAGCTTCCTATATGAGCTACTTCGACATATTTGAACACCAGGCCTATAGGGCTTTCCAATACTGAGCCAGGGTGTTGGAAAAGAGTTGGTGGCGGAGGAGCCCTCAATGGGTCAACGGCAGCGCTCATATCCCAAAATGTGCTACTGACATAGGTATTTCCGGCCCGCTGTCCTAGGGTAAAAACAAGGGGCTGGCCCTCCAGGTTGGGGGTTGTGCCGTCGGGGTAACTTCCCGACCATGGAAAAAACCATTAGTTATGAGAGAGACACAACCAGCCTCGGATAATGGAACTCCCCATATGGTAACAAGACCCGGAACGTCAATGGAATATGATATCAGAGTATGCACCTGGAATTTACGAACATTCTACACCCCTGGTGCTTACTAAAAAAAATCGAATCTGTCCTCACGCGGTACAAGGCAGATATAACCGCAATCCAGGAGGAACGATGGATAGGATCAGGTAGAATGAAGAGACGAAATTGCGACTTTTATTACAGCTGCAACAAAAGATTGCATGTATTAGGATGCGGATTCGTCGTGGGAAATCGGCTTAGGACAAAAGTCATTGCCTTCAAGTCGATAAGTGATCGTCTTTCTGTGATCCGCATCAAAGCTACGTTCCAAAACATAAGCATAATATGTGCACACCGCCCTACCGACGAGGCTGAAGATCCCACCAAGGAGGAATTTTATGACCTCCTGGATAGAGCCTACGGAGCCTCTCCGGAGTATGATGTAAAAGTTGTACTCAGGGATTTCAATGCTAAAGTCGGAAAGGAAAACATCTTTGACGGTTTAGTTTGTTAGCACAGAATCCATGAAACGACAATAGAAAACGGCTGCCGACTAATCGATTTTGCAGCAGCTCGTAATACGATGATAATTAGCACTAGTTTCCCAAGGCCAAGGATCCACACAGCAACCAGGCGCTCTCCAGACGGTCGAACCGCCAACCTAATCGATGCGAGGCACGCATCCAACATCCTCGACGTGCACACATTCCGAGGGGCAAACGTCGATTCTGACCATTTTCTTGTCGCGGCTAAAGTCAGAGCTCAACAGTCCAACGATAAGAAGCTGCGAACTGCCCAGAAGAAGAAATTCGACGTTGGACGCCTTAGCACAGCTGGAGTATCCAGGGCCTACAGTGAGCCAGAGCCTGAGTATGAAACTCTTCTCTGTGCATTCACCTTCTTCAGACGCCAACAATCAGAGGTGCCAGTATCACGACATTATTAAAGAGGTGGCCGAAACTACTGTAGGGTACCAGCCACCCCCGAGAAAGAGCCCGTGGTATGATGGTGAATGCGTGTACAAGAAAAAGGTGACAGAAGATGCACACAAGAAAGCGCTGCAGCGCAAAACAATGGCAGCGAGAGAAGAGTATCGAGCCAGGAGAAGGGAGGAAAAGAAGACCCTGCGTATAAAGAAGCGAGCTTACGCAGCCTCCCAGCTCCAGGAGATCGAAGAGTCGCGCGATCATAACAACATCCGGAGGTTTTTAAAAAAGCCAAGCAACTAGCTGCTGGCTACAAACCCGGAACGCAGGCTCTTCGAGACAGCGAAGGAAACCTAGACACCGAAGGGCAGGGCATAGTAGATGTGTTTAAGCAGCATTTCCAACAGCTGCTAAATCATGTAGAGAGAGTGATGGGACAAGAAGAGAACCCACGTCTAGTCAATGAAGAACTAGTTCCACCACCTAGTATAGAAGAAGTTGGGCTAGCTATAAAAAAGCTTAAGAACAACAAGGCCCCAGGTTCTGATGGCTTACCAGCGGAGTTTTTTAAATACGGTGGTGATGTTTTGGTAGGGGGCATGCACCGAATCATCAACCAAGTATGTGTGGAAGAAAACATGCCCCATGACGGGACTATCAATTCCATATGTCCCATCTACAAAAAAGGCGGTCCTATGTCTTGCAAGAACTATCGAGGCATATCCCTGCTTAATGTCGCATACAAGATCCTATCGAACGTACTGTGTGAACGTCTAAAACCGTTCTGCAACACACTAATCGACACGTACCAGTGTGGCTTCCGGCCCGGCAGATCGACTATAGACCAAATCCTGGAAAAGAACGAGTGGTGGGTGCACGACTGGGTCGTACGCAACTTTCTCTTTCACAGCGAGTTGGGTGTTAGATCAAATAGTGCGCATTTTGATTTTTAATGCTATAAATTATATAAAATGTCGAAATGTGATTATACGAACGTTTACTCCGAAATTTGAAGGAATCGGTGTCTATATGAAAAATAATTAATTTTCGTTTTTGGCCAAAACTGAAAATTCCGTTAAGAGATAGTTGGGCTAGAACTAATTATGTGGAATTGTTTAAAACTATTATAGTAGTATATATATTAAATTTCATTCAATTTGACATAGTACTTTGCGAGAAATTAACAATTTTCTTTATATGGCCTAAATGACAAAATCCGTTATATGGATTTTCTCGCAAAAACTGGGCATGCAGTTTTGTTGGAACTAATATGCTTATAGTAAATATAAAGTTTAATCAAAATCGTTAGAGCCGTTTTCGAGAAAATTGAGGTTATGTGTAATTTTTATATGGCAGGTACCGTTAATAACATGGCTAAAAGCAAACAAAAAAAAAATGGCCTAGAATTATGACCAAAACAAGCTTGGATACGAAGTTTAAAGAAAATCGGCCAAGCCGTTTAGGCTGGGGAGACCATTACGGACAGACGGACCGACGGACCGACGGACGGAATTCCAAAAACCACTTTATTAGGCTCCGCTATCATCGTAATGTTAGAATCAATCAAAATCTCGAGGTCGAAAATTTTCACGAAAACAATATCTTTCTCTTTGTAAGAGAAAGTTAAAAAAGTCGGAACTCACCACCTATTCATCGATTTCAAAACCGCGTCTGATAGCATACATCATCAGGAGCTCTGTATGGCGATGGCCGAATTCGGAATTCCGGCAAAACTGACTCAGCTGTGTCGCATTACGCTGGAAAACACGCGCTGCAACGTGCAGTTTGGAAGTAGCTCTTCCGAATTATTCCAAACATGCACCGGATTTCGGCAAGGAGACGCGCTATCATGTGACTTCTTCAATCTCGTACTGGAGCAGATAGTGCGCATACTGGGCTTCTTCGAAAGAAAAATACTTTGGCGGATTTTTGGTCCTGTGCACGAGGAGGGCGAATGGAGGAGAAGATGCAACCGCGAACTCTAAGAGCTGTACCAAGATGTGGATGTAGTCCAAAAAGCCAAAACACGTCGACTACATTGGCTCGGGCACATCGAGCGAATGGACAATAATGCTCCATCTAAGAGGATCTTCGAATTCCTGCCCCCAGGTTCGAGAAGGAAAGGAAGACCGAACCTCCGTTTCAAAGACCAAGCCATCGCGGATGCCAGAGCGCTTGGTCTAGACAACTGGAAACAACGAGCCAGGGATCGTAGAGGATGGAAGGCTGCAGTATCTCAGGCAGAGACTCTTCACGGGTCGGAAGCCCAATAAGTAAATAAGTTAATATACTAATTTCGTATATCCTGGCTGAAAATTTAGGGCTTACAAATAGAGAAACGAACATTGGTATAGATTAAGACACTTGGACTCAGCTGTAGAGTTCAATTGTATTCTTATGTAATTCCGATTTGTATATGGCTGTTGTGTTTTTATATATTTCAAACTATGTAACACACCCCTTATTTTTATTAACTGATTGACTTACGGAATAGACAAATGAACATGAGCTCTTGCTGTTCGATTAAGATTTATTATGTTTCGATTGCATCCCGTTGAGATTAAGTCGCCGTCATTTCACTTTCAACCTCATTTCTCGTGTGTAGGCGGCGGTAGACGCTGTAACTACGCACAAGCAAATTTAAGTTCGACTGCGTGCGTTGGGACGTGACAAGATGTTTTTTCCTCTTATTTTGTGTGTGTGTTTTTTTTTTTGAAAATATGTCAACGTCGAGGAGGTTTGAGTTCCCAACACCCAACTCAGTGTGATAAACAAACAAGTCTCGGTAAAACTGTATTCAAGTGTACGAGTGAAAATCCAGCACTGTACAAGAGCGGGTATATAACAATATACACTGAAGGTATTCCATTCTTCTAACGCAATTAATGTCAAAGTCGATTCGATTTCCTTTATGAAGCAGTCCAAACTACGGGTGGTAAATTAAAACAAACGGCCAACGCGTCCTGAAACATTTGTCAGTTGTCAAGCGTTCAAACCTATCGTCAGTCTCAATGAAACCGAAGAGGGTTGCTTTTATCCACTTCCATTCTACCCTTGTGTGCTCGCTGCTCAGGTTCACTGCTGTTAGCCACATTTGGATCGTTGGCAATGGCATGCCCGTGTCGTCGACGAGAGAGTGAAATTAGTTTATCCTAAATGTTTGCAGCAGAATGGGTTTTGAGAACCAATTCCATGTCAACATAGGTATCCCGTTCGATGGTCATGATGGATTTTGTGCGCTGACCTGACAGACTGCGACTCTTTAAAGTGGCGACACAATTTACATGCTGACCTAAAAAGAGCTATAAACCTAAATGACTGTCAACAAGCAGAAAAAAATACTAGTGTCCAGTTGAGGGTCATGCAAAGACGTCCGACAAACGAATCAATTTACATAAATCCAATAAATAATCATTTTTATTTTACCCAATCAATGTTCGAATTCGAAACGAAAATCCGAAACCTTATTATTCATGTAATGACACGATGACAAGTATGAGTATGTATATGAAAGGGCTTTGGGTAGGTGGGGTTTGTGGGAGTGAGTATGCTTGAAACGACCTCGTCTCTATTCGTTATCCATCTAAGGAGCAAGAAATGCTATACCACCGTAGTTTGTTATAAACTTCGCATACAACGAAGTACCTACGAATGTATCAGATAACGTATGGTGTGGTGTTGAGGAATGGCAGCCCATATGAATCCGAGTGTTATCGTACACCAAAGTGACAAGTAAGCACATCGTCGGCAGCGAGGCTGTTCATTATAAATATATCTCAAGGATTCGCGACCATGAAATGATATTTTTTTCTATTTACGGGAGAGATGATAATTTAGATAATTATAAGATAGATATGCCTACCTACGAATAGAAATGTATTTTTCGGATGGAGTTTTTCCTGCGGAGTTATTTTATATAAAAAGCACTTTCGTCTCTTGATAGCATAAGGGTGCACGTTATATTAACTTTATTGGAACGATGTTTATCTTAAACAGCTTAAGCAAGAGTTAGGATTTCCTTACAATCAAGCTCCATTATTGTGGCTCAGTCGTTTTTCATAAGCCTCTCTTAAGGTGAGTTCGGCATAAGGTGGATGCATAGGAACAACAAACCAAACTCCCGGAGCTTCTGACGAGTTACTATCGATATATATAGCCTGGAGTTATTCTAATTTAACATTTTAATTTTTTCCTCAGACGAAGACGGTCCAATATATTATAATACAGGGTTTTGTCATAAAGGAGCAGCTCATAGTAGATAATTCCCTGCCAATGCCAGCAAACACCGTGTCCACGGGCTCACCGATATCGACTAGGACCATTATCGCTTGAGGACTTTGTAATTAAATAGTGATGATCCACTTTTTACAACCAGTCACCATCTGCTTCAGAAATGCGTCGATTATGTTGCGATTTAGAAATGGTTCGCAGATGAATATTCGGTTGTTATTCAAATGGCAATCGCTACAGTGCCTACATGACGGTCAGACTCACCGATTTCCATGATTTTTTCGACAATCTAACCATTGGAACGGAATGGACATAAACAAAACTGCATGTGATTGGCTGTAACAGTATCAGGACCATAAACCCTTGGCTTGCGTTTTTTTGGCATTATGGAGGAAAAACTGCAGAATATGACATAGTTCCAAGGATAGGGATCGATTGTATCGCAGGTGGAAGAATAATCGAAACAAAAAAAAAACTATGAAAGCGATAACATAAAATTACGTAACCAAGTCGATAAAAAAATAAGTAAAAGTCGGAAACAATATGTCGAACAAAAGTTCGAACAAGTGAAATGTGATCCCAAAAACACATGAAAGTTCATCAATGAAGTACTGGGACGAAGAAAGCAGTATTAGACGAAAAAAATTTGAAAAACTGTTCACCCATTACGAATTTTGTTGGATTGGCCGATACATTTGCGAGCTCATTTTCACAGCAAGTAGCATCAATACGTATGTATGTCACGTATGTAGCAAGGCACCATCGAGCGACCAGAACACATTTTTACGGGACACAATTAACTTGGAAGATACAGCTTGTGGTACCTCCCCACAAATCGTATAGCTCGCTTAAATATCCAAAAGGATATCCGTCCTGTGTTGAATATTTTAAAGCTTCGCCATGCGTGATCAAATGTCCGGAGGGAACACCGTAGATGGCAGAATGAGAGTTTTTACAGTGAATCAGATATTTAATATGAGAGCAGCCTTGGAGTACTTCGACGATGAACTTTTTCGAACTCTAATCAGCCACAATTTCAATACCAGGAGACGAGCAGAGGGCTTATACCGTCTACAAACTTTTCAAAACGTATACGGGAAGAGTCAGCTGCATAACATTCTAAATATTCTTTCTAATAACTTACTTCCTTACTTACTTACTCAAGTGGCGCTACAGTCCGGAATGAACCTGTGCTTCAACCAACATGAATCTCCAATTAGCCCAGTCCTTAGCTAACTACCTGCAGTTGTGCACTCCAAGTTGGCTGAGGTCGATTTCTACTTTGTAAGCGCAACTTAATGCGAGGTCCTCCTCTACTGCGTCAGACGTCTGGCTGGGAATCGAAGACTCCGCAACTAACATGTCCAAGCCACTTTAAACGTTTTTTGACTAGGGGTATGTCGCTGTAAAGCTCGTTTAGTTCTTCTTCTTCGTGTCCATAGCCCGTCAATGCAATCGGGACTGAAATTTTTTCAAAGAATTTTTCTGTCAAATCGACGAAGAATTATTCATCCACTCTTGACATGGTCTATGCTTCAGCGCCGTAGAGCAGGACAGGGATGATCAAGGTCTTATATAGGGCCTCTTTAGTTGTTCGAGTGAGGGCTTTACTACTGAATTGCCTTCTTAGACCAAAGAAACATCGGTTGGCAAGAGTAATTCTTCGTTCAATTACTGACGAGATGCTGTGTTCAGGGTTAATAGCGGAGCCGAGGTAATCAAAGTCCCGTACTAAGCCAAAACTATGTCTGTCAATGGTGAAGTTTTGTCCAATTTATCGATGTTGTGGGTCCTTTCGTATTGACAGCATATACCTAGTCTTACCCTCATTTCCTGCTAAACCCATTTTTGCCGCTTCCTTTTCTATACTAGCAAACGTGGCTATGACATCACTTTGAGTTCAACCAATACCAATACCAAGTCGTATTCGTCGGCTTTATAAAGTTCGGCGGAAAGGCCGTCATTTACTGCGGCCTTGTTAGACTTGAGTTTCGATATTGCTATCCTCACTTCACTTAGGTTGGTGGTTGGTAGTTTTCGCTGTCGTCGGCAATATTGAATGGTTCGTTCTGTCTGACAGCGATATGTTTTTCTTCATCGCCGTTTAATAGTCTGCAGAAGTAGTTCTTCCATATCCTCAGCATCGACTGTGTCTCAACTATGATATTGCCTTGTTCATCTCGACAGGATTCTGTTCGAGACTTGTATCGTTAACTTTGACGTTTTACACTTTGGTAAACCTTTCGAACATAATTTTTGGAGTGACAGCTCTCTAAATCCACGATCGGACGCTTTTCTTTCCCTTTGTTCTCCTTTCTGAAAAGCCGGTGTTCTTCCCTTCTTCTTTGCGTATAGAGCTCAATGGGTGCTCTCGTCATCACCTATAGCTTAGCCTTGTAGGCCTCGTTCTTGGCTGCGAGCATATAATCCTCATCTCATCTCATCCTCATCAAACCAGGGTTTTCTTGCTGGTGGGCGCTAGTAACATATCGAATAATAGGGTATTCAGCAATTTGCATCGATGGACCTATAATGGAAATCGGAGTAAGCCCTAAAGCATACTCCGAAAATATGCCATATCCTAACTCAGCCAAGAATGAACCTGAGTCGCAACCAACAAGCCTCCAATTAGCATGGTCCTTAACACTTCACTTTAACTTCAAATACGGCATGCTTACTATTGATCAGCTTAACTCGTCGGACGGGGGTAGTTCTAGCCCTCTCACCAGACATCCGAGCTCAACAAACATTTTTGTTCGTTCTAGAATCAAATAAAAAACGGAGAGGAAAGTAACTCTTTGTTGACCACCACTAAATGGACTCTTAAGCAAAAGGGATAAGTTCTAGAATAAGCTGAAAAGAAATGATCAAAAAACCTTGGGGTATGCCACTAAAAACGACTAGGAAAACTTTTTGCAATGCTTTCCAGCAGCAGAGGAGATTACAAATAATTCCGGTTGTAATATGCAAAGGCTGTTCTTCCCACCCTTCATGTCCTGAGGAACTTCCTGTGGCTATCCCCCTGGCAAAGTCTATGATCGTTAGCCCCCTTTTGTTTTTGACTTTTCAGTAGTTCCAATAAAGGCGTTACTACTAAATTGGATTACCTGGCACCATGTTCTGTAAGTGGTTCATCTATAATAATATTTGGTCACTAACAACCTGATCAGTGTGGTTTAAGGACAGGAAAGGCAGATCCTTAAAAAAAATCAAGAAGTAGAAATCGATTCCCACCTTCTATTCATCGATTTCAAACCAGCATTTGACACCATAAGACAACTTTATAAGTCGTACAAGCCTAGGGTAGGTTATTTTAGAGTGGCTGCCAGCTATTCGCCAGCACATATAGGTTAGTTCTTCTTTTATTGTGATAACACGTGGATCTTGTGCTTTCTCCTTGTTACCTGTAGGAAAACCTGTGCTATTAATGATGAGGAGGAGATTTCTCACTTCCGTGTTTGACAAATCGTGGAGAAGAAAGAAGTAAGCTCCAAGATGAAGCTTCCTCTTGTTTAACTGAGCCGGGCAGTTACAAAGAAGATGAAGTCCATACAGTTCCTGCAGAAGTCGCTCGAATAAGGGCGTGCCTACCTAATAGACAGTGTTCAGTGAAGACACCTATGGTACCGCTAATATATGGTCTAGCGAGCGAGATCAGTCCCTTGGATCTTCTTATATCCAGCGTTGGCCAATTTGTTTAGTTATTTGACACGTCGTGCCAAGACTCCATCTGAGACTTGATTTGCTGTAAGCATGTTGCGCTAGTAGGCTTTTGCATGTAGCTATAAGATTACGAGATGCACCATTGTCGGGTACGACTGGTAACAGTTTTTACAGCTACCTGGAATGTCACTATGCCCAGGCACCCAAAACAGGTGAATATTAAACTGCTGTGACATCTTTTTCGAAGAGATGAGCGGCAGGCAGTCTAGGGTTGTCTTTGAGTTTGTTGAGACTGATTCCAGGGATTTGTAAGAGAAATTCTAAATTGCAAATATCCTTGTCAGATATTACATTCACTTTCAGCCATGATAAGGCTTCTTTGTCCGCCATGGGTTTCGCCTGGAACACGCTGCAATGATCAGGAAGACGGAAAGATATGCTGAGGATTAGCCTGCCGGAGAAAACACCAGAACCCACTCCGTCATTTGTTTTGAAGCCATCGGTGTAAAAATGGATCAATTAATTTTGTGCATGTTCGTTACTTTTTCATGAAGATCTGTCTGGGATTGTGACCTGAAAACTCTTATCGAAGTTTAACCAGGTAACGGTGTAATAGGTATTTTCAGGAATACTTGTTTATTCGTTTAGAATTGTTGAGTTGCCAGTTTGTATATTTGACCACTGCTGGATGGCATTAAGTCGGGTTGATGAGTAAGCTGCCAGTTGTTTATAAATATCAAGACTTAGATGATGCACTTGACATTATAAGTGCTGCTGAGGGTGCACCACCGATGCACAGACACTCATTTCATTGCACCTGTGCTAGTTTGTTGCTGTTTATAGCTATATAGAGAAGTATCGGTCTTATAACCGAGATATAGAGCCAATGCGTGACACGGAGTTGCATTCCCCATTTCATGCCTATGGTTTTATTGCAAGAATAACGCGCCACTCTCTTTCTGTTATGTTCGGCTTTCAGCTAAGCTTCCTGTCCAAAATAGATCCCAGTAATTTAACTTTGTCTGAGAATGCTAGTTAGATTCCGTTTAGTGACGGGTGGTCAATGTGAGGAATTTTATATTTCCTGGTGAACAGTTCAGCCTCGTTTGGGTTGACTCCCAACTGCCCATTTGGAAAGCTTGTTTTGTGCGTTTTGGAGAAGTAACTTGAGTATATAAAAGTGTCTCCCTGAGGATGCGATAACAACGCCACCCACGAAGGCAATAACTTGGCATCCATCTACTTCCAAGATAAGTAAAAGCTCGTTTACTTCTAAGTTCCAGAGAAGAGAGTTTAGGACACCACCTTGTGGGGTACCTCTACTGATATATCTTCTGGCCTAGCTTTACGTTGATTAATTAATTAATTATTTAACATTATGAGTGAGTTATCGAATTTCAGACATGTTAGCGACTTAATGATCACTCACTAATTTATGTTTTTAAAAGCACCAACCAACTAACAATTTCGCTTCGATAAAGCACTATCGAAGCTATTTCCCCTCCAGCAATATTTCTTGTAGGAAGTGTTATGGAAAAACATTTGGCGCACTTTTAGGAAGCCATTTACTTCTATAAGACTTCTTTAAATACTTCTAATAAACCTTAAAGAAATAACTTTGTTTGCTTATAAAAGCCCATACAGAAGCAAATTATAGGCTTCGCAAAAAGTCATACCGAAAATATTTGCAAGCCTAATCGAAGTTGAAAAATAATATTATTTTTTATTATTTTCTTATATTATTTACTTTTATTAATCTCAATTTCAATCTCTTATATTAAAACCCAATTCGTTATTATGAAAGTATGAAATTCAATGCAATTAAAATTATATAAAAACTTTCATCTTACTGGGATTCGAATCGCGTTCTCTCGCAAGGTAGTCCAACACGCTATCCATTAGGCTGTACTCTCGAACATGAAAGACGAGTAAATACAACGCAGTACTTGAATCATGTTGACTCATTCTCCGGTAGGTTCCCGATCTTTTACCTTTTTTTCCAATCTTTACACCTTGTCCCGATCTTTTCACCTTTTTCCATATCTTCATTCGTTAGCTCTATACATGCTATGCTTCGGATTAAGGTCTACCGAAACTTCTTAACTTATGGTACATCTCCGGAAGCTTAAAAACAACCTAACAGAAGTTACGCCATAATAATTTCGGTTATGATTGTGAATTTTCCTGTCTTAAACAAGCTTCTACCCAAACAATCGACTGCCAAAATACTAAACCTCCGCGCACAAGTACTATATAAGGCTTATAGAAATAATTGCTTGTGGGAATTAAATATTTGTACCTTATAGAAGAATAATTTTTAGTTGGGCATCAATGTCTAAGAATGCAACCATAGTATACTCCTTGCAGCACAATGATTTTTCGATAATGCACAGGTACTAATGTGTGAAGGGCTGTTTCTACAGTTTTGAATTTCTAGTACTTCTTTAACTTCATTAACATTATACTTGCCAAAGTATTGACCATAACAAAAGCGCGAAAATCCTTGGTCATTTTGAGTGAAAAAATGTTTTGAAAATCTTCGGTTCCATTTGAGTATTCAAAAATCTCTACATTGGCAGGTTAAGATGTCTAGGCTATGTAGATCGAATGGACACAAATATTCAGGTCCGCAGATTTTTCAATTCTACCCAGATGAAATACGCAGTAGAGGAGAAGAAATTAAAGAAACCGACCTCTACGAAGTATGCAACTGGGACACTTTACTTATGAAAGAGGCATGTTGGTTAAATCTCAGGTTCACCCCGGACTTTAGTGCCACTTAAGTTTGAATACAATTTCCGATGAATGACAACATGGCTGAATGATTTTAAAAAAAATTGAATAGGTTTCAGAAGTACCTACAATGACCAACCCTGTCGATCACCAACGGATGGTTCAAAGAAAAAAGACAAAATGTAAACCTACTTCAATATTAAATATTCACAAAGAAATGTGTAAATATATTTTTCTTTTTAACAAAGCGCTATTAATTATTCCCCTTATGAAATTGACTAAATTTAAAAAAAAAGTCTTTTAAAATAAACTAAATCTACTAAATACCTATTACCATAAGAAATAAAAGGAGCTTGTACAGAAATAAATAATATTCCCATTGCTGTCCTTGTATCACTCCCTACATAGGGGGTTGTAGATATCTGATACAAAAATATTCCCCATACAATCCATATGGAAGAAAGTCGTTATTTGTTTGATGTTTGATTGAAAAATAAGTAAATAATTGGATCCCCATTCGGCAGATGCAACCAATACCGCACACTTAATAATATGAATCTTCTCTAGCGAAAGGGCAGTCCCAAAAGGTTGTCGGGGAGTGGCACTTTTGGGAGCTAATAATGTAAAATCACAACAGAAAGGCATCAACTTATTTCTTGTACCTGTTTGACTTCTCCTATCTGTCATGCTTCGCCAATTTTATGGGGACTTGACTTTGCCATGTCACATTTTCCTGTGAGTTTTTCAGTAAGGAGAGCAAACAAACTTTTCGATTGTACTTACGCACATGGCTACATGAATACGAGACGAGTACATATTTCGTTGATATTAAAGTGTACAATTATCGATTTGTTAGGCATACTAGACACAACAGCTCAAGTTTTGAAAATACCATTTCATGCCAACATGATGAATATAGTCGAAGTAGCTTTTATTTTGTTGGTAAGCACAATTGAAATAATAACTACTGCGGATATCCTAGAAATTGAGTGTGTTAGACATTCGTCTGGTGTTGTCATTTAATTTAAATTCATATCCATGGATCTTAAATTCATGGAAGTTTAATTTAAATATTTATTTTTGTACGCAAACATTTTTGGTCGACATGCGATTCTCTCGGAAACGGTTCGAATGATGTGGGTAAAAATGATTCTACCTTAACATTGTACTTTGCCTATAAAAGGTCCATTGCGATACCACTAATAAGTAAGTAGGGATACTCCTCAATCTTCCGAAATTGTTCAAATCGTGTTGATTTGGGGACACCTGCAAATCCAGTATCCTCCTTTTCTTTACTACCCATCCACGATAAGTCAAGTATACCTACACTATAAACAAGAATGGACACAAAATGGACAAAATCATGTGGACTGTGTGTGAACCCAAAAAAAAAAAAAAACAGAACTATAAGAAAATAACAGATGACAGAAAATTAAATAGAAACTTTCATACTATCAAAGATGGACAAATAAAGAAACAATACGCTCTGCAGCTGCAATATTAATTGCATAAAAAGATGTGGTCCATCATTAAAGGTTACGAAATAACTGTTCACAGCCGTAGTAAGAGCAACACTAACAAATCTATGGTTGCTGGGTATCGAATTCAATGAAAAGGGACAATATATTTGACACCATTTACGGAAGTACAAAGGGATGGCACATTCATAAGTGAAACTACAAAAAATCCTCAGACAAATCCTCTGCATATCAATGATATACAACAGCAAAAAACACAGCACGACTTTGAGAAGCTGGGAACCTGTGCATTTAACCTTTTCTCCACAGCTCAATATTGAAATCAGTGTCATATAAGGAAGAAAATCTAAATAAATCATCACTTACCACGATTTTGATATCGAATACTTACTTACTTACTTTAATTGCGCTACAGCCCGGAATGAACCTGGGCCTCAACCAACATGCCTTTCCAATTAGCCCGGCTCTTAGCTCACTACCTCCATTTGAAGACTCCAAGTTGGTCGTTTTCTACTTTTGCGCGCTACTTAAGGCGAGGTCTATCTCTACTGCGTCCAACGTCTGGTTGGGAATTGAAGACTCAGCGATACGGAGTATTGGTGTCATTTCTACATGTCCTAGTCATCTTAATCGTCCCTTGCGGAGTTTTTTTTTTGACAAGGGGCATGTCGGTGTACAGCGCGTATAGTTCTTGGTTGAATCTATGTCTCCATAGCCCACCAACGCAAACGGGGCCGAAGATTTTTCGAAGAATTTTCCTCCCATTTCGACCAAGGATTTCTTCATTTACTTTTGACACAGTCCATGCTTCATTATTGTAGAACAGGAATGGGATGATCAGGGTTTTTAATAAGATCTCCTTAGTAGTTCGAGTGAGGGCTTTACTACTGAATTGCCTTCTTAGCCCAAAGAAACATTCGTTGGCAAGTGCAACTCTTCGTTAAATTCATGACGAAATGTTGTTGTCAAAGCTGATAGCGGAGCCTAGGTAGACAAAGTCCCGAACTACCTCAATGTTATACCTGTCAATGGTGACGTTCTTTACATTTCGTCGATGTTGTGTGTCCTTTCGTGTTGACAGCATATACTAAGTCTTACCCTCATTTACTGCCAAAATCATTTTTGCCACTTCCTTCTCTATACTATCGTGGCTATGACATCACGTTGAGTCCTACCAATGATGTCAATATCGTTGGCGTATGCTTGTAGTTGCACCGATTTTTGAAAGATTGAGCCTCTGATGTTGGCTCGGAAGTTTTGCACAATCCTCTCAAGAATAAATTTAAAGAAGTCAGGTGACAATGCATCGCCTTGTCTAAATCCTTTTTTGGTATCGAATATGTCGGTGAAGTCATTTCCGACAGCGCTCAATCCCGTAGTGGGTACTGGTCCCCGTGTCCTAAGGATATCTAATAAATTGGAACTGACACTCCAGGTTGGGGGTTGTGCTTTGGGTTAACTACCCACCCATCGAAAAAATAATTTGTTACGAAAGAACCAATAGCCTCAGAAAGGACCGATTTTATAGTTGACGACCCTGATAAACGAAAAAAAGGACAACGACGATCGTATTTGCACCTGGAATGTGAGAAGCCCTAAGCACCTACAGAGCAGACATTACTGCCATGCAGGAAATACGATGGGATGGACCGGGCAAAAGAGAACGAAAAACTGTGACCTCTACTACGGACCGTGTTCTAGTGAGCAGAAACAGCCACTATTCGGATGAGGATTTGCTATAAGTGGCAGACTTAGGCAATAAGTCTTATGTTCCCAAAACATTAGCGAACGAATTGTAACAATTCGCATCAATGCCAACATAAGCCTTATATGCGCTTACGCCACGACGGGGGAAAAAGATGATATAGCGAATGATTGCTTCTACTAGCTCCTTGACAAAGAATATATGAGCGACTACCGAAGTACGATGTTAAAATCGTGCTGGGAGATTTTAACGCAAAGGTAGGAATACTATAACAGTATTGTCGGAAAACACTGCCTACACGACAACACGTTTGGCAACGGACTTAGGCTAATTGACGTCGCTACGGAACGAAATGCCACTATAGCCAGCACACGGTTTCCTCACCCCGATATCCATAAGGGGACATGGCGGTCTCCAGATCAACGAACAGTCAACCAAATTGATCACATCGCGAACGAAAGGCACGCATCCAGTATTTTGGATGTCCGAACATTCCGATGGGCTAACATCTACTCGGACCACTACCATGTTGCAGCCAACGTAAGAATGTGGATATCCACCACGCCACAAAAAACCAGAAATACTCTAAACAAACTTAATGTCGAAAGCTGCAATCACAAGAGACTGCAAAAACCTTCGCGTAACGTGTATCCCTTAACCTCTTGATTCATACCATACCACCAGCATCGAATGTCGAAGAACAATGGCCACGATGCCAACAAGCCATTAAATCAGCCGCAACTGATGTGCTAAATTTCTCGCGCCCACGAGCGAGAAACCTTTTATTTGATGACGAATGCCGACAGATGCTCGCAGCCAAGAACGAGGCCTATAAGACTAAGCTGCAGATGAAAACGAGAGCAGCCATAGGCAAAGAAGAAGGGAAGAACACCGGCTTTTCCGAGAGAAGAAATAAGAGCAAGAAAAGCGCGCGATCGAGGATATAGAAGGGTGTTACTCCAGGAATGATGTTCGCAAGTTTGACCAAAGTGTAAAACGTCAAAGCCAAGGATACTAGGATCGAACAGAATCCTGTCGAGATGAACAGGGAAATATCGTAGTTGAGGCACAGTCGATGCTGAGGAAATGGAAGAACCACTTCTGCAGACTGTTAAACACGATGACGAACAACATTCCGCTGTCATGCAGAACGAACCATTTAATATTGGCAACTGCAGCGAAAACTGCCAACCACCCGACCTAGGTGAAGTAAGGATAGCAATATCTAAACCCAATCTTAAAAAGGCTGCCGGAAATGACGGCCTTCCCGCTGAGATTTATAAAGCCGGCGGAGACTTGGTAAATAATGTCCACCAACTCATAAGCCAAATCTTGTCGGACGAAAGTATGCCTAAAGAGTGGATCCTCAGCATCGTTTGCCCGATCCACAAAAAAGGAGACCCTCTAAACTGCGCTAACTACAGAGGCATAAGTCTCATCAACATCGTCTACATGATCCTACCTTCCGTGATATGTGAAAGCCTGAAACCGTTTACCAACAACCTGATCGGCCCTTATCAGTGCGGCTTTAGCCCAGGAAAGTCCACAACTGATCAAACCTTCAGACTTCGGCAGATCCTGGAAAAAACCAAGGAAGTCTAAATCGATACCCACCACCTATTTATCGATTTCAAAGCCGCATACGACAGCATTTATAGAGACGAACTATACAGATCCATGTCTAGTTTTGCTATACCGCCCGAACTCGTTCATTCAAGATCGGAAACGACCTCACCGACACATTCGATACTAAAAAGGGATTTAGGAAAGGCGATGCACTGTTATGTAACTTCTTTAATTTGATTCTCGAGAGGTTTGTGCAAAACTCCCGAGCAAATACCAGACGCACAATTTTCCAAAAATTGGTGCAGCTACTAGCATACGCCGATGATGTCATACCCAAGTTTGCTAGTATAGAGAATGAAGCGGCAAAAATAGGTTCACCAGTAAATGAGGTTAAGAATAAGTATATGCTGTCAACACGGAAGGACACACAACATCTACGAATTGGACAGAACGTCACCATTGACAGATAAAACTTTGAGGTAGTACGGGGCTTTGTCTACCTTGGCTCCGCTATTAACTCTGACAACAACATCTCGTCTGAAATTAACGAAAAATGACTGTTGCCAACCGCTGTTTCCTCGGACTTAAAAGGCAATTTAGTAGTAAAGCCCTCGCTCGAACTACTAAGGAGATCCTATATAAGACCCTGATCCTCCCAGCCGTGCTCTACGGCGCTGAAGCATGGATCGTGTAAAAAGTAGATGAAGAAATCCTTGGTTTGGGTTGACGGCCTATGGAGATGAAGATTCAACCAAGAACTATACGAGCTGTAAAGCGACATGTCCTTTGTCAAAAACAACTCTGCATTGGATGTTTAAGATGTCTAGGACATGTAGAAAGAATGTACACCAATACTCCGGCTCACAGAGTCTTCGATTCCCAACCAAACGTCGAACACAGTAGAGGAAGACTTCCCCTTAAGGTGCGCGCTTAAGTAGAGGCTCAGGTTCATTCTGGACTACAGCGACACTTAAGTGAGTAAGTAAGAATTGAATGTTTGTTGAACTATGGTATGTTACGTCATACATATCATACGTTGAATTTAATACGAGCGAAATTCGAAAATCGCATTATTTCCAGATACGAGTGGATAACAAAATCAAACAATTTAACTCATAAAGAATTCTCCTTCTATGGTTATTTGAAAAGTAAGGTAAGTAAACACAATGGAGCCACCAACCGGAGGAGTTTTGTAAATATTTTCAAAGCGACCCTTAGTATCCAACAATTTACAAAAAAAATAAACTTCCCCACTTTTATTCAGCTTATCTAAAACTTATGCATAATGTTCTTTACTACTTCTGCTGTGAATACAAAACTAGAAGGGTTCTATTTAAAGCCTAATAGCTTATTAAAAAAAAGTGCCTTACACCCATATACTTATATTCGCCATCGTAAAACAGTTAACTACGTTCCAATGATACCAAGAGCATAACATCCCCGAGCAGGGTTATTTTAGACCTTTTTAATTCCAACCACGCCTTTGGCAGCAATATGTATAATGAATGAAACATTCCACTAGTTGTAGGACGTAGTGCTGGATCTTACAACCCAAGCAAACAGATTCTTTCGTAAATGCCTGGCTTCGGGGTATTTTCTTCTTTCCGAAATTGACACAATCTTAACATACACCTTGTGACTTATAAACCCCACCATGGTCCATCATTATGTCTAGTGGATAAATATTCGCACAACCCCAATCGAGTGTCATCCTTTATCTCTGCATACTCAGGTACTTGAAGTGAAGCCACTGACAATAACTACTGTCCGTTGATATGTTTCAAGTCGATGACAAAATGCCCAAGAAGGATAATCCGTATTTTCTATGTTGTTCAGCAAAATATATCCCTCTTTAGAACACAATTGCATGTGAACGGTAAGGGTTACTAAGAGTAAATAAAGCTGCCCCAAATACGGTTTTAATTAGGTAAGAGTGGCATACCATACGCGTGATATATCATCGGACCGGACCACACCCACATATAACCCGCTCCGGGACTTGTTTTTTTTTTTTTTTTTTTTTTGCAGATGGAATATTTAGTTTCTTCAGAACTAGACCACTTGTGGCCATTTGGTTGATTATGCTTTGGTAAATAAATATTGGGTTTCCATATCAGAGCTGGGGGCCGTAATCACTTAGTTGCTTGGTTGAAACTTGCTAATGTAGTATTTCACCTGGAGCGGAGTTCAATCGAACTTTAAAATGCAAATGTTTCATCTTTCATGAATCATCAACCACCTACACCGATATATCTAGATACATTATCTATGCTCAAAAATCGAGCTAAATGAGCAGCGACCAGGGGCCATTCGTTCAATGCTGGTGCCTACTAATTTGATATTTCGCTGAAGTATGCGAATGATTAATCGAAAGTTTAATTAGGCGTATCCGAGAGCATGGACAATATTCATGTCATAAGTGATGCAACCAATGATAACTTTTCCGAGAGCACAAATTGCCATTGATTTTCCATTACGGGTGGCCGTGGGTCCGGCTGGGTGGATGTTGCTGCGAGTATACTCCGCAACCATCATAGTCATTGTCGTCGTCATCCGACATCGAACGGCACCATCTACCAACAGAGCAAAGAGTGTAAATACCATTCCCGCAGTATCATCACTGCAAGTGCTGAAAACTCGAATAAACTGATAGATATTTCAATTTTCGCCTTTTCGGTTTATCTGGCCGTCTCACTCAGTAAATATTTTGCGTCCAACAGCAAATTGACAATGCAAGAAGGGCTTGGCTACGGCTCTGGATCATGTTCTGCTGCTCGTTATGTGTATCACGGACATGAGTATGGATACGACCGACATGACAAATTCTTTTCAAGTGTTAGATGTGGGGACGTTGGTACATTTGTATAGGGATGTATGGGATGCCACAAAGTACGCTCGCTGTTGGCCACAAAATCCTGCCCGGCGCCGGATCACCAATTTGAAATGATAAAAATGCAAATATGCGATACAGGGATTTTTATGATTTTCATTTCCTTTCATTTAATTTTCAGCATTTGTCAGACCTGGTCCGTCATTCAGAATTACTGGTTGGACTTAATGCTACAAATATTTGGTCAATTGCAACAGAACACACAATCAATTCAATTGGAACGAATGTACATGTGGTGTTCGAATATCTGAAATAATTTTATTTCGTAGAACTGAGGAAAAGGTATATAGGTGTATCTACGAATTTAATTTACTGAAGAACTTTGTGAAGGGTTTCAGTTTGATTAAATGGTAGATGCATTCAATTTGACACATTAGCAAAGTAGATCATTAGTCACAGGTACTCACCTGAGGTTTCCAGTTATGGGTGGTTGAGTTGACTTAAGTAGAATAGAAATAGGGTAATGGGTTAGTTGTCAAAATTGAAGATCCTTGTTGATACATTTGAATTTCCCTAAATGTTGTCATGAACACATTTAGCATATTATTCAAGTTAACAATTCAAATAAAACGGCATGAGGGCGTTACCAAAGACGCCGCAAAATAATAATGGAGTCGGATAGATGCAGATTGCGCTGATGGCCCTTTGGCGCACTTCGAGGCAACGCTAAAAGGGTTCCCCTTAAAGCCGTATTTAATTAAAAGCAACAACAATACTTACAAAAGAGCAGTATATCTGTTTTTAAATATCTAGGACAATTTTCTTAATCAATGTTCCATGGTGAATCGTTTTGCAGGTTTAAAGATTTTCAATACACTCTCCTAGTCATTCCCGCTCTCGTTCTGTTAAAGGTATATTAAGTCTGGCAGGTACTAAAGTTACTTCTGGTAAAGAAGAGAATTCCACTAATCCTTGGCGATATCCTGTATTTTCTTCCCCATTGGTGAATTGAGGTCACGTAACAGACTGGTCTGTGCTGTGGCAGAGCATAATGTTGTATTGAATGCCTAGAATTATCAGCTTTTCGCGACAGCGTTTAACAAGCTTAGATTTAATTTCGACTGCATAAATCAATTTAATTGTTTTCTTTATTGGCAGCTTCTTACTTACTTACTTAAGTGGCGCTACAGTCCGGAATGAACCTGGGCCTCAACCAACATGCCTCTCCAATTAGCCCGGTCCTTAGCTAACTGCCTCCAGTTGCGCACTCCAAGTTGGTTGAGGTCGGTTTCCACTTGTGCGCGCTACTTAAGGCGAGGTCTTCCTCTACTGCGTCCGATGTCTGGCTGGGAATCGAAGACTCTGCGAGCCGGAGTATTGGTGTCCATTCGTTCTACATGTCCTAGCCATCTTAAACGTCCAATGCGGAGTTTTTTGACCAGGGGCATGTCGGTGTACAGCTCGTATAGTTTTTGGTTGAATCTTCGTCTCCATAGCCCGTCAACGCATACGGGACCGAAGATTTTTCGAAGAATTTTCCTCTCGAATCTACCAAGGATTTCTTCATCCGCTTTTGATACGGTCCATGCTTCAGCGCCGTAGAGCAGGACTGGGATGATCAGGGTCTTATATAGGGTTTCCTTAGTAGTTCGAGTGAGGGCTTTACTACTAAATTGCCTTTTTAGCCCGAAGAAACAGCGGTCGGCAAGAGTAATTCTTCGTTTAATTTCTGACGAGATGTTTTTGTCAGAGCTAATAGCGGAGCCGAGGTAGACAAAGTCCCGTACTACCTCAAAGTTATATCTGTCAATGGTGACGTGCTGTCCAATTCGTCGATGTTGTGAGTCCTTTCGTGATGACAGCATATACTTAGTCTTACCCTCATTTACTGCTGAACCTATTTTCGCCGCTTCCTTCTCTATACTAGCAAACGTGGCTATGACATCACGTTGAGTCCTACCAATGATGTCAATATCGTCAGCGTATGCTAGTAGTTGCACCGACTTTTGGAAAATTGTGCCTCTGGTGTTGGCTTTGGAGTTTTGCACAATTCTCTCAAGAATCAGATTAAAGAAGTCACATGACAGCGCATCGCCTTGCCTAAATCCTTTTTTGGTATCGAATGTGTCGGTGAGGTCGTTTCCGACCCTGATGGAGCAGCGAGAATTCTCCATCGTCATCCTACACAAACGGACGAGTTTGGGCGGTATACCAAAACTAGACATGGCTCTATACAGTTCGTCTCTATAAATGCTGTCATATGCGGCTTTGAAATCGATGAATAGGTGGTGGGTATCGATTTGGACTTCTTGAGTTTTTTCCAGGATCTGCCGAAGTGTGAAAATTTGATCGTTTGTGGACTTTCCTGGCCTAAAACCACACTGATAAGGGCCAATCAGGTTGTTGGTAAACGGTTTCAGGCGTTCACATATTACGGCAGATAGGATCTTGTAGGCGATGTTGAGGAGACTTATGCCTCTGTAGTTGGCGCAGTTCAGAGGGTCTCCTTTTTTGAGGATCGGGCAAACGATGCTGAGGTTCCATTCTTCAGGCATATTTTCATCCGACCAGATTTGGCTTATGAGTTGGTGGATGTTACTTACCAAGTCATCTCCGCCGGCCTTATAGAGCTCAGCGGGAAGGCCGTCATTTCCGGCAGCCTTTTTAAGATTGGGTTTAGATATTGCTATCCTCACTTCACTCAGGTCGGGTGGTTGGCAGTCTTCGCTGTCGTTGCCAATATTGAATGGTTCGTTCTGCCTGACAGCGGAATGTTGTTCGTCATCGCCGTTTAACAGTCTGCAGAAGTGGTTCTTCCATATCCTCAGCATCGACTGTGTCTCAACTACAATATTTCCTTGTTCATCTCGACAGGATTCTGTTCGAGCCTTGTATCCTTGGCTTTGACGTTTTACACTTTGGTAAAACTTGCGAACATCGTTCCTGGAGTGGTACCTCTCTATATCATCGATCGTGCGCTTTTCTTGCTCTTTTTTCTTCTTGCTGAAAAGCCGATGTTCTTCCCTTCTTCTTTGCCTATAGAGCTCAATGGCAGCTCTGGTCTTCACCTGCAGCTTAGACTTGTAGGCCTCGTTCTTGGCTGCGAGCATCTGTCGGCATTCCTCATCAAACCAGGGGTTTCTTGCTGGTGGGCGCGAGAAACCCAGAACATCAGTTGCGGCTGATCTAATGGCCTGTTGGCATCGTTGCCATTGCTCTTCGACACTCGATGCTGGTGGTATGGTGTTAATCGAGAGGTTAAGGGATACGCGTTGTGCGAAGGTCTTGGCGGTCTCTTGCGATTGCAGTCTTCCGACATTAAATTTTTTCACAGTATTTCTGGATTGTTGTGGCGTGGTGGATATCCGCATTCTTACCTTGGCTGCTACAAGGTAGTGATCCGAGTCGATGTTAGCTCCTCGGAATGTTCGGACATCCAAAATACTGGATGCGTGCCTCTTATCTATCGCAATGTGATCAATTTGGTTGACCGTTCGTTGATCTGGAGACCGCCATGTCCCCTTATGGATATCGAGGTGAGGAAACCGTGTGCTGGCTATAGTGGCATTTCGTTCCGTAGCGAAATCAATTAGCCTAAGTCCGTTAGCAGACGTGTTGTAGTGTAGGCTATGTTTTCCGACAATACTTCTAAAGATGTCTTCTCTTCCTACCTTTGCGTTAAAATCTCCCAGCACGATTTTAACATCGTACTTCGGTAGTCGCTCATAGGTTTTGTCGAGGAGCTCGTAGAAGCAATCCTTAGCTATATCATCTTTTTCTTCCGTCGGAGCGTGAGCGCATATAAGGCTTATGTTGGCGAATTTGGCCTTGATGCGGATTGTTACTATGCGTTCGCTAATGTCTTGGAAACATAAGACTTCTTGCCTAAGTCTGGCACTTATAACAAATCCGCATCCGAATAGTCGCTGTTTCTGCTCACTATAACACGGTCCGTAGTATATGTCACAGTTTTTCATCCTCTTTTTGCCCGGCCCATCCCATCGTATTTCCTGGATGGCAGTAGCAGTTTAGAGCTTCCGCTAGTTGTTCGCCTGCACCTCACCTGTTTAATGTTCTGACATTCCAGGTGCAGATACGAACGTCGTTGTCCTTTTTTCGTTTAGCAGGGTCGTCAACAATAAAATCAGTCCTTTCCGAGGCTATTGGTTGCTTCGTAACCATGTTTTTTTTTCTGTGGGTGGGTAGTTAACCCGAAGCACAACCCCCAACCTGGAGGGCCAGTTCCAATTTATTAGATACACCTAGGACACGGGGCCATCAGTATCCACTACGGGATTGAGCGCTGCCGTTGGCCTTTCGGTTCATCCGCCACCATCTCTGTTCAAGGGGCCTGACTAACCCTTGAAATTCCTAGACAACCTGTTGTCCGAATATGTCAGAGCAGCTCATCTAGGTTCGCCTGGGACAGCAGGCCGGGTATTCATCCGTGCCATTCTCACCAGGGTGTTTATAGTGTTGCTGTTTTTCGTCGTGTTATCAACACTCGCACTTATCGTTTAGCAAGTCAAATCCGGTTGGATGAGACCAGTACCCGATGGTTACCACTTGGAGGTAAAGATAAGCACATTTGATGTGTAGTCAGAGTTGCAACACTGGGCATTGCCAAGTTAACGCCAATCAGAGTCTACCCTCGTTCTACAACACCCAACCATCAGCTTCTGCTACTGCCAATAAATTTACCTGAAAGACAATTATGTGGTGAAGGTCACAAAAATGGGACGTCAAGCCAATTCCGAATGGTAGTTTTTAAAAACCTTCTCACGCCAGTTTTGTACTATTGGATGTTTATCATTTGCAAGAGGTTGGGAAAGTGACAAAAATATACGTGTTGTCAGTTTCGGGATTTCAACCAAGGACCCAGCGCTTAGTTCTGCCACTGTACCCACACTTCTTCTGGTCTGGAAGGCGGAATAAGCTGTTGTGAAATTCTTCAGATAATGCTATAATGCCCAAGTAATTTTTTTTAAGTAATCGTATAGATGGACACGAATTCGCAGCCAAATTCTTCCTCTTTTTCGCCTGTGAAGATGGAGGAGAATTGTCTTTGAATGTCAGGGTGGAGCAATATGAATATAAGAATTTAAGCACGTCGTCTGAATCCATTTAAACACAATTACAGAGTTGAATGATATACAGAAGGCTGTAATCAGAAAATTCATGCATATAAAGTACTGCTAGGATAAGGTTGAGCATGGTTTTCAGCCCTACTATACGCAAAAAATAACCTTAAGCTCAAGTATGTTTCAACACCCCACTTGCTTAAGTGGCACTACAGTCCGTAATGAACCTGGGCCTCAACCAACATATTTCTCCAATTAGCCGGTCCTTAGCTAACTCCCTCCAGTTGCGGTTTCTACTTGTGAGCGTTACTTAAGGCGAGTCTTCCTCTAATGCGTCCAACGTCTGGCTGGGAATCGAAGACTCTGCGAGTCAGAGTATTGGAGTCCATTCGTTCTACATGTCCTAGCCATCTTAAACGTTTCGATTCGACCAAGGATTTCTTCATCCACTTTTGATACGGTCCATGTTTCAGCGCCATAGAGCAGGACTGGATGATCAGACTCTTATACAGGATCTCTTTAGTAGTTCGAGTGAGGGCAAGAGTAAATCTTCGTTTGATTTCTGACGGATGCTGTTTTCAGAGTTAAGAGCGGAGCCGAGGTTGACAAAGTCCCGTACTACCTCAAAGTTATACCTGTCAATGGTGACGTTCTTTACAATTCGTTGATGCTGTGTGTCCTTTCGTGTTGAAAGCATATACTTTCAATCATTTACTGCTAAGTCCATTTTTGTCGCCTTCTTCTCTATACTAGCAAACGTGGCTATGACATCACACTAAGTCCTACCAATGATATCAATATCGTCGGCGTATGCTAGTACTTGCACGGAATTTTGGAAGATTGTACCTCTGGTGTTGGCCTTGGAGTTTTGCACAATCCTCTTAAGGTTCAAATTTAAGAAGTCACATGACAGCGCATCGCCTTGCCTAAATCAATTTTTGGTATCAAATGTGTCCTAACAGCGAAATGTTGTTCGTCATCGCCGTTTAACAGTCTCCAGTGCTCATCTAGTTTTTTGACTGAAAAGTCGGTGTTCTTAACTTCGTCTTTACCTATATAGCTCAATGGCAGCTTCACCTGCAGTTTTTGGCTGCGAGCATCTGTCGGAATTCCTCATCAAACAATGGGTTTCTGGCTGGTTGGCGCGATAAACCTAGCACATCAGTTGCGGTTTATCTAATGGCTTGTTGGCATCATTGCCATTGTTCGTCGACATTCAATTCTGGTGGTATGATGTTCATCAAGAGTTTAAGGGATAAGCGTTCCGCGAAGTGTTTTTCTGAAATTAGAGTCTACCCTCGTTCTACAACATCCAACCATCTGTGGTGGTCTTATGACAGAAATTTCCAAAGATTGCTATAACCAGCTTCTCAATTAAAATGTCAGTTCCATCATATTTTGTATTCCAATGATGTTTTT
Source organism: Rhingia campestris (assembly GCA_932526625.1). Lineage (NCBI taxonomy): Eukaryota > Metazoa > Arthropoda > Insecta > Diptera > Syrphidae > Rhingia > Rhingia campestris. The sequence goes on from OW052185.1 coordinate 81,849,904, forward strand.
CAACGATTGCTATAACTTGCCCCTTACTTATAATGTCCAAAGTTTTTGAAGGATATTACTTTTTTGCTTACACCTCATTATTGATCAAAAACGCCAATTTCCTGATCATCCATTCTGGTTGTAAACATTCAACAGTTGTACAGTACATCGAATTACTGATGTGATTGAGAAAGCTTTCGAAGAAAAGAAAATTGCTCATATATTTCTTGACGTGTCTCAAGTTTTTCACAAAGTGTGTCATAAAGGCCTTGAATACAAAATAAGACAAGTTCTGCCTGAACAATTACATAAAATTCTTCTCTCGTATCTTGAGTATAGATAGAAACGACTTAGCAACGAATATTCGTAGTTCAAAGAAATAATGTCAGGTATACCGCAAGGAAGCGTCCTTGGACCACGCATGTACCTGCTATTTACACGTGATGTACCAGAAACAAACGATACAGTAGTTGCCAATTTTGTTGACGATATACTGCTATTCTTGCTGTTGGCACAACAATAGACGAAAAAAAAATCAGGGCAAATCCAACATAATCTATCTAATTTATGTGAAATCCAATGAAGATTTCAATATAGCAAAGTTCTGAGCCATCAAAACTGGATGTGCTAAATTGAAGGAACCTGATCCAGATGATAATACATATATAAGGATGAACCAAACGAGATGTCATCGCACCTCAATTTTATGACGTAAGTCGTTCAGTACTGCAGATAACTCGTTATTCCTTCAGATATTCTTCTTAAAATACAAACAAATGTCTTACATATTTATTGGCATTGCTTTAAGGTAATTTTTTTAAAATTGTTTCTTTAAATTATGGACCGTAACTACAGCTAACATAATCCAATCTGAAGTTCCAACTTTCGATGACGCATTCGAGCATTTCGAGTTGTGTTTATTAGGTTATATGTAATTTTTATATGGCAAGTACCGTTAATAACATGGCTAAAATCAAACAAAAAATGGCCTAGAATTATGACCAAACCAATCGGCCCTAGCGAGGTATCCGTCGGAGCGGAAAATTCTCCGATTCTGTACGATTCCGATGATTTTTGCTTCGAGGTATTCTTCCGGAAAGCTATTCGGAATATTTCTCCGACATTTTTTGACAGCTAAGTGCAATTCTTTTCCGGATTTCCTCCGACACAAATTCTTCGCGGAATTTGTTTACGAAGTGAAGGAATAGAAAAATGTGTTACTTAAATGGCGCTGTAGTCCGGAATGAGTCCGGAATAAGCCCGGTCCTTAGCTAACTGCCTCCGGACTTCAAGTTTGGTTGAGGTCAGTTTCTACTTGTGCGCGCCACTTAAGTCTAGGTCTTCCTCTAGTGTGTCCGACGTCTGCCGGGAATGGAAGACTCTCTGAGCCGTTAAATTAGTGTCCATTCGCTCTTCATATACTAATGTGCAGTGCTGAGTTTTTTTATTAGGTTTATGTCGCTATACAGCTCATTCTTTATTGAATCTTCGTTTCCAGTCTTCGTCACCCGTCAAAGCAAACAGGAGCAAAGATTGAGGTATAGAACTTCGAATTGAAATAAAACACAAGAAAATCGTTTTAATGTCCAACAATTTGGCTTTATTGGAAGGATAATTTTATCCCATTAATATGTTCAAATATAATTTCGGGCATGTGGCCGCCGCGGCTCCAATTTTCAACCACTTTTTCGAGCATTTTGGGCCGTATTTCGGCAATAACGCCACGAATGTTGGCTTCCAAGTCCCCTAACATTTCTGGTTTGTTGGCGTAGACGAGCGATGTTGTCAAATCACACGTTCTTGGTGGCCGATTGACAGGTCCATTCCCTGAAATTATGCGCTCATCGAATGCTTCCTTCAATAAATCGATTGTGACGCTCGCTGTGTGGTGTGTAGCGTCGTCTTGTTGGAGCCACATCTCATCCACATTAATGCCATCCAATTTGGGAAGAAAATAGTCGGTTATCATGGCTCTATAGCGGTCTCCATTAACGGTAACTGACTCCCCAGCATCATTTCGGAAGAAGTATGGCCCAATGACTCCAGCAGCCCATAGAGCACCCCAAACAGTCAGTTTTTGTAGATTTAATTGCGTCTCAAGGGTCTCATGTTATAGTTCAGCCTTAAGGCTGAACTATAATAGACGGAAGCAATCGGAAGCTAATGTCAAAATTCTAAGTTAAGTTTTCTTCAGTACTCTCAAAGTCTCAATTACTCAAGTTGCCCATAATAGACTTTTGAGAATGGAATTGCAAACAATAAAACAAAATTTCGTTGCTTAGGAACTTACAAATTTAAATGTATACAGCTGTTGAAAAGAAATGTAAAATTTGTGTTGAAAGAACAATAGAAAGAGAAAGAGCGAATCAATTCGCTTTTTCGTAAGTGAGCAAAAGTGAACGAAAACTGAACGAATCGAAGCGAAAAGCTATTATGGTCGTACAATACAAATTGCATGTGTTCGCACAGTTACGGAAGTGGTCGTCCGCAACCAGCTTCTATTATAGTTCAGCCTTTAGAGTTGCCCGATTTGACCACACCCGTTATGTTCCTTATCAAATTACCTCCATCGCCTTTATAGAGACAGGACGATTTTTGCAGCAGTCACAGCTGACAGCGGACGATTATTGCCATCTTGTTTTAAAGTAGTAGAACTACTCTAGAAGTAGTTCTTCCATACTCAGGATCGACTTTGACTCACCTATGATATTTTCTTGTTGTTCCTTTCATCGAAAGGATTCGACTAGTCTTACTAGCTTTGACGTTATACACTTTGGTGCCACTCTGCTTCAATTTTTACAAATTCTTATATTTTAAGGTAAACTGAGTTTAAAAAAATGTTTTTAAAAAATGTATGTCTGTCGTTTTGATTCTGATTTTGATACTTGAGGACGAACTACTAGGTCGGTTTGAATAAAATTTCAACGCTGGCCCTAATGGTTTTGATAAAGATAACTAAAATAACTAAACTTCTAAAAGCATCTAGATGAAGTAAGTAGTTATTTGGCAAAAATGTTTTCTCGAGAAAGACCATGTTGATATAAATGAAAATTTTAATGCATTGTACTATGGATGTTCTGAATATAACTGAATATATACTCCGATTTTTTTTAAAACATTTAATTACCAGTTAATTTTTTTCTCGCAAGCGGCAAAAACAATTTTGATTAAAATCTATTACCAAAAAATAAGTATATAACGGAGATTCCTATATTTAAAGATTTATCGGAAATAAATCATAGAATGTTAATTAAATTTGGTACTTTACATATATCCAAGAAATATATCTACATACCAAAATGTTTGTCAAAAGGACGAAAAACGGGATTTAAAAAAATGAATAGATTTAACTGAAACTATGTATTTATGCATATTTTCGCATGCTCAATTGTTTGCTAAAACAAAGCAAATAACGGTTCTTTTTTTAATTACTTTTTTTTATTATAATGGTAATTTTCTTAAAAGTAATATTTCGTAAACGAAAAATCGGGGGAAATACAATGGCGAACACTAGAGGTCAACTGCTTCAAAATTGGAGGGAGCGAAATTTGATTGAGTACAAACTTAGTTTGTACGCGACGGATATCCCGTCTAGACTAGAACTAAACGGTGAATAACGAACACGCGTGGAACCGTATGCTAGCATTCGATTACGATAGTGATCATCAGCTGGAAGAGTTCGACCAAGTGCGTTCTTTCGACCAGCGAGAGAATTACGTTTGAGCGAAATTAATCCACCGACAAACACGAACCTAACAATCGACGAAATTGACTGAAATTTACTAAAAATGAATGAGGTCATCACAAGGTTAATGGATCGAACTTTGACGAAGGTAGCTAATTCCGACGACCAGACGGAGAAATATCGAACGCCAGCAATCGAAGCACTCCACAGACACAAAAGCACACTGCTCTCGAAACTTAAACGGTTGTACAGATAGTCTACTGACATGCAAGAACCATAGATTCGGACACTGAAGTCACTGCTCAAAAATCTTAAACAGTTAATCTCGGAGAATTACAGAAAATCTGTAAGTTTGTACTGGGGCAGGAAAATTTAGGCTATAAAAACCAGTAGCCCGAATATGTTCCCGCAAATAAATAAAATATTCACGCAAAAAGATCTTAACGACATTCCATGTGTCCGAATTTCCCAAATGACAGAGAACAGACAGACACTCACGACTGTTGGTCTAAGTCCAGAAAGTAAGGTCAAGGACAAAATAAACCCAGCTTCTTCTTCGGTCCATAAGGCTTCTGCCGAATGTAAGCAATTGATGAGCAATTTCCAAAAAACGAGTGGTGGGTGCACGACTGGGTCGTACGCAACTTTCTCTTTCACAGCGAGTTCGGCGTTAGATCAAATAGTGCGCATTTTGATTATTAATGCTAAAAATTATATAAAATGTCGAAATTTGATTTTTTGAACGTTAACTCCGAAATTTGAAGGAATCGGTGTCTATGTGAAAAATAATTAATTTTCGTTATTGGCCAAAACTGAAAATTCCGTTAGTGATAGTTGGGCTAAAACTAATTATGTGGAATTGTTTAAAACTACAATAGTAGTATATATATTAAATTTCATTCAATTTGACTTAGCAGTTTGCGAGAAATTAACAATTTTCTTTAATGGCCTATATGACAAAATCCGTTATATGGATTTTCTCGAAAAAACTGGGTATGCAGTTTTGTTGGAACTCATATGCTTTTAGTATATATTAAGTTTAATCAAAATCGTTAGAGCCGTTTTCGAGAAAATTGAGGTTATGTGTAATTTTTATATGGCAGGTACCGTTAATAACATGGCTAAAAGCAAACAAAAAAAATGGCCTAGAATTATGACCAAAATGAACTTGGATACGAAATTTGAAGACAATCGGTCAAGCCGTTTAGGCTGGAGAGACCATTACGGACAGACGGACCGACGGACCGACGGACGGAATTCCAAAAACCACTTTTTTGGGCTCCGCTATCATCGTAATGTTAGAATCAATCAAAATCTCGAGGTCGAAAATTTTCACGAAAACAATATCTTTCTCTTTGTAAGAGAAAGTTAAAAATGTTAGAGATAAGCCCGCTAAGGGCCGATAAGTTAGATTAAGTAAACACGTTTTTGATAAGTTAGATTTAAGAATATTTGTCTAGTATTAAGCTAATAATAAAAGAAAAATAAACGAGTGGTGGGTGCACGACTGGGTCGTACGCAACTTTCTCTTTCACAGCAAGTTGGGCGTTAGATCTAATCATAAGCATTTTGATTATTGATGCTAAAATGATATAAATAATGTCGAAATGTATTCATACGAATTTTTACTCCAAAATTTGAAGGAATCGATGTCAATGTGAAAAACAATGATTTTCCGTTTTTGGCCAAAACTGAAAATTCTGTTTAGTAATAGTTGGGCTAAAACTAATTATGTGGAATTGCTTCAAGCTGTAATAGTAGTATATGTATTAAATTTCATTCAATTTGACACAATAGTTTGCGAGATATTAACAATTTTCTTTATATGGCCTAAATGACAAAATCCGTTATATGGATTTTCTCGAAAAAACTGGGTATGCAGTTTTGTTGGAACTAATATGGTTATAGTATAAATAAAGTTTAATCAAAATCGTTAGAGCCGTTTTCGAGAAAATTGAGGTTATGTGTAATTTTTATATGGCAGGTACCAGTTTTAACATGGCTAAAAGCAAACAAAAAAAATGGCCTAGAATTATGACCAAAACAAGCTTGGATACGAAGTTTGAAGAAAATCGGTCAAGCCGTTTAGGCTGGGGAGACCGTCACGGACCGACGGACCGACGGACCGACGGACGGAATTCCAAAAACCACTTTTTTAGGCTCCGCTATCATCGTAATGTTAGAATCAATCAAAATCTCGAGGTCGAAAATTTTCACGAAAACAATATCTTTCTCTTTGTAAGAGAAAGTTAAAAATTAATTAAAAAGTAAAAAAAAAGTCATCGTCATAGATGTGGTCAGAAAAAACTCCACATCAAACGTTTCAGATACTCCGACTAGCACAATTAGAAAAAAAATAACTATAGTCGTTTGTCAATTATTGTTTGCAAGTCTTCGAAGGAAACAGGATCTTACAAATACTCATTTGTCACACAGATAAAGTAACCTCTATTCCTGTTTCATTTCAAATGGGTTGTACTGTAAATGACTACCAGCAGTATTAGTACAGAGAACGTACCGTGTCAAATTGAACATCTTGTGATAAGACATGCAAATTTGTCGTTTATTCCAATGGTGACCCCAAACTGTCCAATCCACTTAAATATTTTCAATTCAATTTCCCAGTGGAATTATTATTCCGGAGAAATTTACGTCAAGTGCGGATTGTATCTGTTCGGATCCAACGTGTACACGAGTATATGTGAGTGCAAGTACATTTGTTGGAAATTTTTCGAAGGCACGCCACCAAAGATACAGAAATACCCCATTTTTTGTTTGTTTTGTGGACGGGTGTCTGGACGATGGGCGAATAAGGTTAACGACATGGCCGATCAGGTGAAGGAAAACACAGAGCCATCATCATCTTCAATCTATTCTGAGGCAATGAACTGGAATCTTTTTCCACATTTGCAAACCGAATATACATTAGTTCAACTAGTGGTGTTTTCCAATTCTTTCGCTCTAGGTCCGGAGACACCGGTATCCATTTGCTTATTTTGCTTTTCCATTTGGGATTAAATACTCGTGTTTAGTCACGCATTCTGTATCGTCAAGTGGTTTCTGGTTAAAAGGATACGTAATGGTTTAAAATGGACTTCCCTTCTCTTCGTTTTTAATATTGTTTATTTCAATTTAATTAAATGCACCCACACGGAGAAACGGAGTGGATAAACAAATCGAGAAACAATCTATTGTCTTTCAAGAAACTCCATTTTGCCCTCAATAATCCATTCAGTTTTTTTTTTTCGAAATATGCTTGGGTTAATTTGCTGGAAGCTTTTAATTAAATTAACATAAATACGCAAATATTTATTAAATTAGACAGCAATTTATGGAAAACTTTGTAACTAATATGAGGACTTAATTTTTAAATTGTTATATTATAAATAATATTTGGACAGTAGGCTACGCCAAGTTGACAAATGCAAAGCGGTTAGACGATCACTTCGAAGAGCTGTAAATACAAGTGATAGAAGAGACACTGGAAGGGAAGGCGCTGTCGCAGCTGCATTGCCACGTAAATTGGCCATCATTCATTCGTGGAACGTATTTTAAAGAAAGATTTGATTATGTTCCCTTACAAATAGAATACACTATAAACTACGCTCATGATCTCACAACTTCAACTACTTAGTGGACGATTTTCGGTTTCAAATGCATGATGAACCACAAGGTCAATTTCCATATGATCAGAATAGTTGAACGTTCGAAGGTTTTTCCGAACGTCAACCTCGTGATCTCTATTTTGTCCTTGAGTAGGAAGGAATAGGTAGATCCTGGTTGTTGGAAATGCGACCTATTGCCGCACAATTATGTTACGAATGAATTTGAACTAATAACGACTTTATTACGTTCAGTAGCGAATTTGTGAAATTGTTTTTTGCGAAACAGCGAAAAAGATAAAAAGCGAAGGTACGGAATGAAACGGCGAGAGTTTCCCCTTAGGGTTTTCAACTATTAGAGAGTAATTTTTATTTTGTTGAGTAACTGATTTTGTTCGCCTGAGAGAGACATTATTTTATATATACAATTTGAATTTTGTGGCGAATTGAACAATATAAAATATGGCCAATGGTATAAATTAGGCGGCAGATTTAAAAATACAAATTTGTGGAACGCATTCGTACTATGTGTAGAAGATGATGATGTTGAGGATGTTTCCGAAGAAGATAGTTCTGCTCCAACAATAGTGAACAAAGCTTTTGAGGTACTGATAGTTCTGTACCATTTACGTAGATCCATAATATCTACATAATTTCGCTATTTATTTCCGTTCATAACTTACTTACTTAAGTGGCGCTACAGTCCGGGGTGAACCTGGGCCTCAACCAACATGCCTCTCCAATTAGCCCGGTCCTTAGCTAACTGCCTCCAGTTGCGCACTCCAAGTTGGTTGAGGTCGGTTTCTACTTGTGCGCGCCATTTAAGGCGAGGTCGTGCTCTACTGCGTCCGACGTCTGGCTGGGAATCGAAGACACTGCGAACTGGAGTAATGGTGGCCATTCTTTCTACATGTCCTAGCCATCTTAAACGTCCAATGCGGAATTTTTTGACTAGGGGTATGTCACTGTATAGCTCGTTTAGTTCGTGGTTGAATCTTCGTCTCCATAGCCCGTCAACGCAAACGGGACCGAAGATTTTTAGAAGAATATTCTTCTCGAATCGACAAAGGATTTCTTCATTCGCTTTTGATACGGATTTCCTTAGTAGATCGAGTGAGGGCTTTACTACTAAATTGCCTCCTTAGCCTGAAGAAACAGCGATTGGCAAGAATAATTCTTCGTTTGATTTCTGACGAGATGTTGTTGTCAGAATTAAGAGCGGAGCCAAGGTAGACAAAGTCCCGTACTACCTCAAAGTTATATCTGTCAATGGTCTTACCCTCATTTACTGCTAAACCCATTTTTGGCGCTTCCTTCTCTATACTACCAAACGTGGCTATGACATCACGTTTAGTCCTACCAATGACGTCAATATCGTCGGCGTATGTTAGTAGTTGAACCGATTTTTGGGAAATTGTGCCTCTGGTGTTGGCTCGGGAGTTTTGAACAATCCTCTGGAGAGTTAAATTGAAGAAGTCACATGACAGCGCACTGCCTTGCCTTAATCCTTTTTTTGAATTGAATGTGTCGGTGAGGTCGTTTCCGACCCTGATGGAGCAGCGATAATTCTCCATCGTCATCCTACACAAAAGGACGAGTTTGGGCGGTGTACCACAACTAGACATATAAGTGCTGTCGTATGCGGCTTTGAAATCGATAAATAGGTGGTGCTTATCAATTTGGACTTCTTGGGTCTTCCAGGATCTGCCGAAGTGTGAAAATTTGATCGGTTGTGGACTTTCCTGGCTTAAAACTACACTGATAACGGCCGATCAAGTTGTTGGTAAACGGTTTCAGGCGTTCACATATTACGGCAGATAGGATCTTGTAGGCGATGTTGAGGAGACTTATGCCTCTGTAGTTGGCGCAGTTCAGAGGGTCTCCTTTTTTGTGGATCGGCCAAACGATGCTGAGGTTCCATTCTTCAGACATACTTTCATCCGACCAGATTTGGCTTATGAATTGGTGGATGTTACTTACCATCTTCATCTTCGCCAGATTTATAAAGCTCAGTTCGTTCTGCTTGACAGCAGAATGTTGTACGTCATCGCCGTTTAACAGTCTGCAGAAGTGGTTCTTCCATATTCTCAGCATCGACTGTATCTCAACTACGATATTTCCTTGTTCATCTCGACAGGATTCTTTTTGAGCCTTGTATCCTTGGCTTTGACGTTTTACACTTTGGTAAAATTTGCGACCACAACCGACTCTGCTTGATGCCGGTGATCGCGTGTTGTTGGTTAACTAGGTTTGTTTGAAGTGAAACTTATTTTTGGACGGATGTTGTTGTGCCTGTTTGATCGTGTGTAATGAACGGATATATGGACTTGTATCTCAGGCAACAAAAACAGGGATGGTTTCTTGTTGGCTTGTTAGTTGGAGAAAGGACGTTTATGCACCGGTATACACCAAGGAACTGTGTTGTCTGTCAACAAGTAAATTTGGGTACGTGGGTCGTGGGATCGTGTGTGAGAAAGATCAAATTGTGAAACTCATCGGTGACTCCAAGAAAGAACAGATTGGACCAGATGGGCTGCAAGATGAAGATGGAAATTGGTATGTGGTTTAATTTGGGTGGGATGAAGTATTCAGATTTTATGTATGAGCTAACTAAGATAGTCTTTTGAATGTTTGGGAGTCTTCCCGAAAGGTAGAGCCTTGGATTTTGGTTTGATTTTGTGCTTACAATGGAAAGAGAATATTCTTTTATCCTTTTGAAGTGAAACTTTTTTTGAGACGATCTGAATTTGATTTATTGAAACGAAAAAGTGTAACGAAAAAGAGATCAAACAAAATATCGGTTGTCGTTAGATTGTCTTAGATATGGGAACGCTTAGGAACATTGCGTGTTGTTTGTTTTTGGGTTATTGTAAGAGAATGAGATGAGTTCAACTTTCATAAAACCGGTTCTGTAGGCGAGAAAGCTGAGTTTCGGGGTAAGAAATAGTTAAAATACTTCAACCGAGTTTGTGCGATAGAACAAGGTTAAAAGTAACCAAAACACATTTTTCAACAATTAAGTCAATTAATTGTCATATTGTCAGTTTACCTCATATCGAATGAAATGAATACACTATGGAGGTGGTACACATAGAGAGAATGAGAGAGAGAAATTAGGCATAGTATAGTTTCACTTCTACCGCCTGTGAACTCACACTCGATATTTTTGTTTTTTTTTTTTTTATGATGCGACACTGACGTTTCTGAGAAGTACTCTATTAAAAAAAATCCTGTATTAACCTTTCATATGTATTTCCACAAAATCTCTCAATTGCTTAATGTAAGGTTGGGATGTTTTTTCAAAACTAACTTCGCATTGATTGCAAACTAATACATAACATAAATACTCATGAGCAACTCCGCAAGTAAAAATCAATTTTCCAGTCGAATAAACCATGTCAAGCTGATAATAAGATGCGAAAAGAAGCGATGAAAATATCAAATAAATTTGTGCATGCACGGGCAACGTCCGTCGGAGTTGACATCGCATCAGCAATAAACATTTATTTTGCCCGAGACCTGCTACATGGTGAGGAAGATAATGTCTGCTCTGCTGTCATTATGAATTTTAGTTGAAATATATTCGTATTCAAATTTATGCACTGAAGTAGATATTCCAATAAAGTTTGCTTTCACTTGGGATATAATCAAAACAACATCAAACTCCAACGGGGCGTAAAAAAATATACTTAAATTTGAGTTTTGATTCTTTGAAATTCGATGCTGAAAATTTAAATGTTTTACTTTTACTAACTTTTTATCATGTTTGAACTAAACATGAAAATGTAAAAACAGAGATTGAACATGATGCTCCAACGTGACAATATGAAAGATAAAGTGTGGACCATGGATATAAATACAAGAGCATCCTGGTATAAATGTCAAAAAATATTAGGTCAATGCTAAGAAGATGTTTTTGTTTTTAGTAATGTCAAGTCGTAATGTGAAGTGGCTGTAATTTTATTAGAAACTAGCTGCCCGGCCCGGCTTCGCCCGGGTACTGTTTCGTTTTAGGGTCCGTAATAGTATTTTAGTGTTAATAGTATTTATTTTCTCAAAGCTGACCTGAGAGATTTTCTCAATATTTTTTTCCGTAAGAACCTTGTACAGAGTATTAGAAAACTACAAAAAAAATCAGCCAAATCGGTCAAGCCGTTTTCATGTTATGTCGTGACAACGGAAAACGGGTTTCATTTTTATATATATAGATGACGCAAAGCTTATTTGAAGGTGTAAAATTAATTAAAGTCACATATTTTCAATAATTATTATTATTTTTATTATAAGCTTGATTTGCCGTTTTGAAAAGTTTTTTTTTCACAAATTACGACGTCTATTATACGGGTTCGTCGTTTTATTTCTGTGTTCCTCACTCTCTGAACAATTCTCAGGTTAAGCAATTTTCTTTCTATCTTGGTTTGGCATATCCGTAATTATTCGATTAAATTTGAGGTCAATCCATACGTCATTAATAAAATAGCGGAGTCAAATATGTATTTTCGTGTATCATCTCTTAAATTCGAATGATTCGAATAGTTGTTTCATTCTCCAAAATTGTCTCCAACTATTGATGATGCCTCTATTTACTTCTTTTTTTCTCTTGGTTTATGAATGACTTAACTTGACCTAAGAAATAAAGTCATCGACATATTTTATATTTTGGTTATCCAATATTATATTAGTCTTTATATGGTTGGTCATTATTTTCGTTTTTGATTGGTTTACGTGAAGTCCAAATTTCTTGAATTCGTCTGTCAATTCTATGAGCATATCTTGTATTTGTCCGGAACTAGATGAAATAAGAACTATGTCGTCAGCGAATCTTAAGTTGTTCAAATGTTTTCCCCAAATATTTATTCCATATCGATCGTCCCAGTTTAGCTCTTTGAATATATATTCCAATATAGCAGAAAATAATGGTGGTGACATTGGATCTCCCTGTCTTACTCCCCTTTTTATACCCTATCCCATAGGGGTATATTAGCTTTGATACATAGTTTGTAACATAGAGAAATAATCTTAAGTTGTTCAAATGTTTTCCCCAAATATTTATTCCATATCGATCGTCCCAGTTTAGCTCTTTGAATATATATTCCAATATAGCAGAAAATAATGGTGGTGACATTGGATCTCCCTGTCTTACTCCCCTTTTTATACCCTATCCCATAGGGGTATATTAGCTTTGATACATAGTTTGTAACATAGAGAAATAATTTAGCTACATATACCTCAAAGTATATGGATCGACTCAGAATCGCTAGCTGAGTCGATTTAGCCATGTCTGTCCGTCCGTCCGTCCGTACGTACGTTGAGCTAGAAAAACGTGGTTTTGGCTGAACCGTAAGGAATTTTGTAAAAGTGTCTGAACAACATATTTAGAGAATCGCAATATCTATATTTCGTCTATAAAAAGTTTTTTGCCATGCCCACTTTTTGGGGGCGTTTTCATAAAAAAAAACTCAATAATTGTATTTTCCAGTAGGTTATCGAGGATTATGTCTGCTATTGTTGGTGAGAGTGGGTTGCCCATGGGCATCCCATAAGTTTGATTATAAAGTTTTTTGTTATATTTGAAATAGTTGTTGTCTTTGATGGTTTTTTGAATTCGTTAAATTTTTCGATCAGTTGGTTCATTATCTGTAGGTGGTCTGTTGTTGAGAAACCTTCTCGAAACCCGGCTTATTCCCTTGGCTGATTTCTGATTAAGCGTCCTTAATATATTTGTACATTAATTTGGAAAATAGCTTGTTAATCATATTAATGTTGCTTATCGGTCTGTAGTTGTTCATGTCATCAGTAGCCGTTGAAGTCGATATATCGTCATTTACTTCTCTAGTCGATTTGAAGAGCTCTACGAAAAAAGTTGTTGCAGCTTCATTTATATCTCTCCTATTATTAACTTCCTTATATTTGTTTTGGAACATATTTACTTTAGCTGCCAATCACTTTTTGCACTTTTTTTTTTATTCCACTCATTAAATTAAGCTAAAAATTTAGCAATTTTTTATTTTTGTCGCTCTCAATTATTTAAAAAGTTATTAAACAATAAAAATTCCAAAAATCCCTATGGAAATCAACCATCTTTTGACAGTCCATACAAAGTTCAGTGATAAGCAGCATTGCCATATACACTACATATTCCCCAAAATGGTAAAAAAAATAAAAATAAAAATCAAAGAATTTTAAGTCTCCACGCTCCACAGTCCACGCTCACGTAATTTCGTTTGTTTGTAAAGTCGTCAGGCAGGCGCCTAAGTCAACAGTTTTTTTTGTTAAACAGTACCCTGGGTGGCCCGCTTCGCGGGAACAAAGGGTTTCAACTCTCTTTCTGGGGACAGTCCACGCTCACGCAACTTCGTTGCTCCGCTCAGGGTATGTAAAGTCGTCAGGCAGGCGCCTTAGTCAACAGTTTTTTTGTTAAAATATTTTTATTTGTTATGTTTTTTTCAACATGGCAATGCTGCGTACACCACAGCAGAAATAAAAAAAAAAGTGTCAAACTACATACAATTTGTATGGAATTATAACCCAAAAAGTGCAATTTTGTTTTATGAATAACTTTTAAACTAAATGTGAGCGACAATTTTTAAAAACATATAAATGATCAGTGCGCAGAGACGAATCGATTAGTAAAAAAAAGTGCAAAAAGTAAAAGGCAGCTAAAGTAAATTTATGCCTTTGTTTTTTATTGAAGTAATCCACTCTTTTCCATCGTCAATTTTTCAATAATAGACACTTTTTAAAGTTGCTCTAAATAGTGTATGCTAATGAACATTCCTCTAAAGAACTCTAAGTCCAACTCACCTAATAAGTGACAGTTCTGACAATCAAACAAACCCAATTTCAGTAAAACAATCTCAAACCCACATAATAAGTGACAATTAAAAATATTACAGCTATTTTTGCGTTTGCCGGCTTGAAAAAAAAAAAACAAAAAAAAAACTTCTTAATGAAATGGAGACTAGACTATATGAATAAGAAGCCCACGATTATTTACAGGAACATCAATATTGATATTTTCAATCAGGAACTGCACGGTGGTTTTGTCGAATGTTTATCGGCAGTAAAATTCTCCATCATCAAGATCGTCAAAAGGATTCACACGACGTTTATAAACTTTAGGTTTTCTCATTAACTCATAACGAATTTGAATTGCTAACTCTTCATTAAATATTTAAAGTGGGGTTTCGGTCGCTTTAACTTAAATCCAGAGTGACAACGCTAAAATACACTTTTTGACGATAATAATTAGCAAAATGCATTAGTACGCGATTAAATAATTTCAAAGTGTACTTTAACCGACTATAAATTTGCGCCATATGTTTAAAAAATGGAATCGATCAAATAATATTGACGTTAACGCACAATTATGCTCTTTTTACGCCATTTTGAATTGTTATTTTCAAAAAAATCGTATCCTAAATAAGTGATTTCCTGTTTAATGTTAGTTTCTAAGCCTAGCAACTATTACAAATGTATCTACAGTAATAATAATTTCGTCAGGTGTGTATCGCTAAATTGCTTGTTGTCAACTTAATTTCCTATTGGTGTTTTAGTAAAGAAATAAATTATCGGAAGTTTTTCTGTCCTAAAATAATATTCAGAAACGATATTCCTCTTGCAAATTATAAGAATCTTCATAAAATAATGACATTTGACGTCATTTGCAATAATTATGGTACATTAACATTATGACATTACTTTTGACACATCTCTGTTGGCAAATATATATATTTCTCTTATTTGATGGTTGTATGATGTTTGTATTACATTTTGTATTTGTGGAAACACACGTCTCCTGAAAGTTTGTGTCATAGTTTGCAAGTTGTGTACAAGGAAAAGTTTTAGCGTTCTGTTGTTAGTGCAGTTATTAGTTGGAATGTGCTCATATGTGCTGTAACTGCGTGTCTTGTGGTTTGTTTAAATGCCTTAAATTTTGAGATGTATCTGTGAGTCTTAAGTGAGCAAGTTTGTAGATTTAAAGATATACAGAACTCGTATATAAAGCTCGTTTTTGAATATGTTCCAGTAAAAACAGTGCATATATTGAACCGAACTCTAGACATTAGCACCGAATTAGAGACCCGTTCTTACTTGTGGTTTAATGAGGGAAGGAGCTGGGCTGGTGTAAAATATCTTTTAGCTTATAAAAGGAAACTAAGGTTTATCGATTTAGCAAATAGATACCTATTCATACGTCTGAATTTATAGTGAAGATGCATTGCTTCCTGTACTCTCTAGTCTCTATTTCAATAATTGGAGCTGTGGACCTGTTCTTTTTTGTGAAGGCTGTGTACTGCTAATAGGTGAGGCATTTATGCCCTTAGCTATCAGAGCACTATCATCTGTAAAACTAAAAATACGGTTGTTAGTTGTCCCTAAATGATCAAGAGAATTGATCCTTAATGCATTCTAGCGTTTATAGATAATATGTCTGAGGAAACACCATCCACCACTACTTGTAAAGGTCGGTCCAGACGAACAGTATTTGAGGAAGCCTGTTTGCTTTCAATTCGAATATCAAAGCTATGTGCCAAACTCAATCGAAAGCCTTTGAAATAGTCCGCTCTTAAGTGGAGCCATCGCAGATTTCTATAAATGGGTTACATATCTTAGCAGGTCTCCAGTTGGGCGTTTCTTTCCAAACCCATATTATTGATCTGTTATTTATCCATTACTTTTAGGTAATCAACAATTTCGGTGTTAACTGATTTTTCCATTATCAATGAAAGAATGGATACTAAATCTGGGTCTGTAGTTCTGAAGCATTAACTTGCATTTTTTAGAATCGCTTGTATTCGATTAATTTTCTGGTAGCTGGGAAAATCGCAGTTCAGAGGTTGGCGCAGTTTGTGGATCGGTCAAACGATGCTGAGGTTCCATTGTTCAGGCATACTTTCATCCGACCAGATTTGGCTTATGATCTGGTGGATGTTACTAACCAAGTCATCTCTGCCGGCTTTATAAAACTCGGGGAAGGCCGTCATATCCGGCGGCCTTGTTTAGCTTAAGTTTAGATATTGCTATCCTCACTTCACTTAGGTCGGGTGGTTGGTAGTTTTCGCTCTCGTCGCCAATTTCAAATGGTTCGTTCCGCCTGACAGCGGAATGTTGTTCGTCATCGCCATGTCTCAACTATGATATTTCCTATATATTGAGACTGTGTCTCAACTACAATATTTCCTTGTTCATCTCGACAGGATTCTGTTCGATCTTCTTTCTGAAAAGCCGGTATTCTTCCCTTCTTCTTTGCCTATAGAGCTCAATGCTAGCTTTCTTATTGACCTGCAGCTTATCCTTGAAGGCCTCGTTCTTAGCTGCGAGCATCTGTCGGCATTCCTCTTCAAACCAAGGGTAACTTGCTGGTAGTCGCGAGAAATTCAGCACATCAGTTGCGGCTGATCTAATGGCTTGTTGACATCGTTGCCATTGTTCTTCGACATACTGGATGCGTGCCTCTTGTCTATTGCAATGTGATCAATTTGGTTGACCGTTCGTTGATCTGGAGATCGCCATGTCTCCTTATGGATATCGAGGTGAGGAAACCGTATGCTGGCTATAGTGGCATTTCGTTCCGTATAGCGAAGTCAATTAGCATAAGTCCGTTGCCAGACGCGTGGGCTGTGTTTTCCGATAATAGTGCTAAAGTACTCCTACCTTTGCGTTAAAATCTCCCAGCACGATTTTAACATCGTACATTGGTAGTCGCTCATAGATTTTGTCAATGAGCTCTTAGAAGCAATCATTCATCATATATCATCTTATACTCCGTTGGGGCGTGATCACATATAAGGCTTATATTGGCCTTGATGCGAATTGTTACAATGCATTCGCTAATGTTTTGGAAACATTATGACACTTATAACAAATCCGCATCCGAATTACTTTAACACGGTATGTAGTAGATGTCACAGTTTTTGATCCTCTTTTTTCCCGGCCCATCCCATCTTATTTCCTAGATGGCAGTAATGTCTGCTTTGTAGCAGCTTAGGGCTTCCGCTAGTTGTTCGCCTGCATGCCTAAGCAACCTGTTGTCCGAATATGTCGAAGCAGCTCATCTAGGTTCGCCTGGGACAGAAGGCCGGGTATTCCATGCGATTCTGACAAGGCTCCTTATAGTGCTGCTGTTATGTTTCCCATTAAGTTTCAGATTGCTAGCAAATCGAACACCTCGGACCTTCCGTTCCGATCTGTTTGCAACTTTGTGAGAAGCTGCTTCAAATGATAGACGAAGACAAAATCATGCTGGACTGCAATTTTATGTCGGATACACCCCACTTCGATTCTAATGACATGAAAAAATTTCCAATTAAAATCATTTCCGGAAAGTCTTTATTTCGTCAACTAATAGCCGTTCAGTATGCAAAGAAGTTAATGACGGTTCTGGTTTTCAAACATGCTGCAGTGTTATGTTTTGGAGACTGGTATTCTTCCGCAACGAACCATATTATTTCTCTAACTCCTAAATATATTTTAACACCACGCAAACAGCAGATCGATAACCAGCGTGACTGTGCATTTCCCTTAACTCAATTTCACGCACTCGGATCTAAAAAACCTATTTACTCTCTGATTCTATAATTCGACTGCGTAGCCAAATCATCTTCTGAATCTTAAACATTGTTTATAACAAGTCCCTTCATTCATTCAGATATTACTTAATAACACTTGACAGGCCAAAAGATCGTAGGTCCTGATATAAATTTCACACAATTAGTTTTATGGGATATTTAAACGGAACGATCAAATGGACAAATGTCTGTTGAATTGAAAACTGTTGAAGCATTTGATTCCATGTCGACACAACGTTCATCCCCATTCCTGCACAAGTCACGTTAAGTGAGTGGGAAGTAAGTTCACCCTTTTGGGATATTCTAATGAGGAAAATGGACCTGACCATTATAGCTGGGCAGTCTGTCGTAACAAAGTCGATTAATATGCAGATACTCGTATATAAAATCTAAATCTCAACACCACCGTCTGCCCGCATGTGTATAGGCTACGTATAGTTAATGGGGTGGGTAAAACCCAAAAAAAAACTTAAAAATAAAGTAATTGTCATCTAGAATTATCTATACACTACACACAAAGTGTGGTGCGGTGGTGTACTCATCCAAATACTCGTATTTTCCTATGGTGTGTTCATTAGAGTTTCTGATTCTCTATACTCGTACGCTTGTTTACTCTCGTCCTTGTAGCCGGTCGCCTGTCGGGGCTAAATGAATACTGATGTTAAATCCACAGGAATACATTCACATTTACACTTCATTTAATTAAGTTGTCAAATTACATTAAATTTTCGTTTATACCATTTTACCCCATCAATTAAATTCGATAGAGAAGAATTTCGAAAATCTATGCCACGTCGAGCTACGTTCTGCACACATTCTACCCATACCAGAGCGGACGGACTTGCAGGACCGTCCGATTGTCCATTTGTCCGTCCGACGACATGAAGGAATCAGTAGGGCGCCTTTTTGTTAATTACAGAATTAACACCCTTCAGTGGGAGCAGAGCAGAGCAGCTCCAATCCAGCGTCAACAACATGGGCCAACTGGACCAGAAGGCTGTCTCCCCCGCACGGTTGACAAACGAGTCACTCGAGTAGACGACTGTATTCCAATCTGGCACTGACAGAGTTGGCGTATCATTTAAATTGGCAAGTGGGTGGCGATTTAGGCAGGACGATATAATGTGATAGTCGGTTTAAAGTAACAACAATGTTTCGGTCATCGGTTGATGTGTATCTGTAAATCTTGTTCGTCCATATGTACTCATTAGTATATGTGTGAGATGCTGTGTTGGTGTATCGACAAGGGGAGAGCAATAATATCAAATGTTCATTATTCATATTCTCTGGGATCAAATCGATGGAGAGAATTGGAACATCAAGACCGGAATTCTTCGTAGCACATTGTTTAGAAGGAATCCATATAAAATATCATTCCCTGGGCTTATTTTGTAATGTAATATCGACTGGATGCTGTGGAGTAGTGTTACTCGTATGGATTCCTTTAATTCATACAATAATGAAATATTTACATGTACAGTAGCAAAATTCGTTCTTGTTGGCAATGTTTGTGATTCCCAAACTAGGGATACTGAACAGCTTTGAAAGGTAATTTAAATAGTAGAGTGAGACTTTAATTACAAATCATCAACCCAGAATGAGTGTTTTAAGAATGGTATGCCCACTGAAAAGCCAAGCCAAAAATAACGACAACCGTAGGATCGTTACTCATTTACTTATTTAAGTAGCTTCTATAGTCCGGGGTGAACCTCGCTTATAACCAACATGCCTTTCCAGTTAGCTCGATCTTTAGATGGTTGTGAAGCTTAAGCTGCTTTAGGTTTCTGCTTGTTGAGACCGTTTTTTTTTTTTTTAAATCCTGATAGCATCGATAATACTTTCAGCCGAAGATTTTCTCAGTTCTTCGGGACTGAAAAATTCCCTGAAGAAAGATTCCCTTCTCATACCGCAAAGGGCCGGGTATTCACATGTGGTATGCTCAGCTGTTTCGTCTTCTTGTAGACATAGTCTGCACTCCGGTGAGTCGACTAGATGCATTTTATTTAGGTGATATAGCAGACCGTGATGACCAGTTTAGGTAGCCTACTTAGTTTTTGATATCGTGCCTGCGAAGATTTAGTATCTTATTGGCATCTGATTTGAAGGGCTGAATAGCTCGTTTGGCCTCTCTTAGGCCTGGGATGTTTCCCCAGTATGAAAAACATTTGTTTTGTTCCCAGTTTTTTATGACCAGGTTTATGGCTGATTTGGGGATTGCAAAAAAGGGGTTTCCGAACCTTTTCTGGCTAGTTCATCAGCTTTTTCGTTACCTTCAATTTCCTTATGTCTGGGGACCCACCATAGTCTGGTTTTGTTCCTGGAACTGTGTGTTTGGAGGGAGTTGAAGCAGTGTAGTACTGATTTGGAGTCAATAATGTGTGAGCTAAGGGCTTTTATAGCTGCTTGACTGTTCGTGAATATATGGATGTTTGCGCATTTAATACCTGAGTTGTGTATTAGGTTTGCGCATTCTTTTATGGCATGGAGCTCAGCTTGGAATGCACTAGGGTTTTTCCCATAGGTACACCGTTACATCCACAAAAACTGACTGTTTGGTATGCTTTATCGGTTGGTGGAATAATTGGTCCGTACTTCTTTAAAAACCATGCTATCCAGAACGTTACAGTCAATGGTGACCGCTATAGAGCTATGATTACTGACTTTTTCGTTCATCAATTGAACAACCATGATGTGCAGGAGATGTGGTTTTAACAAGACGACGCAACATGTCACACAGCTCGTGCCACAATTGATTTAAAAGAAACGTTCGGTGAGCGCATAATTTCGCTTTTTTGTCCTGTGAATTGGCCACCAATATTTAACGCCGCTTTAATATTTTCTGTGTGGATATGTGAAGTCGGTAGTCTACACCGATAAGCCCGAAAATGTACCACTTTAAGGAGAACATTCGCCGCGTTATTGCCGATATACGGCCACAAATGTTGGAAAAAGTCATCGAAAATTGGACCTTCAGATTAGACTTCGTCCGAGACAGCCAAAGCGGACATATGCCAGAAATAATATTTAAATTATAATGACAGAAGATTATCTTTCGAATAAAGTATATTTCACGGTAATTTGAAAAAAAAATCATCTTTGTTTAATTCCATTTCAAAGTTCTATACCTCTAAAAAAAACAACCTTTATATGCCAAAGCCTCATTTGCAGATATAGTCAGGCTATTTTGAAGAAATATAGACAACCCTTAAACCACGCCAAACAGTAGTTTTGCCTTAAGCCTCTTTAGGATACTTATCTCTCCAAATACGACAATTTACGTAGGACACTCATTAGAGAACGTTACTTTTCGTAATAATTTGTAAATGCTGCGCTGTGCTACGACCTGTAATAAAAAAAAAAGTCAAATCATACAAAATAAAAATAAACTTAAAATTGAAACAACTAACGAACTATCTATCAAAATTTCAAATAATCGCTTGATATCTATCGTTGGACGCAAGCGCACCATCATATATAATTCCAAAATATGTGCATTGATATCACCATCCAGTACCACATATGGTAACATTTGTCCCGGAACAAACATCAACAATAGAAATCGATTTTTATCTATTTCGGAAACCAATAGACAAGCAAGATATTGTTGAAGGTTCCTCCTCCTCGTAACCAGTATTGTTTCTATCCATCAACGCTGTGGGCATTCCTTGTTTCGCAGCAGTAAATTAACGCGTGACCTTCTCGGTTGGGAAGTGTGAAGGTACAGATTAAAGATCTTTCTATGTGTGTTAATCAGTTTTTATGTTTGTAGTACTTCGGCCATATTTGGTGGTGGCGTAATCAATCCCCATCCTTAACCCATGTTGCGCTGTCATTTGAGCACCACATTGTTTGCTTTGTTCTTAATTAAATTATCTCTGGAGTATTGTCTCCTATTCTCTGATGTCGTAATGGCACTGCCATTTTATTTTGTTTTTCTATTTCCGAAAATCGCCAGTATTCGATTTTATTACCCTTTTGGCTATGGAGGCATATTGGAAAGAGGGTCTGAAATAACAAGTTTATTTGTCAGGTTAGGTAGGACTCATGGTCAATAGAAATATGTATTTGCACTCCACTAGTTGCTTTGGAAGTATCTAAACTGTCTTTTTTCGTTGTTGAGATCACAACAAATTGGGGCTGAGACTGTGGGTTGAACCTATCTTATTTTCCCTTATCTAGATATCATCGCCCCAAAATTGGATTGCCGTAAATGCCATTTTTATGTTTTTGGGAAATCGCATTTAAAGTTTTGCCAACCTTTTGCATGAAAACCAACCGCTGGAATTTTTTTACACGATATTCATACAGAAATCCTATTTCAAAAAAATTACAGAAATGAGTTTGCCGTGCGACTGCGACTGATAATGCGATCTTCAAAAACAGGGCGCAAAACATAGAGTGTAGCGTCGGCTGTGTGGCACGTAGCGCCGTCCTGTTGAAACTTAATGTTGCCAATATCCTCCTCTTCAATTTTTGTGAACAAAAATTCGTTCAACATGGCCCGATAACGATCGCCATTGACTGTAACGGCCACTCCTTGCTCATTTTCGAAGAAAAATGGCCCATTTATGCCTCTGGACCAAAATCCGCACCAAACAGTGACTCGTTTTGGGTGTATCGGCTTTTCAATGTATGCGTGCGGGTTTTCTGTGCCCCAAATGCGACCATTTTGCTTGTTTACATAGCCGCCAAGTTCAAAATGAGCTTCATCTGAAAAGATGATTTTTTTTGGCAAAATCGGCATTTTCTCTAAATCGATCGCAGGCCCACTTAGCGAAGCGAAAACGCATTGATGGTCAGTTGGCTTCAACTCCTGAACCAATTGGACTTTGTATTGCGTCATACCAAGGTCTTTATGCAAAATTCGTCTCAATGATGTCTCCGAAATGTTCAATTGTTGATAACGACGGTGAATTGATGTTGATGGCGCTTCACGCACACTTTCTGCCACAGCAGCAATATTCTCGGGTGTACGCACTGTTTTTGGCTTTTTGTGGATGCCTAGTACCTCGACTGAAGATGGGGTAACAAACCCCTGTGGAAGGTCGTTGGTGGCAGCAAACGAAAGAGGGGGGAGGAGTGTCATCTCACTAAGGCACTCACTCTCAGGCGGCAGCGGAGGAATTCCTTAGATGGAGTCAACGGTGGCGCCTACAGATCCAGTTATATCGAACTGGTAGTGTAATCCCTATACGAGCTGCTTCGACATATTTGAATACCAGGTCTTTAGGGATTTTCAACACTGAGCCAGGGTGTTGGAAAAGAGTTCGTGGCATAGGAGCCCTCAATGGGTCAACGGCAGCGCTCATATCCCAAAATGTGCTACTGACATCGGTATCTCCATCCCTCTGTCCTAGGGTCAAAACCAAGGGCCTGGCCCTCCAGGTTGGGGGTTGTGCCCTCGGGGTAACTTCCCGACCATGGAAAAAACCATTAGTTATGAGAGAGACACAACCAGCCTCTGATAGTGAAACTCCTCATATGGCAACAATGGACTATGATATGAGAGTTTGCACGTGGAATATAAGAACCACTAGGTTCCCAAGGCTAAGGATCCACACAGCAACCTGGTGCACTCCAGATGGTCTAATCGCCGACCAAATCGACCATGTGCTAATCGATGCATCGACGTGCACACATTCCAAGGTGCAAACGTCGACTCTGACCATTTCTTGTCGCGGCTAAATTCAGAGCTCGACTGTCCAACGAGAAGAAGCTGCGAACTGCCCAGAAGAAGAAATTCGACGTTGAACGCCTTAGCACACTTGGAGTAGCCAGAGCCAGAGAGTATGAAACTCTCCTCTGTGCACTCACCTACCACAGACGCCAACAATCAGTGGTGCCAGTATCGCGACATCATCAAGGAGGTAGCCGAAACCACTGTAGGGTACCAGCCACCCCAAGAAAGATCCCGTGGTATGATGATGAATGCGTGTACAAGAAAAAGGTGACACCAGATGCACACAAGAAAGCGCTGCAGCGCAAAACAAGCGCAGCGAGAGAAGAGTATCGAGCCAGGAGAAGGGAGGAAAAGAAGACCCTGCGTAGAAAGAAGAGAGCTCACGCAGCCTCACAGGTCAAGGAGATCGAAGAGTCGCGCGATCATAACATCCGGAGGAACGCAGGCTCTTCGAGACAGCGAAGGAAACCTAGTCACCGAAGCGCAGGGCATAGTAGATGTGTTTTAGCAGCATTTCCAACAGCTGCTAAATCATGTAGAGAGAGTGATGGGGCAAGAAGAGAACCCACGTCTATTCAATGAAGAACTTGTTCCACCACCTAGTATAGAAGAAGTTGGGCTAGCTATAAAAAAGCTTAAGAACAACAAGGCCCCAGGTTCTGATGGCTTACCAGCGGAGCTTTTTAAATACGGTGGTGATGTTTTGGTAGGGAGCACGCACCGAATCATCAAAACACGCGCTGCAACCTGCAGTTTGGAAGTAGCTCCTCCGAACTATTCCAAACATGCACCGGATTTCGGCAAGGAGACGCGCTTTCATGTGACTTCTTCAATCTCGTACTGGAGCGGATAGTGCGCAGGGCATAACACCTGCCCCACGGAAGGCACTATTTTCAACAGTTCCGTCCAGCTGCTGGGCTATGCGGACGATATTAACATCATCGGTCTCTCCCAACGTGTCATGATAAAAGCGTTCACGGCGATTGAAGAACAGGCAAAATCCGTTGGCCTTGAAGCAAATGAGGACAAGACTAAGTACACGCTATCAACAAACAAACAAGCATCTCTCCACCGCCTAGGACAAAACGTCACTATTTATTGCAGCAATTTCGAGGTAGTTAAGGAGTTCACCTACCTCGGAGTAAACATAAACTCCATGAATGATACCCTAGTGGAGATCCGTCGAAGAATTACCCTAGGAAACCGTTGCTACTTCAGTTTGGCGAAACAACTGGGTTCAAAACTCCTAAATCGAAGGACGACATGATGTGCTCTACAAAACCCTTATCCTGCCAGTTCTGCTTTATGGTGCCGAGTGCTGGACGATAAGCTAGAAGGGAGAGCTGATACTGGGCTCCTTCGAAAGAAAAATATTTCGGCGGATTTTTGGTCCTACAATATCCTATCTGCCGTAATATGTGAACGCCTGAAACCGTTAACCAACAACCTGATCGGCCCTTATCAGTGTGGCTTTAGGCCAGGAAAGTCCACAATCGATCAAATTTTCACACTTCGGCAGATCCTGGAAAAAACCCAAGAAGTCCAAATCGATACCCACCACCTATTTATCGATTTCAAAGCCGCATACGACAGCATTTATAGAGTAGAACTATACAGAGCCATGTCTAGTTTTGGTATACCGCCCAAACTCGTCCGTTTGTGTAGGATGACGATGGAGAATTCTCGCTGCACCATCAGGGTCGGAAACGACTTCACCGACACATTCGATACCAAAAAAGGATTTAGGCAAGGCGAAGCGCTGTCATGTGACTTCTTCAATTTGATTCTTGCAAAACTCTTGAGCCAACACCAGAGGCACAATTTTCCAAAAATCGGTGCAACTACTAGCATACGCCGACGATATTGACATCATTGGTAGGACTCAACGTGATGTAATAGCCACGTTTGCTATATAAGACCCTGATCATCCCAGTCCTGCTCTACGGCGCTGAAGCATGGACCGTATCAAAAGCGGATGAAGAAATCCTTGGTCGATTCGAGAGAAAAATTCTTCGGAAAATCTTCGGTCCCGTTTGCGTTGACGGGCTATGGAGACGAAGATTCAACCACGAACTATACGAGCTGTACAGCAACATACCCCTAGTCAAAAAACTCCGCATTGGACGTTTAAGATAGCTTGGACATGTAGAACGAATGGACACCAATACTCTGGCTCGCAGAGTCTTCGATTCCCAGCCAGACGTCGGACGCAGTAGAGGAAGACCTCGCCTTAAGTGGCGCGCACAAGTAGAAACCGACCGCAACCAACTTGGAGTGCGCAACTGGAGGCAGTTAGCCAAGGACCGGGATAATTGGAGAGGCATGTTGGTTGAGGTTGGTTGAGGACTGTAGGCCACTTAAGTAAGTAAATAAGTAAGGGTTTTTGGTCCTGTGCATGAGGAGGGCGAATGGAGGAAAAGATACAACCGCGAACTTTATGAGCTGTACCAAGATGTGTATGAAGTCCAAAAAGCCAAAACGATTTCATTGGCTCGGCCACATCGAGCGAATGAAAAATAATGCTCCAGCCAAGAGGATCTTCGAATCCCAGCCTCCAGGTTCGAGAAGGCAAAGAAGACCGAACCTCCGTTTCAAAGACCAAGGCATCGCGGATGCCAGAGCGCTTGATCTAGACAACTGGAAGCAGCGAGCCAGGGATCGTAGTGGACGGAAGGCTGCAGTGTCTCAGACAGAGACTCTTCACGGTTCGGGAGCCCGATTAGTAAATAAGTTACAAAATGTATTTACTTAAAATCAATGTTTTTATGTTTTTGAGAAAAAAATATATTTATTTCACACTTCACAAGACTAGGATCTACTTTCTTGTAGGGAGTTAGCATATTTGAAGCTAAAATTTCGGTCATTGAACATGCATGCTGACTTCTTGTAAATTTGGAGGCTGCGTTATCTCTTCGTTGAAAAGTGGTACGTGTATTTCTTGTCCAATCACTCTCATTATGCCCATTTTGTAGCTACCAGAAAATATGCCGGATTACATCTTTTCGGGAGGTGACTGAAAGCCTACGGTCGATTCGGCTGCATCTTTAATAATGTTGCGGTACTCCATGCACTGGGGGTTTATGGAGTCTGCCTGTCCTTTCCTACTATCTGCCGGAGGTCTTTTCGTCCCAATTTTTTGCATCGAAATCCCCAAGTATTGTTTTCACATCGTATTCCGAACAGGATTCTTAGTCTCCGGCCAAAATGTAACCCAGGTACTTTAAGTCAATCACTGTTTAGTGTTTACATTTCTGGGCTCTCCCAAGCGAATCCGCATCTTAATATGTGCAGCCTTTGGTAACAGTTTTAATAAAGTAGGTCGGTGTTCGTGTTAGTTCCGCGTTCGGTTGGCATTTGAGGGATCCGTTCTCTGATACTTTTATCTGTCCATAACCGACTGTTTTTTTCGTTGTGAGAAAGTTAACCTGATGGCACAACCCCCCACCAGGAGGGCCAGTTCCAATTTATTAGGACACTACGGGATTAAGAGTTGCCATTGGCATTTCGGCTCCATCTCTGTTCAAGAGGCCTGACTAATACATGCGGTTTATAAATGAGCTGCTGCTTTAACTACTTTTGCATTGCCCAAAATGGTCGAGAGCCTCGTTGACATGCCAGAAGTTTGGTAGTTACCCTTTCGTTGTGAGCACTCTTTGTGGCTTCTGTTATTTGGTTGACTATGTTTTCCTGGTTGATGGAAACTAATATTTTCTCTTTAGTTGAATATGTTCTTCATTTGTATTTGCACAAACAGCTTGTGCTTTCTTAAAAATAAAAACATTAAAATGCAAATTTGTATAAAATTTTACTATTTTACCAATTTTTTTGGCACGTGTTTAATTGCAACTCAGTGGCACAATGGTTAGAGCAATGAACTGCCGTGCAGAAGGTCTTGGTTCGATTCCCAGCCTTAGCAACAACTAAATGATTTTAGTTTTCTGAAATTTGCGCACGATTCTCCCGATTGTGGACACATTTGGTCGATTGTGCTGACCAAAAAAATCACGAAGTGTACAAAATGCATTTTGATTTGAACCCCCATTTTCGTAAAAGGCTTCAACAATCTTAACGCGCTGCTCAATTGTGTACCTCTCCATGGTTGAATTTGTCAAACACTGAAACAAAGAAACGTCAAATTAAGTTGGGCAAAAAACTTGATGTTAAGGTGTAAGCGTGACTCAACACAATTAACATCGTGCGTTATGGCTGGACCACCATAGAAACCGACCTCAACCAAATCAACCAGTTAACTAAAGACCGGGCTAATTAAAGAGGCATGTTGGTTGAGGCCCAAGTACATTCTGGACTGTAGCACCACTTAAGTAAATATGCAAAGCTGGGCCCAGGGTAACAAAAAGCTTATTGTGCCAAAAAAAAAAGTGTTTTATTATACATCTCATACCTAACCTGATCATTTTTTTCTCCAAAGCTTCAAAAAGCAACAAACCCCGAAAGGTCTTTGATAAATTCCACTGAAAATTTCCAAATCATTTGCTTTCAATTGGGAACTGTAAAATATTTTCACCACACTGCGAACGTAAGTTCCGAGCACATGATATGATAAGTGTGCCATGTTAGATGTACCTTCGCCCTTCGGCAGTAGAACCGACAACAACAATCTCCTTTCGAAAGTCAGTATGTTTTTCAGCGACCTTTTTCAAAAGTCTCATATTACAGTATCGCGAAACTGTAATATGAGCGACAGAGTGTCACCCATGTACATACTTTACAAGATGTCCATTCTATTTTATTTCCCTGTATTTTACGCATCAATGCTAATATACCGCCATCTAGTGACGATTAGATGAACTGAATTTCTGATTTTAATTGCAAAATTACACAATTACATTTTTTTAAAAGAATTAATTTTCGTACTGAACAATCGTAAGGTAGAATAGCTTTGTGCATACGGGAAAACGCAAATTCACAATTTTAACTATGGAAACAAATATTGTGTTAATAATTTTACAATGTCAATTTGCATGTTAATCCAAGTAAAACATTTTGAAAGCCACATCAGACAGTGATTTCCAAAATGCATATTTAAGGTTTTTGTTTTAGCTAGCAGACAGTGGCATCTATATTCGGTAGTTAATAACATTATTTTTGCAAGGTATGCGCCATTTTATAGTAGAGCAAGCCGCTGTACAAACCTTATCTCACAACCGGTACCAGAATGTGAAAATTGATGCACCGACTTTGCTTGAACATGGTTCATTGCCCGGAAATTGGAACATCGAAAGCTTTTTACAACATTCTACCATTTGCTATAATATGGCTGACTGTATTTGGGATGCTGACATTAGTTTGGGACAATGGCTACGTTTACACCGTGGACAATAACCGGGACTAATAGTGCTTACATACCGAATCATAAACTGAGTTTTTGGCAAAAAGTTTACGTAAACCACTGGAAGCTTTCACACCGAACTCTGGCCAGGTTTAGATTGACATTTCAATCAGCTGTGAATTGTGATTTGTGATACTAGCTGCAACATTTGTGTATGAAAATATTGTAATTGAATAATAAAATGAATTCTAATATAATCAAACTAATATTAGCATTTGAAGTTCAAAATGAATTCAAAATGAAAAAAATCTAAAGATTTGGACAACAGTTTTTGACTCTCAAGCCCGCCGCTACGAAAAAAAGCGCAAACAAATGCTTCTTCCTTTTGTTTTTTTCTTTTCAATATCCATTTTAATTATACAAAATTAAAATGGATATGGATATGAAGAACATTTTTCTGAAAAAAAAAACATTTGTTTTGACAGCGAGTTCATCAGCTGTTTTTTGGGACGTGTGGAACACTTGTAGAATGTATGAAAAGGTGTGTTCTTTCCAACAACCTGCAACGAGACGACGTCTGCGAAGTGATTATGAGAAGGTTACGTCGTAACCTACTAGGTTTTGAGAACTGACAATGTATGGGAAAACTCGGTTCGTACATACATTCTACACGTGTTTCAGGTGTTTTTGCGAAATCTCAGTTTTCGGTTCGGTGTGAATGCACTATAAGCCTACATTTGGTGTAAGTCCTATCGGTGTAAACACCTCGAACAAGAACTAAATTGTTTAGGTCAGTCCACTTATTTAGGTGACTTGGACTAAACTGTTTAGTCTACCTTCGCATAGATGTCACCATAAATTCATACGAAGTGTTATACTAACTGTTATAATAGGTTATTGTCCACAGTGAAAACGTAGCCATTGGGGCTGATCTTGGGAAAAAACCATTTAGTCTTGTACGGTGTAAACAGAAAATTTCTGAGACTAAATTATTTAGTGCCGGACCAAATATAGTCCACGGTGTAAACGTAGCCAATGGCCTTATTTGAATTTCCGTGAACTATACTGTACACAAACCAATTCAAAGCATGCGGCTGGAACCAAAGGTTCACGGAAATACTTATGGCTGAAACACAATCACGATTTGGAGCGTTGCGTTGGCTGAAGCACCAAGTTCAATCAATGTCCTACCACAATGTAGCTTTGCCTAGCAATGCGTTTCAACTTTAAATCGGCGCGCCGTGGGCAAAGCGAAGGTTGGAAAAAGTGTCAATTTTCAAAATATTTGTGGAGTACGATATTTTTTAGCAAAGATTTTAGTAATTTCCCACATTTTTGTAGCAGAAGTTGAAACCGCTGCGCTGAGCAAATGAACATGTCAAAGCGTGCGCAAGAGTTGGGTGTTGTGGTTGAAGCTCAAATCCATGCAAAGCTACATTGTGTTAGATAATATTGATTTCATTTAGTTGAACTTGGTGCGTCAACCAAACGCAACTCGCCAAAGCGTGATTGTGTTCCAGCCATAAAGATCATGCTGAACTAACGAAGCCGACAATGTCATTCGTATCTGCATCTGGAATGTGGGAAAATTAAACAGAAGACGTGCATCAGCAGAAACTCAGAGCAGCCATTACTGCCATCCAGGAAATACGATGTAATGGTTTTGGCAAAAAGTAGAATTAAAATTTGTGACATCTACTAAAAATTCACGTTATAGTGAGCAGAAACTGCGACTATTCGGATGTGCATTGTTATAAGTGGCTTTTCGAAAAGAAGAAAACCACACGAATGAAACCAGAAATACAAGATCCGAACGGAATCAGAGTCGCAGTCGATGCTGAAAATATGAAAGAACTACTTGTATAGACAGCTGTTAAACGACGAGGAACCAAAAAGTGTTTTTTTGGATTTCCGATCATCGCCTGTGTAATGGTCAATCCAGCTGAAACGAATTTAACGATTTTTTTAAAACTTTGTATACGCAGTTTTTAATATCTCTCAATGAAAGAGAATGCTACGTGCGACCCACCACTCGTTAATTTATCGTTGTAACGATAATAGTTTTCTAAAACTGAAAAATATAAACCAAAACGTCGTATCAATCTAACGGCTGTCAATTGTTTCGATGTTAATTTTATTAAAATATTCACTATCAGATCAGTGTCGTAGCGAGCTTAATACAAGCAGCATCTACGAGCAGAAATTTGCCACAGCATATAATATGCATCCACAGGCTCATCATTTAGTGCATTTGTTAGTGGGACATAACAGAACATAGAAGTTATTAAGTTTGACATCACTAACAAAATCAGTAAACGATGAAATTACAATTTAGCTATATACAATTTTACATACACTTATTACGACTCTAGCATACAATTCCGCAGAGTATTTTTTAAACTGCATTTACTAACATGTAGTTCAACTACATCGTTATTTTTATTGTATACCCTACCCATACGACTAAAGGCCTCATGTATACCATAGTTCTGTTTATGATTAGGTATATGGTATATATTTAATCTACGCAGGTTGTAGCAACCTCTCCGGGTATTAAAACCAATGACACTTAAAAGATCAGGAGCATCTATTTGTCCTGATAATAATTGGTATAAGAAAACCATGTCATTGTTAAGTCTACGTTGAGACAAAGGCAATAGTTGTAGCAGTTTAATTCGACACCTATACGGATGCAAATTGTGTAGATCATCCCATGGAAGTCCTCTCAAAGCAAATCTTATGAATTAACGTTGGACTGATTCAATTCTATTCGAATGAACTACATAGAAGGGTGTCCAAACTTGTGAGGCTTACTCCAAGTGAGGGCGAACTAAACAATTTTATAACGAAAGGGTGACATGTGGGTCATTAAACTCCATTTTGGGATCAAAATAAACACCAAGATCTTTAAAACTGTCTACACGACAGAGAGCGTGTTTTCGTGAAAATTATATATGCTGGCACTTTGTAGGGTTCAGATTCCAACCGTTTTTAAGACACCATATGGTAAAACTATTTAAATCGGTTTGTAGTGAAAGCGAATCCTTTAAATCTCCTACACATTTGAAAATGTTCATATCATCAGCATATATCAATATTTTGCTAAATAAAATTGGTCCTAAATGACTTCCTTGACTTCCAGATTGAGCAACAAAAAGGTTGGACTTGGAACCTCTAAATTTTACTTGGTATGTTCTCAATGAGAGATATGATTTAACCCAATTTATGAAACCTGGAGGGAACCCATACGCCTTAAGTATACAATCGATTTTTTTTTATTTTCCAAACTGTTGGAACAATGATGCATAAAAGTTAATAGACTTGTTACAGTGGATCGATGTTTAAAAAAGCCATGCTGTTCTTCACAGATAATGTTTCGACACAGGAATACCAATTTATCACAAATAATATGTTCAAACGACTTCGGAATGCAAGATAGTTTTGAGATAGGTCTATAGTTAGAAATATCTCCTCGCTCACCTTTTTTAAAAACAGGTGTTATAAATGCACTTTTCAATTGGGTTGGGAATATTCATATGGCAACGGAGCTTTCAAACATATACTTAAGGTATGGTAAAAGAGCATCTTTGTATTGCTTTACGACTATTCATAATCATTGTTTAATGAAGATATATATTTAAGTAGTGTCTCATCGTCAAATGTAACATTGCTGAAAATAACTAGAGGACAGTCATTGAGATAACTGAAATAATCCTCGTCTAAGACTGGAGGGGTATCAATAAATGATTTACTGAAGTTCTCTGCGAATAAGTTTGACACAATTAGAGAGCTCGATGTTTTTGAATTATTTTAAAAGAAGTTGGCTAGATATCCATCCGTTTTTCTCTTCGAATTGACAAATCCCCAAAAGCGTTTCGCGTCACTTTTAAGAGCGTTCTCCATATTGACTATATAGCCATTATATAAACTACTAGACATCGCAGTGAATTCATTAGAGCAGTTCAGGTACTTATCATAGTCGTAATAATTCTGGCTTTTAACAAAATTATTCCAGGCCCGGTTTCGTCTGTTTCGAAGAGATTTAAGCTCTTTGTGCATTTTTAGAATGCTTGACTGTGATAGTCTTATCCATGCAATCTTTTATTATAAAATAGAAATTTTGAACAGCTTCTTCTAATGCAAAAATGCAAAATTCTTATACATAAAACTTTTTCATAGTTTAATAGGGTTCGTGTCAAATAAAGTATCAAAAAGAGAAAACCTATTCCAATTAACTGTTCCACAGCTCATCATCAACATTTTTGGTTTTGAAATTAATGAGGAAAACTTTGTTTTCTACACTTTTATAACATTTTGGTTACTTATGATGGCTCAACAAGATCGTTCACAATGCTGGGTATGTAGATAAGTAGGAATAAATTAAAAGCGTAACATTACTACAAAAAAGTCCTTCTTAACTTCTGGATGGTTTTTTTCGACTTAAAATTGTGTCATTGGTAAAGCTGAAGATCATTCGTTTGTGAGACACACAGACAAAATACATTAAACACCCTTATTCAGGCACTATTTAACCATCAGACACGTTTAGGTTATGCAGTTTCTATTCAACCTTCTATAAGTTGTATAAATAAGGTTTTTGTGTTTAATAGGCCTCTAAACGCAAAAACCTGTATACACTCTTAAACTCCGTAACTTTATACACTCCTTACGATAAGTTTATGAATAAAGGTGTTAGACTATAAAGCCCGCTTTTTCATTGCTGATTTAACACAGAGTTAACTAAGTCTGGATATATTTTCATCTAGAGTTAACCCATTAACAAGTGTTTCAGAGCAGGATTAAATTTGACTCCATGTTAAACTATAAATGTATATTAAATAATTTCGAGTCGGTGAGATCTAAATAGAATGTACCGTACAAATATATATTTTTCAAAAATTAAAAAAAAAGTTCACTCAAATATTATTGAACATAATTGTTCGCTTGCTGACCATTTTATCCAGGGTTAACTCAAGTCTGGATTAAAATTGACGAAAAAACAAGTTTCACGATTTTAATTCCGAAAATATGATCGCCCACTGAAAAACCTAGCCAAAGTGTAATTATTATTTTGGTATTACTAAGTTGAAACTTTATATTTATTAGCTTCCCATTGTGTTATGATTATAAAGTAAGGATGAGAGTATAAATCTTACCAAACACTAATTGCCAGTTTTGCATAACAGTTGCTGTGTTCAATGTGTTTCTGGCATTACGCACACTTTGACATATTAGGCGTGTTCCACTAACCGATCCCATGAAGATTTCCCACTACTGCCTCAAGTTAGATTTTCAATTCAGTGGAAAAACATTATCAGCAGAGAGGACATTTTTCTGTCACTGTTTCTTTGCTTCACAGCTTATAATTATTTATATTTATTTATAACTATTAATTAATTTCATACATGGTACAAACAAAATAACCAGCTATTTTTTTTTTCTTTTAGTAGAATGGGATAGGAGACGAATGTAAAAAAATTGTCTCCCCATATTGCAGAATATCTCCGCTTTGTCAAGTGAGGAATCGTGTTCGACTTAAGTAGATATCAGCGGGATACGTAAGTGGGACACACCTATTGACTCGCTCAGCGGTTTTACATCTGTTAACCTTAGCCACAAAAACAGACGGAATATTTGAAATCTTCGGTTAAAAATATAATTAAATGTTATACTCTACAACCGTCTTACAAAAGACCCATGAAAAAAAGAAGCAAAAAGCAGCGCTTTACAACAACGATACGTGATGGTTTTAGGTACGTTTAATTTCAAAATTAAAACGGCTACATGTGATGGCCTGATGGGTAACATAGATTTCATATGCAAATTAGGTTTATTTATGTCAAAGGAATATTTATTGTATGGAGTATTTGTGAAACGTCGTTAACGTTGTAAATGTGGTAAACTTTCGACGCGACGGTAGATGAACTGTAGAATATTTGTATGGAATATCTTTTACAACAATATCGGAAATTTCTCACACGAATTGGGTTTATAAACTGGCAAACATTGTCACTTTCACACATCAAACATAATATGCGCTAAACTGAAAAAAAATATCGGGAACGAAAAGAGAACAAAATATATGAGATTAAATTCAGTGGTGTAGTTTTTGGGCGTTCATGAAACGTCGTCGTAAAATTATTCGTATTAGTAAACGCTCATTAGCTAATCAGTAACGAACTTTTGACGTTTGAAAGAGTATTTTTTATGGGAAATGGGTTATGCTAGTTTGTTAATAATGGGGGTAATGTTTTGTTGATAGTTT
The DNA here is from genome assembly GCA_932526625.1 of Rhingia campestris. Classification (NCBI taxonomy): domain Eukaryota; kingdom Metazoa; phylum Arthropoda; class Insecta; order Diptera; family Syrphidae; genus Rhingia; species Rhingia campestris. Next base: position 81,884,976 of record OW052185.1, read on the forward strand.
TTTAATTATATATTTCATATAATACATCCCGAAGTTGAAGTTAAATAATGAAAAGGGGAAAACAGACAAACAGACAATGACAGCTAATACAAACAAAAAAAGAATAATTGCTCTTGTTTATGTTCGATTGGGACAGGAAACATTTTCAATCTAAGCTCAAAATCTGAGAGGGTTTCCCATTGGTAAAAAAACTCAAGCTTTTTTTTTATCTAGATATGTCAAAAGACCCGATTTTGACAGTTGTTGTGTTCCATTAGGCAAACAAATTATTTTTTTTATCTCAGATCAATTTTGCAAATCTGGATTTTTCGGCAGATTTACCACTAGAAAACGCCATTAAGGCCGTGTGCCAATTGCGTTAAAATGGGGTTAAATTTTATCCACCGGCTAATTTTTGACATTCCTGCTGGGGTAAACAAAATTTGGCTTTTTGCTGTGTCAGTTAGATTAAATGGGATATTAATTAAATACTATTTTCAATAATTTCCCAAATGAATTGGAACAAAATTTCTTTCTATATATTTTCTTGTAATACAAAAATACAGAATAAACTTTAGAGAATTCATACAAACAAATTAATTATTTATTATCGACATTAAAACGCGCATTTTTGTTGTACAATTTGTGTTCATGATTAAGGATATCCATTTTACTTTGTTTAATATATTTCGCATACAAAATATGCTGAAACAAATGTAGTCATAACATTATTGTAACCATCCATTTTCAAAAACCCAATTATAGTTTATGTTACAACTTTAATTACATATTCTGATATGAAATACACATTGTTTCTTTTTGTGCATTCCATTACTCCTCAGTAGGTATACCAAATGTCAAAAATTAACCACTGGATATTTTAGCGAGCTGTTGAGCAGTTTAAAATGTTGAAGCCTCTTTTCACCACACTAATGTCGAAAACTATTAACTGGCTAAAACGCAAGTGGTACACGGCATAAAACCCCAATCGAAATCGCTATAATTTATACTCACGTACATAACGCGAAAGTAATACAAATGTGTTTCCACCCTTAGTGGCAACTATACCATTCCACTATAATTCAACCACTTCCAAGTTCAAGTTGGAAAGTGCCAGCTGTCATCAAATGTCACCGCCGCCTCTCATTTGGGCTAATTTTCTCTCAAAAACCCACCAAAAACTCTCTTAAAATGTGCGTTTCTCTCTTTAAAAGGGGTTTTCCATGGTATTCTCATAGTCCGCCACTGGTCCACCGTGTGTAAAATCTTTTCACCCAGCGCTCACTTTCACATCCAGTTCTCCTCGACTCGACGAAGGGCGTCGCTAAAGACAGAAAGGATTTTAATTTTCATTTAAAATCTAGCAAAAAAAAAGAAGAAAAAACAAGAATTTTCACAATACAACTGTGCGCTGGAAAAATAAGTTTCCACTTGCGAAAATGCTCGGGCAAAGTGATTCGGCTAAATTTTGATTCGCAATCGATTTTGTTTTTATTTTCACGCGTCCGTCAGTGAATACATCGGCTGTCCCCGGATTAACCAAGTGAGCCGTGCGTGTGTGTGTTTATTTTGCAGCTGTTTACGGAGTGTAAAAAGTGCTTTGCTTTGCTTGACATTTTGATTTTCAAAGGATTCAATACTCCATCCTCCCCGGAGATTGTGCATTAGCCGGAGAGTGGACATCGTTTTCTTCACTTTCAATTGCGGTAAGTCCCCTTCCCATATAAATCTACATTGGCAACAGGAACAAAAAAAAACGAAAGGTTGGTCTGGGGACTCACTCCTGTGTTTATGTTTCTGCTACAGCAGGGCGGAAGTAGACATCACAGGGAGAAGAAAATCGATTATTTCCCCCAAAAAGTGTAGCGACACCACTAGAGCGCCCGAATACCTTCGATTTCTCGGTTTTGTGATTTTTTTTTTGCTTAAGTTATTTCAGCCCTTCTTGTTTTGAAATTTCGATTTGAATTCTGAAACGCGTTGTGATACAGTTGCGAACGGCAAACCAGTCGCTGTTTTGTGGAAAATAAAACTCCAAAACCCCTTAAAATGTGCAGCGTACAAATGCTGGTGGCTAGCCCCTTTAATTTGTTCGAAATTTGCGTTGGGTCGGCGGCGTCGATGAGATACGGTGTGGGTCGTCATCGTCAACCATTCCAGATTCCACTAGTTTGCACACACAGTGCCTGCAGCAGATGATCATGGTCGGACTTGTCGTGTTTGTACTGTATGAAGCCGCCCGCTCATCGTCCTTTTATTTATTTATTTATGGACCATCTACTCTCTGGGGGAAGGGTGCTCCGACTGTGTATCACTCCTTTATTGGGAGTATTAGTGCAGCGATACAAAAACTCTTTGTTCTTCTGGTTTGGTTGTTTTTCGGGGGACATGCAGCGCGGAATGGGGGCAGCTTTGTCGGACGTGGGATTGTACTTGTGATTGGGAAATGGGTATATTTTTCAGCAGGAAATTGGCAGACACTCTGTGCAGGAAAAGCACTGTAAATGGTATTCATGGAGAGGAACGGGTTCTGAATAATTGTTACCATAAACCACACAGAAACACCATAGGACTTTGTGTCTTTTGTTATGCCGCCGCGACGGTCTTAAAGCTTAGGTATTCCCAATGTACTTGCGTGTGTCCAAAGAAACGTCAACAATAAAGCACCAACTCTAGATAAGAACGATATTACGAAATATATGGTGTCTTATCAGATTTGGCTCGTGCGTCCAAATGGTGGCTACAGTGTGTTTGTGATTTAATTAATTGGAATACGGAGGTATTTTTTTGTTCTTTTCTGTAACATTGTCTATGTCTGCACAAGGAATGGCGGAATGAAACGAGCAAGTGAACTTGGTCAAATAGATTTATTGGATGTGATCGAAACATAAAACGGAAACGAACGTGGATACACACGTATACTCCTTTCTACTGTGCAGCATTGAAAAATGTTAGGACTAGTTTTAGACTCAATTTAATATTTTTGTTTCCATATGAATGATCAGGTATGTGGTTCCTAGTGGAAAACTCTGAACCACCTGTCATTCTCCATTTACTCCGGGGACAAATTCCATATGGTTAAATTAAAGCATTTTCGAGCGTCGCATCTGTTGACTGGCAACACTGAATTTGGGATTTTTTTTCCAAAGTTTGGTCACTTTCTGTACCTCAATGGTGTGCAAATTACATGACAATCGATAATAGTCGACTCAAATGGTGTAATATAATATGTAAATCTGCCAACCATCCATCCCAATGGATTTTATAGTTTTCACAGATTTCTTCAATCCCAGAAGGAATGTTTGTTTGCGAATAAGCCATGAGTCTGAATAGTATTTTTGCCTCCATAGCATCTTTTAATGTATTTTCGCATTATCCGAAAGGTTGTCGGGTACTTACTTACTATATTTCAGGGTATACTTTGGCCTCAGGGAATAATATGCCTCTCTTCCTGCTCACTTCAAGTTGCTTGTAGTCGGTTTCAAGTTATCGTGAGGTATGCTTCTACTGTCACTAACATATGACTAGGAATCGGAAACTTTTCTGTCTGGAGGATTGGTGCCAAATTACTATACATATCCTAGACAACTTAAACGTCCAATGCTATGTTTGTTCGCTATATCTATCCCTCTGTGCAGCTAGTATAGTAAAAAGCCCGTCAACGAAAACGGGACCAAGGAATAGAGTACTACGGGACAACGTTAGACTCAAATGAAAACTGAGATTTATATAAAAACAACCCGCCTTATAAAATATCTCATTGTTTTCCTACATATCGTAGAAAAGAGACAACGAAATTTTGAGGAGATAGGAGGAGATAGTTTCCCGAAGTACTTCCTTCATTTGTGTTTGATACGATTCATGCTTCGGCGCTAAATAGCAGCGAAGACGATTAAGACAAAATCGTTTACTACCACCTCAAAGTTGTAGCTGTCGAATTCGTCGATGATGTGTGTGCCTTCTTGTTGATAGCATTTTCTTTACTTAAAACCCACTTTATCCGTTTTCTTCTAAATATTCACAAACGCGTCGATGACATCTCGTTTGGCCTGTCCAATGATATTTTCTGGTCAGGTTGTTGCCGACCTTGGTGTAACAGGGATAATTCTCCTACGTCATCCTGCACACACAGGGACGATTATTCATCCGTATAATAAACGTTAACTTATGCGGTTTAGATTATGGGTATTGATTGGGATATCGTGGTTTGTTCCACCATCTGCTAAGTGTGAAGATTTGATTTGCTGTAGACTTAGCTGGCCTTAAACCATGCTGATATGGTCCGATCAGATTTTCTCAGGTTTTCACATATTACGGCATATATGTTCTTTTAAGTTCAAGTTCAAGAGTATCCTTTTTATATATCGGGCAATCGATGGTGCGGTTCCATTCTTTAGGGATACTTTCATTTGGATCTGGATGAGGAATAGATCAACTAGCTCGTCTTTTTATAGCTCATAAGGAAGAAAGTCATTTCCAACCTATGCTTAAGTTTAGATAATTGCTATCCTTACTGCATAATATAAGTTCTTTTCTGCCTCCTGTTCGAACAGAAGTTTGTTCGTCATTTAAAATCAGTGGATCTTTTATATTCTCAGCATTGACAGTGACTCAACGACGATTTTTCCATGTTCATCTTCGCACGATTCTGTTCAGATTTTTATTAGTGTCTTTGACATCATGTCGAATGGTATTTGGCATATAACGCGAGTTTTTTTTTGGCTCCCATTTTCCCATTCGTAGCCGGCTTGTGAAAGTGTTTGCACTACGGAAAAAGTGTAGAGCTGTGACATCCCATAATCAATTCATTATTTTAAAACGTATTCAAGGGGCGTCATCTTGTTGATACCAGATGTCATCAAAATCATCTGCAAATTTAGCCAGAAAATGTTTGGTCACTACGAACACGAGCGCGCGTCATTTTAGATAAAATATGGAACGATGACGATGAACGACCTTTCAGGCTCCTCTTCAGCCCCAATGCGGCAATATCGAATATTGCCTAAGCCAAGTCCTAATCGATGGACAAAATGTTAGTCCAAAACCGTGGATCTTCTACAAGCCTTAGAAAAAAATATGAAAGTCGACCGGTCAATTGCTTTTAAGCCAATATCCTTACTTACAAAATGTAGATTCACCTCCACTACGTGCTGGATGTGGTCATAATAAAAATTGGGTTTCAAATTGTTCGATGGTGTATCACGAAATCCATTCCTAGTAGAACGCTGATTTTCGTCATAGACGCTGTGCCGAGCCTACGAAATGTCAAATAACACTGAACAAAAATACCATGACCGTTAAACACGACTAATGCATTATCTCCAATTAATTTTCACTTCAAAATACTACGTGAAGACTGAACAGCCGCACCGGTTTAAGATCAAGCAATCGCGGATGCAATAGTACTTTGGACTGCATGACTGCAAGCTGGAAGCAGTCTGAAAGGCTCCCTTGCCTCAGATGGAGACTCTAAAGAAGTTGGATTCTTGTTATGTAAATACGATTTAAAAATCCAACTTTGATGCTCTGCATTTCGAAGTGCAAGAAAATGTAAATCGGATTTACTACAATTTTGGCTAAAATGTTGAATTTAGCTGAAGAGACAAATTTCAAAGGCTTACTTACTTAAGTGGCGCTACAGTCCGGGATGAACCTGGGCCTCAACCAATTAGTCCGGTCCTTAGCTAACTGCCTCCAGTTGCGCACTCCAAGTTGGTTGAGGTCGGTTTCTACTTGTGCGCGCCACTTAAGGCGAGGTCTTCCTCTACTGCGTCCGACTTTTGATACGGTCCATGCTTCAGCGCCGTAGAGCAGGACTAGGATGATCAGGGTCTTACGAGTGAGGTCTTTACTGTTAAATTGCCTTCTTAGCCCGAAGAAACAGCGGCTGGCAAGAGTAATTCTTCGTTTGATATCTGACGAGATGTTGTTGTCAGAGTTAATAGCGGTGCCGAGGTAGACAAAGTCCCGTACTACCTCAAAGTTATATCTGTCAATGGTGACGTTCTGTCCAATTCGTCGATGTTGTGTGTCCTTTCGCATTGACAGCATATACCTAGCCTTACCCTCATTTACTGCTAAACCCATTTTTGCAGCTTCATTCTCTATACTAGCAAACCTGGCTATGACATCACGTTGAGTCCTACTAATAATGTCAATATCGTCGGCGTATGCTAGAATTTGCACCGATTTTTGGAAAATTGTGCCTCTCGTATTGGCTCGGGAGTTTTGCACAATCCTCTCAAAAATCAAATTGAAGAAGTCACATGACAGCGTATCGCCTTGCCTAAATCCTTTTTTGGTATAGAATGTGTCGGTGAGGTCGTTTCCGATCCTGATGGAGCAGCGAGAATTCTCCATCGTCATCATACACAAACGGACGAGTTTGGGCGGTATAACAAAACTAGACATGGCTCTGTATAGTTCGTCTCTATAAATGCTGTCGTATGCGGCTTTGAAATCGATAAATAGGTGGTGGGTATCGATTTGGACTTCTTGGGTTTTTTCCAGGATCTGCTGAAGTGTGAAAATTTTATCGGTTGTGGAATTTCCTGGTCTAAAACCACACTGATAAGGGCCGATCAGGTTGTTGGTAAACGGTTTCAGGCGTTCACATATTATGGCAGATAGGATCTTGTAGGCGATGTTGAGGAGAATTATGCCTCTGTAGTTGTCGCAGAGGGTCTCCTTTTTTTGTGGATCGGGAAAATGAAACTGAGGCTCCATTCTTTAGGCATGTTTTCATCCGACCAGATTTGGCTTATGAGTTGGTGGATGTTACTTACCAAGTCATCTCCGCCAGCTTTATAAAACTCAGCGGGAAGGCCGTCATTTCCGGTGGCCTTATTAAGCCTCACTTCACTTCGGTCGGGTGGTTGGCAGTTCTCGCTGCCGTTGCCAATATTAAATGGTTCGTTCTGCCTGACAGCGGAATGTTGTTCGTCATCGCCGTTTAACAGTCTGCAGAAGTGGTTCTTCCATATCCTCAGCATCGACTGTGTCTCAACTACGATATTTCAAAGGCTACCATCTAAATATCGCGCTATTCATCCGAATAATAGGATTAGATGCGGGTCAGCCTTGTATATAAAAGATCCAATTGAATATTTGGAGAGTCGAAACAACACATGAAAATGCTGTTTAAAAAGAGACACGGCATTCCATTTAATATCTACATAAAAGCTGGCTTCAAAAAAAGTGATCTTGCAAATATACTTACCTCTCTTGAATTTTAATAAAAATAAAAACAGTATCACAGAGTCGATGAACTGCAGCGCAGAGATGGGGTTCGATTCTCAGTCTTAGCAACACCAAAATCTTTTTCACTGGCCCTCCTCTTGCGATGATCTAACGAGTATTTTCATCTGTCTAGGAAAGCTTATGTCAACTCAGTCCTGCAGGTGCCATGAATTAACGCCGAGTTGTGAAAAACATCTGAGCTTTAGGCCCTAACGAGTCTGATGCAATAAAAACAAATATTTTTCAAAATTTAGGGCGATGTAGAGGAATGAATAAGTAAAAATCAAATACATTTAAAAAAATGAAGTCAAGTCTTCAAAAATTCTTCGGTCCCGTTTGCGTTGACGGGCTATGGATACTCAACCAAGAACTAAACGAGTTTTTCAGCGACAAGCGTTTAAGATGGCTAGTTCAAGTTCATGTTTCAGTTTTGACGTATTTCCACAAAACTGACGACTTCAAATATGCATCAAGTTCATTGGCTGGCGTTGATCGTGAAATCACTGGTAATGTTTTAAAATAACCTCGCAAAAGGAACCGGTTTTGCATCATGCGGTCTAATGCCTCCAGAGAGTTTTTGTGTGCCATAGTACATTGATCCCAATCGATCAGTTTGCATTGCTCTAACACTTTGGCCATCGCAGAGTTCTTCGAAATGTAGCAAGTTGGGGTTTCATTCATTTGCATGTTCAATGACATTTGTCCAGGGAGAATACAAAAAAACAAAAAAGTCTCCAGTTCCATTGTTCCTCGAGCAACTTTTCTAAATGGTTTCTCAGTAAAAACCTTAAATTATTGCCAACATTTTAACAAACAAATATCTGCTTATAAGATCAGCTCTCCTTATGTTATTTGTGTTTGTCTTTAATGGGGTGACAATCCAGATCGCTCGTGAGATGGAGAGAGACTAATTTGGCTAAGTCATCAGCTTACTCGTTATCGTTTCCATCTATGTCACTATGACATAAGAATGATTTTGTATCGTCCGCAATGGCGGCTTGGCTGTCAACAAAAAATAGCGATATTTTATTTAGGGGTTATGTCATGTCTTATCTCGCATAAGGTAACTCCCTATAACAGCCAAAAATTCCGTCCCAGCTGTTTCCAAGTTATTGCATAATGAACAGAATATTGATTCAGTTTTATATACGTAGATTACTTTACCATCCGGAATGAACCTTGGCCTTAACCAACATGCCTTTCGAAAAGTCTCCGTCTACTTGACAGGATGTTCAGTCTCATCGGCGGCACCTATATGAGGCTGATATTGGTAAGCATTTCTTTGATGTCAAACGATCACCAACTGGCTTAATGTCAACCAATATTCATCTGAGTTGGCTGTTCATGAGGCAGCTAATAACAAATGTTGCATATATTTCTTCTTTGCATTTTTGAACCTATCCATCGTATTTCGTAAACCGCGGTTATATCTGCCTTGCACCGCACGTGGACATAATCAACCGGATTGCGCACATCATGCGTAGAGCACTATTAGATCTTTGAGGGGTACAGTACTCTGATACTGTGGTTTGTCTGACAACTAGATGGTATATAGTTGCTTCCAATCTGGAAAGCTAGTTGTATATTGTTACCCCCAGGTGTCGGGATCATCGGTTTCACTAAGGGATTTATCGCTGCAGTTGGAATTTTGGCTCATCCGGAACTCTCTCTGCTTACCCTTGAACTATATTGATGACCTCTTGTCCGAATATATATGATATGATCGGGCATATTCGTACAAGTGGATATTCGGTTTACTTTGTCCCTGTACAGCTTGTAAATGTTTGCATAGGCCATATTTTTAAAAATTTACTGCATAAAGTATCAAATTACTTAAAGAATTCTACAAAGCACCACCCTAAAAGACAAAAATAGGCGCCAAATTAACTCAGTAGCTGGCAAGATCAAATAGATCGTTTCAAGGGGCCGCTGCCGTATCAAAACTTATGGAAACAAGACCCCGCATACATTTTATTATTTATGAAGCAAATGAAGAATTCAAATTTCGGAAACCTTGCATATATTTCTGGAAAAACCTGTTCAATCTCAACGCTCTTCGACCGACTACTTGTTTTTTTCCCATTTCGTTTCAACTGAGCGGCAGCCTTTTCTTTAGTGAGCGTTAAATGGAAAAATCAACATGCTTAACACCTGGCATTCCCACAATTCCTCAGCCAATTGATCTTGTTATTTTTATCCATTGAACTATTGTAAACATTTACCACTACTCCCCATTTGCGTAGCGCACTACACAAATCTATTTAAAAAAAAAAATTTTATTTGATGAGCTCAATGTTTTTCTGGATACTTTTATATTAAAACTGCTAACATATACTAGCAATGAACTGCTGCAAATTCGTACATTCACATCAGCACATTTTCGAGTACTTAAAGCGTCGGTCGTTAACAACCTACACCTTTGTGAGTGAAACTTCTGTTTTTTTTTTCGCTGATCGTGTTGGATTTTTGTTTTTTATGTTTTCCTATGCGAAAAGGCGCCAGATACCTGTGGGTTTGAGAGGCGATTGAATTTTATTTTTTGTTCGCATTTATGCACACACATATATACAAAATTCAGAGACTACAGAACGAATGTATTATTTTTCGTCCTCAGCATGTGGACTTTTTAAACACACAAATCTTTTGAAATGTTTACATTTTGAGTATTCTGCTTGCAAATTTATTACGTTGGTACAGGGTCAACTTGATTTCTGTTTGCAAATCAAAATTAAGTATGAATTTCGGTTCATCCATATTTAAGTGTAACCTATTTGAATTCGGTTCGGTTGAAGGGATGACGACAAAAATAGATTGTATTCATTAAAAAAAAAAGTGAGACCGTATTCCGAGAGTCTGCTTAGTGTCGGGATGGTTCGTGCGTAGAAAGTTTTTGTTCGAATCCCGTAGCACTGATTTTCACTGTCATTCCTCTCGCGATGATCTAAAAATCGTTCGAGTTATCAATTGTCAAGAAAAGCTTCAAATTCTGGATAAAACAGGAGGTTCCGACATAGTGAAAGAAGTACACACGCACATATGAATGGTTGTGAGGAAATGCTAGGCACTGGGTACTAACGAGCCAGCTGCGCAAACAATTTGAATTTTTTTTATTCTAAGAGAATTGCGGAATATGTGACGCACACATGTTTACAAAGGGCGCTAGTTCGTGCTAGTTCAAGCTAGTAAATTTCAAAATCGAATGCGTTTTAACCTACAAAATTACAATTGTAGACGCGCGAAAGCAAAGGCGTGATCTGCGACCACTTTATTGATTGTCTATACATTAGTATCTGTTTGGTTCTTTAATTTGTTTATGAGAGATATGAAAGAATGTAGAAAAAGGTTAGCCTAGGGTGTCATGTTTGGTTTCTGATGAATACCCACCTCGCATTGAAGATCGGCTTGAGTTTTTCTGACACCCAACTCCTGTCAACTGCGACAGCTGGTGTTGTGGAGTATGTTCAGTCCTGCAGCATGATCGCCAATGGCCAGTGCACTGTAATGATTTCTACCACCCTGGACACCTCACTACGTATATATCTGCTTATGAGATCACCTTATTTTTAGTTGTCCTTAATGGGTTGACAATCCTAATCGCCCGTAAGATGGGGGATCCTTCCTGGTTAAGACATCAGCCAACTCGTTTCCATCTATATCACTTTGACCATGAACCCGTATGATAGTTATTTTGTATCTACTGCCAATGGAAGCTAGTTAACCAAAATAGCGGCGTCGCTATGCCTTCAATTCTGTTCTATTATTTGAGTGTAGTGCTGAGCGGCAAGAAATCGTAATGTCAAAAGTTAACATGGAAATTTATATTTCTGAAGTACATAGCTTTACTACTAAAAAAAACTCGATAACGACATTTTCAAAACTTATTGCTCAATAAATGGTAATTCCGCGTAGAATACGATGAAAAAATCAGGAAGACGCCCTTTTTTTTAGTTTTATTGTCCCCAGAGTCAGTTTTGTAGTGTCAGTGTATATGAGTGTCTTTTTAACCGCTCCAATTTCCCCTTATTTGAAAATCAGAGGTGAAGATGTTATATAAATTCAATTCTACAATCATATAATCGGTGGAAGGATCGACCAATTTATCTATCTTTTGAGGGCCTAATTTTACACCAATCTGATTCATTCATAATGATGCGAGCCTGGTTTGATATCGCTGTAGAAGAAACCCTTGAAACCCTTGCTCGTATAAAAGATGTGGAAGTGTTGGAGCTACATTCATTGCAAATCTGATCCCCAAACAATTGTCTACCTGTTAACCGTGGTCCCAAGATTTTCGGAAGAATTTGCCACACAAAATGACCAAGGATTTCTTCTTTTGGTTTTGATAATGCGGACTATATCAAAACATCAGCACCGAAATGCCTGACTGTGTTGATCAGGGTTCTCCTTATTATTTTCAGTGCGGGCTTTAACAATATCAGATCTGTGTCGTAAAAGTCCTCTTAAAGCAAAACTTACGTTGGACTGATTCAATTCTATTCGAATGAACTACATAGAAGGGTGTCCAAGCTTGTGAGGTATAGTCCAAGTGAGGGCGAACTAGACAATTATAGAGCGAAAGAGTGACATATGGGTCATTAAACTCTTTTGACCACCTTTTTATGAATCCTAACATAGAGTTGGATTTATTGACGATAACGTTAATGTGTTTATTTAACTCCATTTTAGGGTCGAAATAAACACCAAGATCTTTAAAACTGTCTGCACGAGAGAGAATGTGTCCGGACAGAAATTGTTTTCACGTTTTCGTGATAATGACATATGCTGGCACTTTGTAGGGTTCAGATTCAAACCGTTTTAAGACACCATATGGTAAAATTATTTCAATCAGTTTGTTAAGATCTCCTACACATTTGAAAATTTTCATGTCATCAGCATATACCAATATTTTGCTATCTCGAATAGAAGATCTTACATCGTTAATAGCAAGTATAAATAAAATTGGTCCTAAATGACTTCCTTGAGGTACTCCAAATTGAGCAAGAAAAGGTTTGGACTTGGAACCTATAGATTTTACTTGGTAAGTTATCAATAAGAAATATGATTTAAATTGCCCCTTAGCCCAAAGAAACAGCGGTTGGCAAGGGAAATTCTTCTGATTTCTGACGAGATATCGTTTTCAGAGTTCTAAACAAAGCCCTTTACTACCTTCATGTTGACAGCATATAATTAATCTTGCAACTTCCTTCCCTATTCTAACAAACGTGGCGCTGATATCTCGTTAAGTGATGTCAATACTAAAAAAAAACCTAAATAACGGGTGATTTTTTAAGCGTAGTTTTTTATAAAGCGAATAAAACACTTAAAAATTGCATCAAATATTCAAAATTTGCCATTTACGTTTTAAAGACAACTTCATGTAAATGTTGTCCGCGGCTCCGTTTCATTCGGAAGGTCCAATTTTGCGTCACTTTTTCTAGCATTTCGTCCTGTATTCCACGAATTACGCGTGTTATGTTATCCTGTAAGGCTTCAATCGTGTTCGGCTTGTCCCCATAGACTCACGACTTTACATAACCACACAAGAAATAATCAAGAGGCGTTAAATCGCATGGTCTTTCGAGAGATAAGCTGCTCACTAAATTCATCCATCAACATTTCCATTGTTTCACGAACTGTGTGGCATGTGGCACAGTCTGGATGAAACCACAAGACAACCAAGTTCAACTGGGCCAATAAAAAGTCGCGTATCATGGCTCGATATCGTTCGCCGTTGACGGTAACGTTTCTTCCAAGGTCACATTTTTCACAGAGCACGAATTTTGATAGTAAATTTCTACCTATACTACCTATACCTATACTGAAAACTTTTCACTTTGACAGATGACGTTTGGACGCCATTACTAACCAGTGCTGCCATCCTGAAAAATCACCAGTTTTGTAACATACTGAAGCCCATTTTGAAAATTCTTAATACATTTCTTTTTAACTTATTAAAAACTTGTATTGTAGCTTACTTTTACAAAAATGATCAGTGACGGTGTAATTTAACTTAAAAATTAACCAGAAGTTCAGGTAGCCCGAAACCTGTATGTCTTTTTACATTTATTTATTTTTGTTTTTTTAAAGTATCTTTTGTCATATGCATTGTTTTTCAATTCTTAGATAGATGTGCGAAGTGTGTTTTTTTAACAAGAATATATATAATTAAAAAAATCTTAATGTTTCATTAGGCGTGTTTTTTTTCTAAATCTATACAGGCTTAGATACACATGAGAAAAAAACGCTAATCGGTGATCTGGTACCACTGATACTGAAACACGTGCCCGCGAACAGATGGCAGTTTAGGTTTTCCATTTTTGCTGTGTCATTTATTTTTTTTTTGCAAATGAAATCCAATTTTTTTCACTTTATCCACTACTACACTTTTCTTGTATTTTGATTTTATATTCAAAGCAAAGATTAAAATACTTTCACATCAAATTATTTCATAAAACCTTGATTTCTCACCTATTTTTCAGAGTATGATTACAGGATGTGGTACCGGCAGCCATTTTTAGCGTTTTCGACAACCTATTTCGATAGCAGTTGAGAAAAATAGGTTTGGTAGCACTGGATACAGGTTTTGCGAAATCCCCTTTCTTAAGATTGCTCCTGGTGTTCTACTTAAAAAATAAAACGAAAATCGTCACTTTTTTCCTCAACTGAGGAAATACGCTCATTTCGGCATTAAATTTGCAAATACGAACTAATTTTACTGAATTTCCCATACAAAATCGAATTTCCGTAATTTCGACAACGCATGAATCCGGAACCAAAGTCCTTGCATATTCCGCTTCCTCTGTTTTTCCGACGAATCTTTTAGTTGATATAACTTGCCATTTTCCTTTTTTTCTAGCAACACGATAATCACTGTTGTAACACAATTTATCCTATTGAGTTGACCACAAATTATGTTATTTAAATACATTTTAAAGGATTTGGAATTGTTGTAATTTACTCAGGACTTTTTTTGTTTGCTTGCCATGTCACCTATAAACTGTCACAAGAAATTCAGAAATATAACCAGTTGTCAAACGTAATTTGCAAACTTTGTGAGAACACCATTTAATACACATTTTTTAGTATAATGGTATAATATATATTTTTTATATTCGTATCTTCGAAATTAGTAACCATATTACGAGTGATTTTTTGATAGACCTGGTCAATCTGTCTTATGAACTAATGCTAATACTTCTTCAAACAAATACGCTTGATAATGCTTCACATATATAAAGTTGTGTGCTACTTAATAATCGTTTTTAAATAACCCCCAATTCCCTTTTGCATGATGTCCCATTTTAATGGAAGAGGGTACATAATTCGGCGCACGTGTCGTCAACGCCCCTTTAATGTCAAAATGAGGTTAACTCTTCCACTGATAATATTAACAAAATAAAGAAAATTAGGGAACCTTAATTTATGTGGCAATATACCATAAAATTGGCGACAGCTTTGTTCTTCATTCTATCGATTTATTGGACGGCATATCATCAAGTTTTTGACAAGTTCATCTAAACATCCCAGTATCTATATCTAGCTACCTATAGTATTGTGCTCACCATTAAATATATAAATCTGTAGCAGATGGTACACTCACTCAGTAGCTGCTTCATTTAAAGTACACAAGACTACTTGTGATATTTGTAATAAAACCGAAACTACTTTTGTTCGAGCCCATCATTTGCAACAGAAAATGAGCTCTCAGCTCTCCCAAATGTTGCAAGTAATGCAAACAGAATACATATATGTAAATATATTTCAATAATGATGAAACATTAGCTTCTTTATCACCAGGCAAAATTGAAACCACCCGACGAATGTATATGATACACAAGATAGCCATTCGCAATAAATTATATTTCCACAATTATTGACACACACATACATTGAGGTTTTCAGTTTGGCAATTCACAAGCATTGTTTAAACAAAATTTGTTTTAATTGAGTTATTTCATTTCGTCAAAAAGTTCATCGCCCTATGGCTATGACGCTGTGTTTTCAATAAATACCGATACACAATCGTAGAAAATGTTCTTCATACATTCAGATTCACATTGATTGATTGTGTCACGTGTGATTTTCCGGCGCTGGCGGTATATACAATTTCCATTCATTTTTAATTCGGTCAGACGCGTTCCCAGATCTCCCCAATGATTATTTAATCTTGAGTGTATTTAAAATCATTTTTCATCTGTTTATTTCAAGTGTGTATACAAAATTAAAAGAAAAAAAAAACAAAAACGTTGACATTTTATGTTTTCAAACTCTTCAGATGGCAAATGTATTTACAAGCTTAACAAGCACAAACAAAACCGGGCCAACTAGTTGAGTGATATTAATTTGTGTACGTGACTTTTCGAATATATGCATGTTTGGGTTTTAAAGTGTTTGGAGGTTGGTTAACTCCTATCCATCTGCACCTGACCATGCTTGCTTGTTATGCGTTATAACATCAATGTAGGTAAGTTTGACACGATAACGTTTGAGCAAGAAAAATTAATTTTAATTGAATCTTGAATGAAAATCAAAAATAGTAGGGATATTGTAATGATGATGTTATAGTGTGGTGAACACATCAGAAAATACGCAGTCAGCAAACAAATTCCAGGTTTCCAGGAATAAAATATTGGGGTAGTTTAAACTTTAACCTGAAAATACAGTAAAACACAGGTAAAATATCTTACTAAATCTGAGCAAACCGTGCTAGTTTCAAGCTAGCAAACATTGAGAAAAAAATATGAGAGGCTACAATCCGCTATGCGGATCGTTGAATACCCTATCCCATCCCATCCTTTAAATTAATATCCTCAAAATATAGGCCTTATGGCGATGAAATACGGAGAATGACATTGTCACTATATATTGCTCAGACAGTTTCTCAAAATCTTTTGTGGTTCGACAAAAAACAACGTATTTCTATTGCTAATGCCTTGGGATGGGGTATACAAATGGTTTTTGTAAGAAAACGCCCCCAAAATGTGGGCGTAGGTGAAAATGATCTATGGACAAAATGTTTATATTACCATTGCGGAAGTATTTGCATCAAAAATTTTTTCGAAAGTTTTAAAATTTGGACAAAAAGCGTTTTTTACTAAAAACGCCTCCAAAAAGTGGGCGTGGCAAAAAACTTTGTATGAACGAAATATAGATATTAGGATTGTCTAAATATGCTGCTCAGACACTTTTTTGAAATTCCTTACGGTTTGGCCAAAAAATAGTTTTTCTAAAAAGGGGGGCGTGGCAGTGGGCGGATTTCGAAAATTTTTACACTTGTTCTGGTGGCACGGACGAGGATCCTATATACCAAATTTCATTATCCTAGCTCAAAATTTAAGGCCCAAAAATCGGTGACGAACAGACAGACGGACGGACGGACAGACAGACAGACATGGCTAATTCTACTCAGCTAGCGATTCTGAGTCGATCCATATACTTTGAGGTATATGTAGCAAAATTATTTCTCTATGTTACAAACTAAGTATCAAAACTAATATACCCCCCTATGGGATAGGGTATAATCATCAGTTTGTAGCCAGAAGCACAAGTTTGCATTGACCCATGAGTCATTTGAATAAGATCTTTGGTTTCTTGAAAAAAAAATTCTTATCTATTATTTAATCAAACCTAACATTACGATGATGAAGAATCCCGAAAAGTATGTATAGCCATTCTGTCCGTCTATCGGTCTGTGCACGAAAATTAACTTCAAACTTGATATACGACGTTATTGGATTAGTACCCAGAGGCGTTTTTGGAATTGGCACCATAGCGCCAAAAACAAAAACAGCCGAAACGATTTTGATTAAACTTAACGCATTCATTAACAGTAACGTTTGGAACACAACTGCACACACATTTCAAAATACCGGATTTTCAAAATTAGTCCAGATTTAGAAAACATTTGGACAATATTATGTATGGGTAGGCCAAATACAAGTTTCTTTTTAAAAATGCTATAAAATAAACAAAATTAATTTTGTCCATTAATCTTGGATTTATTAGTTAAAGCAAGCATTCCCATTAATTGTGGAACATAACGTCGTTCAAATGCGCAGTAGAGCATTCTCTCACTCCAATTTTCCAATACCTTGTTGATGGTTTCGGGCTGTAGCTCACGGATTGCTTGGGTGATATTGGCCTTAAGTATGCTTGAATCGTTTTCAGATTGTTGGCATAACATGGGCCCTTCATGGTTCCCCACAAAAAAAGTCTGAAGGGGTCAAATCGCAGCTTCGAGGCGGCCAATTGACATCGCCAAGACGATTGTAGCATGGGCTCTGTGGCATGACGCGCATCCTGCATAAAACAGAGGTCGTCCAAATTCATGTCTTCAATTAGAATAAAAGAAAGTCGGTTATCATGGCTCTGTAACGCCCACCGTTGTTCCCATCCTCATTTTCGAAGAAAAATGGTCCACTGATGCCACCACTCCAAAATCCGCACCAAACTCTCATTCCCTGTGGATGCATCGGCTTCTCGACAGTAGCCACCGAGATGAAAATGCGCCTCGTCAGAAAAGATGAATTTTCGCCCCAAAATCTTTGTCCAATTCAAGCTGTACTAAGGCCCAAACTGCAAAGCGATAACGTAGCAGATGGTTGTGCGCCTTCAATGGCTGAGTCAGTTGGACCTTGTAAGGAAATAATCCGAGATCTTTGTGCAGAATTCTTCTCAGGCGTGAAACATGAGCTGTTGAGATCGATGGCGAGTTGATTTTCGTGATTTCTCAGACTCTCTGTTACAGCAGCCATATTCTCGCCTATGCGCACCGTAAGACGACGGGGACCATCAGTTTTGTCGACTCAGAATCGTTATCTGAGTCGGTTTAGCCATGTCTGCCTGTCCGTCCGTCTGTCTGTACGTCACCGAGTTTTAGGCCTTAAATGTATACCCCACCAATTGCATATACAATAGAAAAGCTGTTTTTGTCGAAGCATAAATGATTTTGATAAACTGTCTGAACAATATGTTGACAGTGCTTTTTCTCTATTTCATCTCCATTAACCTTTTATCCACGCTGACTTTTTGGTTTTAAAGATGTGGTGGGATGGAATAGTGTATTTGACGATTCACACAGCGTAGCCTTCTCATATGTTTTTCCTAAGTTTTCCATCAAACCACAAACAAGGAATTCAGAATTCTCACAGGGGGATATGAAACATGGACGAAATGTAGATATTGAGATTGTCTAAATATGTTTATCATTAACGATTTCAAAATTCCTTACTTGTTCTGCTAGAAGCTACAAGGAGTACGTGTCTGCCAGCAATTCTGATCGATCGATCGACCCATATGCTTAAAGGTATATCTAGCTTAATTGTTTCTTTATATAACAAACTATATATCAACACTAATATACCACTATGGGATAGGTTACAAAAATACCAAAGTGTCAAATTTCGATAAGAGGGACAAAATATATCCTTTTGATACAATTGTACTAAATCAACGCTCGCAAAAAATGTTTTAAGGCACAACAAAAAATGTAAGAATTGCTTTCGTATAATTTTAATAGATACAGAATTGTGCTTATCAGATGATTTCATTTTGAATTAATTTAAATTGCCATACCTAAATATGTACATACAGACATTAAAAAACGGCGCACATATTTTCACTGGATTTATCAAAGCCTCGAATTAATTTTATTCGACATGAGCCGTTTTAATCGTGAAAAAAAGCCCCTTATAGCTCATTAAAAAATATAATAGAGTTTGCTTATGTATTTCTTAAACAAAAATCTTTAAAAATAAAGTAATTGTGAAGACATCGTAAAAGATTTTTTTTTTTATAATTACAAAAAATATGCTGATAGTAAAATTAATTTCGGTAATTAAAATCTTCATTGCGTGTTAAATTTCCGCTGCTAAAAAATGATTTTATGAATAATAATAAAAATATTTGCTATATGAGAACTAGCTGTACGTTTTTAAGAGTTAATATGATTAAGGTTTACTTGCACCAACTTTGTTTATCAACTATTTCTGGTAGATTAGTTCAATTATTTTATTCGTGCCAGTGGTCCTTAGAAGAAATGTTTATAAACTTGATCATCATTTTAAGCGTTTAAAACAAATTTCAAAACATCACCCTGACTGAATGTTGGCTCATTAGATACTGGCTTTATTCTTATATTTTCAAGAAAGACTTTCGCCTGATATTTATGTCCTTGGGAGAATCCTTTTACCTTTCGAACGCTGATCTTTCATTAGTAACTCAGTAACTATGACACCAAAGAAGAGAACAGTCTGAGCAACATTTTTTCATGTTTTCGTCTAATAAGAAGAAATATCAATTGTCATCTCAAACACTGGGATTCGGCATAAAATTCCAGTATCCGCCTATCTATAGTAACTGCCTACAATTAAGTTGCTGACAACCTCAGGTTTTTTTTTTTTTGCAATTTTTGCTATGCTAGGGTTAAGCTGACAACCTTTAGTTGCTGACAACCTCAGGTTTTTTTTTTTTTTGCAATTTTTGCTATGCTAGGGTTAAGCTAGGTACATAGTCCTTCCACTGCTTTTAAAATATCTTCTCTGTTGAAATCATCTTACTTGTTTTGATGCCGCTAATTTTGAACCAAAGACACAAGTGTTCCAACAGGGGTTTGTCTGAATCTATCCTTTTGCTTGTGCTTAGTTAATTTTTGATTTACATATGCCAAAGGGAATACACCATGTGGCTAGTTCTAGTTATTTTCTTATTTTTATTTCGGTATTCTGGTTCGCAAATAAATTCGATGTTATTCTGTTTAGAGTCTAGAACTCTGTGATGCAGAGTGTGTCAACTCCTTTATAGCCATTCGAATATCTCTAGTGATGGTAAGTTGAAATGTTTGGCGATCATTCCTCCCTTTCTTTTACACTCGTCATATTTTTGATCATTGTATCGTGTTCCAGGCGGAACTTATGGGGGTCAAAGAGGTCTTGTCCTGGTGAACCCGCCATAAATGATAGTACAAGGTGAAAGTTTATATTTGGTGGATCAATTAAACAAAAATAAAATAATATTGAATAATTTAACTACACATTTTGAGAATGTATTTCTAAAAAATAATTTACTTCAAATCTTAACACTTGTGTTCGCGACACTTATTTAATGAACAGCAAAATTCTTATGACCACTCGACTCCGTGATGGCTACCATTTTGTGTTAGTTTTTCTCTTTTAAATGATCCAGGAAAGTTGGTTTATGGGCTTTAACTTTCGATTTGTGATAACCCCAAAGAAAAAAGTTCATAGGGGTTCAACCAAGACTGCATGTAGGCTAATTTATGTCACCTCTCCTATCACCTTCTAAAAAGTAAGGGGCGATAATTCCTCGCGGCGACATAGCAGCCAATGTGTTTCGGATACTTGCACTCCAGTACCGGCAGTTATGCTTTGAAAATGCGCTTCATCCGAAAAGAAGTTGTTGGTTTACTCTGATTGACATCCTGGGGTTTTAATTCCTGCACCAAATGAATTTTATTGGGTGCAGCTTTAGGTCTTTTTACAAAAACGGTTAAATGATGATCTATCCCGATTTAAAGCACTTGCGTGTTTACGAAATGAAAGGTTAAGTTCGTCACGAACTGACGGATTAACACTCTGCATGTTTTTTTTTAAGTTTGTGGTATTCTTGGTCAGCCGAATTTTAGTATTTCCAGTGTTATACCGTTCTCTTCAAACTTTTTGATTCTTTTTTGACTGAAAAGTATGCTTGGCGCATCGCCATATGAGTGTCAAAAACCTCAGATATTGCATAATCGCCGAATCACGTTTTTGTAATACTATCACCAGCAAAAGGCACGGTCAGCTCCGGAGAAACTATCCATAGGGACTGAATTCCCTGAAGCTGACACGCCTCTCGGATGCTGATCTCGCTTGATAGACCGCACATTAGCGAGACTTGCGATCTTACTACTGTGCACTTTCTAAAGTAGGCCATCACGAAACGCGATTTTGCCTTTATTCTTCAACAAGAACTGCATTTATGAAAAGAAGGAATGATAAACTCTTTATCTTCTTTGTGCCACCGTGTCAACGTGGCGTGATGGTTAGTGCGATGAACTGCAGAGCCAAAGGTCGGGGTTCGATTCCCAGCCGTAGCAACACCTAAACGATGTCCTCCTCTCGTGGTGATCTGACAAATCATCCGAGTAGTATCAATTGTCAAGAATAGCTTATCTCAACTTAGCCGAACGGAGTTGGCATAAAACAGGAGGTCCCGCCATCTTGCAAGAAGTACACATGCGCACATGAATGGTTGTGAGAAAGCTTATCCCCTGGGTACTAACGAAACTGTTGCGCCAAAAATTGTATATATTTTTGCCTCCGTGTCAAAAACGTGTGATTGTGGTAATTTTACACTGTTACAGATCCCCCAAAAATAAAAAAAAATGACAAAGCGTTCAAAAACTCGACCTCCACCGGGTGGAATACCTTTGACACACTGGTGGTATAAATGCCATGGCATTGGTACCATAGTATTGGCAATACTTTGGGTGACATACGCTTCATGTAGTATGAGTTGAGAAATGCAAATACAAAAATTAGTTCTTCAACGTACCACTTAGGAAGAATGACACTGCCATCGACAGAAATTTATCTATACTACGGTGAAAATGCTAGTATTTATCTACACAAATACCATGCTGCTCGCATGGCATTAGCGTGAGATTTCCTGACACCGTATACTGCAGTATAGATACAACTACTGTGTCAAAGATATAAGCATGTTCACCGGTAATTAGCGCATTAAACAGTACCAGAGTTTACACAATGGGCAGCGTAACTCGCTTAGCTCATGCACTGTGATTTCAACCCTCGATTTAACTCCAACTGACCTTCATTGGACGGACATTTTAGATATGTACATCATTATCAACCTTCTCTTAAGGCGTGCCCAAAATGCATATCTGTAGCTGGTATCTTGCATCGCTGGCCAAAGAGAGATAAATTTCATGTTTGAAGTTGCCTTCTATTCAACTTCAACCTACAGATTCACGAAGATACATAAGCGCTTACGGGTTGCGCTGTTTTTAACTTTTTACTCAGCTACAAGCATCAGCTATACAGATACGCATTCTGGGCGGCCATTTATAAAGAAAAAGCTTTTTTCGTTTTCGTTAAATATTTTGAGATTTAGATTGTTTCTAAAAAGTGAATTTCGCACTTCGGTTCGTTGCGTCGGTTCTTCTCTACGTAATGGCTTCTCCTGCTTTGGGTGATTTGAAGTCACTCCAAAAATGTTCGGCGATTTGACATTTGACACAAAATTGCTTTAATAAAGGGTGATTAAATTTTTAGGGCCGATGTTGATTTTGAATAAAACACAAATTATTTAGGAAATTATTGTCATTTCTTTTTATTATGATAATATTGGTATGGTTCAATTATGTATGGAACAAAATATCGGCCATATGGCCGCCGCGACCTCGGCGGCACACCTCCATCCGATGGTCCAAATTTTCTATGAAGGCATAATTGAGGTTCTATGCCGTTAATGTGCCAAATTATATCAATCTTTAGCTCTTGAATTGTTGCTGGCTTATCGACGTACACCTTTTTTCAAATAACCCCAAAGAAGTCCAACGGTGTCAAATCACATCATCTTGGCTGCCAATTGATATCGCCACCACGTGAGATAACACCGCCATTGAATTTGTCGCGCAAAAGAGCCATTGTTTCGTTAGCTGTGTGGCAAGAGGCACCGTCCTGTTGAAACCACATATCATCCACATCCATATCTTCCAATTTGGGCCATAAAAAGTTCGTTATCATCTCACGATAGCGAGCACCATTCACAGTAACTGCCTGACCGGCCTCATTTTGAAAACAAAAAAAAATACGGCCCGATGATGCCGCCAGGCCATAAACCGCACCAAACAGTCACTCTTTGTGGGTGCATTGGTTTTTCGACAATCACTCTTGGATTATCATTCGCCCAGATGCGGCAATTCTGCTTATTGACGAATCCACTGAGGTGAAAATGTGCCTCATAACTGAAGATGATTTTCTTCAAAAATTGATCATCCACTGTTGACTTTACTTGCCACCATTTTGACCATTGACGCTTGAAATGGTCAAGAGGCTTTAGTTCGTGAGTCAATTGCATCTTTTAAGCGTGTAAATGCAAGTCTTTATGCATTACGTTCATCAACGACGAGCGTGAGAGTTGCAATTGTTGGGCACGACGACGAGTTGAGGTGGACGGCTCTTTAGCCACACTATCGCGAACAGTAGCAATATTTTCTGCAGTACGAGCTGTACGAGCAAATGCATGCACTGGTGTTTTCAAATCTCCTACAGACCCGGTTTGCTCACATTTTTGCACGATTTTTCCGATTGTACGCACATTTGGACGATTAAATTGACCGAAAAATCACGAAGTGCACGATATGCATTTTGATTTGAACGCCCATTTTCATAAAAAGCCTAAATAACTTTAACGCGTTGCTCGATTGTGTATCTTTCCATGGTTCAAATTGAGTTAGTCTGAAATTGATAAATGTCAAATGAAATGCAGAAAAAAACTTGACGTTTAGGTGTGGTTCACATTCAACATCAGCCCTTAAAATTTAACCACCCGTTACAAGAAAAACAAAAATCACTTTGATGGATATCTTGACTTGACATCATGTTAAATCGCGCATTGTCAATTTGATTTTTTTTTTTGCGTTTTGAAGCAAATTTAAGCTTCACCTTCTTCTTTCAATATCTCTGGGATTATTCCTACACGCTCCTCCGATTTATTAAAAGCACATTATGGTTTCAAAAAAGTAGGAAAAACACATTAGAAATCTGGTCTAAGTGCAGTGGCGAACCGCAATGGGATGTTCGATTTTTTCTGTTTTAAACGTCACTTTTAATTTTAAAATAGTGTGAAAAATGAAACTGACAAAAGATGACCCTTATAATACTGATATAGGTACTTAGGATACAATTGACATTTTGCTTCTTATGACACTTCTCTAGGAAATACAAAAAAGTGATATAGCTAGAGCTAGGAAATATCAACAACGCCTCTATAGCCTTTCTATTTGAAAACAAAGACATGTTCGATAATTCTACGAAAGTTGTATTTAAGAATCTGATAATTGCGTCATTGACCATTTGTTAAAACTCCAAAAACTCGATCAACTGAAAACAATAAATGCACTTCTCAATCTTCCATTCCACCGAATTCCTCCACTCCCTATCTCAAATATGTATCTTCAATATTGCATTTGATGCAGTACAAACTCCCCCTATATTATAGAATGATAGCTTTATAAGATGAACATGAAGTTCCCGCCTCATGCACTCGGGAATTATTTTGTCCCTCGTTAATTCGACTTGTTTATGAGTAAAATGCCTCAATTCAATTACAAATCGGTTCGGTTTAATGATCTGATACTTACAGAGAACTCCCTATACTATGGTATAAGCACCAGTGGAATGTTCGGAGATGTGTCGGTCGGCGCTCGCATATCGTGTGACTAGATTCTTTGAAGGAAAACGTTTCAGTTCTTATCTCCTCGTTTTTAACGATGCAGCTTTGTACCCCTTGATGGTGCTTATGTTCAAACGGAAACACAACCACCAAGTTCATATACATTATGCAATGAGACTTTTGGCGCGTTTAGCTTATCCGACTGTATTTAGGTCAAGTTTTCGCAAGCCCATAGCATGGCAACCGTAGTAACACCTTCGCTTACTTTAGTGAAACTATTATTCCGTTCGTCCTTTTTTCAGACGTCTCGTGACCCATATTTCCTTGAATGGAGCGAAAAAAAAAATCGATTCCCTTCCGTCAAATGAATTCCTCTTTAGAACGCGAGACACATTTTGCATACTCGCACTTGTTTATACGACATCTCGTTATGAAAATGCGCTAATGACATTTCCACTGGAACGGGTACGCGAACGCGATTTCATTGAGTCAACGCGCGTGGTTGGTGGTTTGACGCACAATTGTTTAACATTAATAACAAACGAGTATTTAATTGAGTTGCTGCACACAAACTATTCTAAGGAACGATGCGACCAAGTGTACATCTACTGCTGGGAGATATTTAATTTCACGATGTCGTCGCTTCATTGGACCAAGATTGACTTCATTGCCACTCGGAGGATGGCACTACATCTGAGTTACACACATGCTTTCACTTAGCAATATAAAAAAAAAAAGTTCGTGTAAAACTGTCTGACGTCATTCAGAATGGTTTAATTCACCATTTTGATGATAAGTCAAAAGTTCCTTGAAATAGATACAAGCGAGTTGAACTTTGCCATAGAAGAAGAAAGGCGCCGCATGAATGGGAACTAACTACTTTTTCACATTAATTAATAATTAACCTTCTTAGTGGTGTTTTCATTAGTAGTCGTATATTAGGTTAAGAGAACAAGACTCAAGAGCAATTCGGACTGCAAAGTGTATCGGATACGTATTGCAAAACAAGGTTGTTGTGGGATGAGTTAACTTTGAATTTAATCTAGGAATGCGGCAACGCATCGGCGAGTGTTTAAAAGGTGAAATGTGTTATCAGCATAGAGATTAGATTTCATTATTCTACCAAAATATGTACACTCATCTTTCAACGAAAAAAAAAAATGCTTTATCTTGGAGAGTGTAGAGAAAGAAATAAAAAAAATTGGTTGATGTAAGGAATTTTTGAACGTTTTTTTGTGTATTCTTTGTATTTGGTAAAATTTCTGAGATGTAAATGCAACACGTGTGTCTGGCATTCCATATAACCGATATGTACACATTAGTCATTCAAAGAAAGAAAAGAAGATTGATGCTGATACGTAATGTGTTTAATAATTTAATAAATATGATATCATAAGCGTTCAGCCGTTCACTTTTTGTCACATCTAGAAATAAAATAGGAGGATGGGACGTTGATGATTGTATACTTGTGGATTTGCGGATTTGTTTGAAATCTTATTCTCAAAACGAATGAGTATGTCCTACACATAGGACGAATAAAGACATATTTATACCCGTTCAGCTCTGTTTTCTTTCTTTTGCTATAGTCATCGCGAGAAGGGTCGAATTACCACATCAGTTATCGAGTGAATGAAATGCATACGTTATCGAATGATCGAGTAAATACGAATGGTCACGTATCGAATGCATTTTAAATTGCACCGAGTGTACTAGCAAAAAAAACTGCCAATTACGCGACCTAAGTGAAGTGAGGGTAGCATTATCTAAACTCAAGCTTATAAGGCCGCCGGAAATGACGGCCTTCCCACTGAGCTTTATAAAGCTGGCGGACATAAATTGGTAAGTAACATCTACCTACTCATAAGCCAAATCTGGTCGGATGAAAATATGCCTGAAGAATGGAACCTCAGCATCGTTTGCCCGATCCACAAAAAAGGAGACCCTCTGAACTGCGCCAACTACAGAGGCATAAGTGTCCTCAACATCGCCTACAAGATCTTATCTGCCGGAATATCTGAACACCTGAAACCGTTTTCCAACAACCTGATCGGCCCTTATCAGTGTGGTTTTAGGCCAGGATAGTCCACAACCGATCAAATTTTCACACTTCGGCAGAAGTCCAAATAGATACCCACCACCTAATTATCGATTTCAAAGCCACATACGACAGCATTTATAGAGACGAACTATACAGAGCCATGTCTAGTTTTGGTATACCGCCCAAACTCGTTCGTATGTGTAGGATGACGATGGAGAATTCTCGCTGCTCCATCAGGGTCGGAAACGACCTCACCGACACATTTGATACCAAAAAAGGATTTAGTCAAGGCGATGTGCTGTCATGTGACTTCTTCAATTTGATTCTTGAGAGGATTGTGCAAAACACACTTTTCCCAAAATTGGTGCAACTACTAGCATACGCCGACGATATTGTCATCATTTGTTGGACTCAACGTGCTGTTTGCTAGTATAGAGAAGGAAGCGGCAAAAATGGGTTTAGCAGTAAATGAGGGTAAGACTTAGTTTATGCTGTCAACACGAAAGGACACACAACATCGACGAATTGGACAGAACGTCACCATTGGCAGATATAACTTTGAGGTAGTACGGGACTTTTTCTACTTCGGCTCCGCTATTAACTCTTACAACAACATCTCGTCAGAAATCAAACGAAGAATTACTCTTGCTAACCGCTGTTTCTTTGGGATAAGAAGGCAATTTAGTAGTAAAGCCCTCACTCGAATTACTAAGGAGATCCTTTATAAGACCCTGATCATCCCAGTCCTGCTCTACGACGCTGAAGCATGGACCGTATAAGATCCTTTATAAGACCCTGATCATCCCAGTCCTGCTCTACGACGCTGAAGCATGGACGAAAGCGTGGATGAAAAAATCCTTGGTCGATTCGAGAGAAAAATTCTTCGAAAAATCTTCGGTTCCGTTTGCGTTGACGGGCTATGGAGACGAAGATTCAACCAAGAACTATTCGAGCTGTGCAGCTACATACCCTTCTCCACATTGGACGTTTAAGATGCTATGACATGTAGAACGAATGGACACCAATACTCCGGCTCGCAGAGTCTTCGATTCCCAGCCAGACGTCGGACGCAGTAGAGGAAGACCTCGTCTTGAGTGGAGCGCACAAGTAGAAACCGACCTCAACCAATCTTGAGTGCGCAACTGGAGGCATGTAGCTAAGGACCGGGCAAATTGGAGAGGCATGTTGGTTGAGGCCCAGATTCATTCCGGACTGTAGCGCCACTTAAGTAAGTAAGGGAAGCATCTAGTGCTTCAGTGTCACATGTAGGATCCCTTAGTAGTTGGAGTAAGAGCTTTATTTCTAAATTCACCATAGCAATCTTTGAAGAATCGTTGTCAGAAAATAGCGATGGTGGGGTGGGCAAAGTTCCTTAATATAACTCGTAAATTATAGCTATCGATTTTGACATTCTGTCCAATTCGTCAATGTTATGTTTCTCTTATAGTTGACAACTGTACTTGGTCTTGCCTCGTTTACTAAACCCCCTTTAGCCGCTTCACAACTTAATGTTCGCAAACCTGACGGTAATCAGCCCTATCAAGGTATCAATCGGAGCTGACAATTTTCCGCAACGCATACTTCGACGGAGGTTCAAATTGCATTCGAGGTATGGTTATCGGTAAAAAAATACTACCCAAATACGACGGCTTCACTTCAATACAATTCGTAAATAAATTCCGAGAAGAATTTGTGTCGGAGGAAATTGGAAAGAGAATTCCACTAAGCTGTCAAAAATTGAACGAAAAATGCTCCTGAACGCTCTTCAACGCAATTCGGCGTTACAAAATGTCGGAGAAATATTCCGAACAGCTTTTCGGTAGAATACCTCGAAGCAAAAATCGGAGATTTTTCCACCCCGACGGATACCTAGATAGGGCTGATATCTCCTTAAGTTAGATCAATGGTGTCAATATCGCCGGCGTATCCTAACAGTTGCACAGGTAAAGTTTCGCACATTGCTCTCAAACACAAGAATAATTACATAAATCTATTGGAAAATGCGTCACGATTTCTACATCCATTTTTTTTTTGTCACATGTTTTGGTGAGGTCGTCAAAATTGATAGAGCAGTGAATTGAACGTCTCTAACGTCATTATGCACAGACGGATGAGTTAGGCCAATATACCAAAACTATATATAGACTAGGTATAGTAATTCCCTATTAAGTCTATTGCAATATCTGGCGTTAGCGGCCCATAAAAAGTCTCAAAACTAGCTTTTCCATCATTTTCCAAGAATGATACCTCACGTTGAAAGTCGACTCCGAATGCCAAATTTGATAAGCTTTTCGTGATAATTTTATACTATTGGATGTTTGTCAGATTTTCGCAAGAGGTGGGACGTGAAAAAACTGACGTTACTGTTATTTTCGGGATTTGAACCAAAACACCGCGCTTAGTAGACCAAGTTACTAACCACCATTATATGTGGCTTTAAAATCGATGAATAGGTAATATATTGATTTAAACGTCATGCATTTTTTTTCAAGATCTGTCAAAGTCTGAAGATTTGATCCGTTCTTTACTTTCCTGGTCTTAAACGCACTAATAGGACATAATACGGCAGACCGAATATTGTAGACGGTGTTAAGGGTGCTTAAGCCTTATGCTTTTACGCAGTTAAGCGGGTCTGCATCGTTTTTTTCACTGGAAGGGTTTCTTGCAGTCAGAAGGAACCTAGCAAAACAGTTGCGACTGAGCTTATGATATCTTCTAATGTTCTAATGTCGCCATTGGTCTTTGACATTAGATGTTAGAGGTTTCGCAAAAGTCTGGGCCGTTGCAGTCTTTCGTCATGCATTTTGTATTAAGCAAGGGGCCAATATCCTAAGGTTACCACAGTTAAAGCTAAAACACTGGACACTGCCAAAGTAACGCAGCTTAGTCAAACATTTAAATTGATCGTATGTGTTTCAAAAATTTATTTTAATATTTACCTACAATAATTTATGAATACAAAATTAAATTTCAATTTATCTTTTTTTCCAGGTGAGTTTCCAATTATCTATCCAAAAATACACGTTTTGTGGATACTGTACAAAATTCAACGGATAACTTTATATATAAAAACATTTTAGGTAAGTTTGCTGTTTCACTTAACATAAATATTCTACAAAATTTAAGAAACATAGTCTTCTTATAGAATTCATAAGAAACTATGGGAGACTTATTGGTCTGATGTCTGTAGCTGTGTGTGGCTGGGTTTCCCCGCTTTGGGGTGAAACCACATGAAAACTTCTTTCTAGTTATCTAGAACCTTACTCCCAATGATCTATTGGATTATTGCTGTTACCATCCGAATAGTCCCTTACAGGTACCGCCCAATCTTCGCGAAATTAGGTGTCTCTGCTTTTGCTAGTGTATTCAATCTGGCTATATACGAAAATAAGGGTTACCATTAGATATTTAGAGCTGTTTATGCAGACCGGAAAGTTCATCCAACATTTTTTCTCATTCCACAAATAGACTAATGGGAAGTTGAGTAGGATATCTGCGAGGAGGTTCGCTGCTTCATTTCCAGTGCGAAAAGTTACCTGCGGGTTGTTTGGGAGGTGCTAGCCGATATTTTACCAGGCTGGTGGATTTTTGGACCAGTAATGCCAGATATATTTTTTTTAATTTGGTCAATAGATATTTACCATTCTGGATTTTGTTCGTAGGTACCTTAAGCTTATCCATCTCATTGATGTTAGTGCAATTGCACACAGGTATATCTGATGTTTGCTGTCCATCTTCTCCACTCGACTCGTTTTTTTTTTCGAGATGAAAGTAAATTATCCTTGCGTTCATTAAGAAGCCCACGACATGATTTTCGAAGCACCTAAGTAATCCACTGTCAAAGTATATCCAACATGTCAAGATGTTTCAATTTATGTTCTCAAAGACTACTGGAAGGCCCTTTTATCTGGTTCTGGGTATGTGCCCGTTATTGAAGCACTTGATTATGACAGCTTCACTTTGGGTTGGGTTTTCGTATTTCCTCCCAGCGAGGTAAAAACAAGTGTGTCATTCACCTCTAGCGAATTATCAGTCACGGTTTTGACATTTGCTTTTGCAGGATTTGGAAAAAATATTGGTCCCATCAGATCCCTTATCCCGATTTTCGTCAATTGTGCAGGTACTATCATGACCAAAGTAAAAGATAATAAAAGCTTGCTTATAGGTACTTCATAATAAAATCAACTGAAGCGGTCAGTTGGGATGCAGCAAAGTGGGTGTTATCAGATCATAACCTCACAGAAAACGAATGCTGATTCAAATAAATGATGCAGGTCGGTTGACAACCAATAAATAGTACATTTTTATGTAGCAGATTATTAAATTAGTCAACATTGACACTCATCACAATTTTTTTATACCTAGGAACAAACCTTCATTCTAGATAACATAAAGAACTGAAAATACTTGTTTTTAACTCCATGAAATGTGTCAGCTGTTTCTTTATATAGAATTGATAAATTTGTTTTACTTGAACAGTGAATACAATTCAAAGAAAAACTGCTGATAAATATCCATAATCTTCGTGTTTTCAAGAAACATATATTACATAAGCTCGGACACACAAATTTTACTTCGACTCTGCACATATTTTATTCCTCTGCCAATATAGTACCTACCTACGTATATTGGATGTGCCAAAACGGTGTATACATTAAATGTCAAAGACCTTTCACACTCTTTTCAGAAGAATTTTGTGAATTTCACATTCTCTTACAAAAACATAAACAATGAGCAAACACGCAGTAGGACACACGAGGGCGAATGCAATACTACTTGAAACTTTTCACGCAGACTTTGGCTGCTGCGTGATATTTTAGGACGTGCGCTTCTATTTTTATTGACTGAAACACTTAAAGCCACCAGTGTGGCATAGAACACAGGCACGTGTTTTATGTATGCAATGCATGCATTGCCTATACTATACTATACACCCTACGACATCACTATTCGAGATACAAAAATGTTGATAGAAGTGATTCACTGAGGAAATATCTTTCCGTCTATTTTTTATGGATTTAATTTGTGCAGTGCTGTCTGCTTTAAGGATTACCAAATCCGAAGAAATTTAATTTGTTCGTTTTCGCTCTTTGAAAATGCCATGTCAATGAAGAACTTGTTCTTGTTTAGCGAACCGTGAAACTATACGCGAGTGCAGTAAGACTGCGGGGTTATTCGCTTGTTTTTCATGTTGTGGACCACTACATACACATAATATGTAGAGATAAGCTATATTTCCTCTTTGTTTCACGGATATAATTCCCTACCAACTTTAACAAGCTTGCTATTAGGGGAATTCATTTTTAGAGTTGCCCTTTAAAAAAAAAGAGGAACTTGCAAATGTGTTTATGCACACATTCAAGATAAACGCAATTAATCCCACACATAGGATTTCTTTGGAGTGAGTCAGTGAGGATCGTTGTAGCTCCGCAGATGCCAGTTTACATCCACAAAATGTTATCATAACCATGCAGGACAGTATTATAAAAAGTACGCGTGCAATAGACATGTTGCAAATCGGCAAGCGAATATTGTGTTCCTTCGTGTCGAGATTTTTTTTTGCAATTTAATATCAAGTGGATTACAAAAAGAACACAATTATATAGAATTTTGTTGTTTGCTTTTGAAGATAAAACCAAACTTTTTTTCCAATTTAAAAATATTTCCTATGTGCAACACCACCACGATGTAAGCGATATTATTTACTTCCCCAACATACGTGAGGTCGCGAAAATTCAAAGTTGAGTTTTTCAGCAGTCCGGAGTCTGTATATGCGATATGAGATGATTTTGAACGTTTCGTTTATTATTCCTCATTAGCAGTGTTCACATGTGGCGGAAAAACAGCAAGATTTTTACTCACCAGACTTGACAAGGCTCTGTGATATAGGGGTTCTGGGTTGTACGGTGAACTGCTGCGCAGAAGGTCTGAGTTTGATTGTCTCTCCGTTTCAGATACATTAAACTAAATGAAAAACTTCGTGAATGATCAAATAATGGCATTAATTCCGGTATCACTTCTAAATGCAGATCAAAAATCAAAATGTTTCGTAAAGTATAATATGCTGCCGTGAATCGAGTTCCGCGGCTCACTTTGGCGATGTTACGATCGGTCGATGTCGGCAATGATCTAAGGACGAAATGTTCATATCATCATGGCTAATGATTTTGCATCGAAAGTTTTTTCGTATATTTTAAAATTGTACTGAAAAACGTCAAAAAGTGGGCATGGCAAAAAACTTTATAGTTTTAAGGGTTTGTCAATAGGGACATAACAAAAACACTTTTATTTATTTTTGTGATCTGTCAAGTGCAAAATATCAAAGCTTAAATTTTTATCATACTAAAGTTAACTAACGAGCAACTTTTGAAAATTATTTGAAATTACTTCCAAAATTCTACCTACTTAATAGTTTGTCAATAAGCCAAATATTTATTTTTTAACACTCCATTGTATCCACTAAAAATATCGTCTGATGTTGTATTCATGCCTGACGAAGGTTGGACGTAATTTTCCCGTCGATTAAAATGATTGCTATGTTTCGATCACTGGAGTTCGATAACATGCCATATTTTTGGGCAAAATTGAATGGACTTGACAATCAGTGACCGTGTTTCGGATTCCTCCGCATTCCGGATATAAGTGGTAGTAAGATATCTAAGATGAAGCTATGTTCTTATTGGTCAAAATTTTCGATTGACCAATGAGAACAGAGCTTCATACAAGATATCTTGCTACTACTTACTCCGGAAAGCGGTCTGTGATATGTGGTTTCAACAAGATGTGCCACATGAAACTCCAATTGATCTATTTAAGGGAAGTTCACTGACCTTGTAAATCAAGCAAACAACGTAAGAGAATATCAGGACCAATAGCGAACTTGTCAACGTTCCGGCAGCTTTGTGTGGTAGAATGGTGAGAAATCGGCTCTAAAATATAGATCACTGCAAACATGCTCGCGGTGTTCATAGATTTAGATCGAGTTCCATGCTTAAACTTAACATGTGAACTACACTTTGAATAAATTTGAGACCGATGTCCCAGTTATTTTGGTGTTTATTTTAAAACAAAATAGTTAAGTCCCCAAACCAAAATAAAATCGCTGCAATACATCATTCGCATTCGTAGTTTCACGCTACTTTTCTAATGATATCTATCCGGTCCGAGTTACACAAGAACATTAGATATGAAACTGCGTGAAGATTTAAAAAAAAGCAAATTGCAATAAAATTTATTTTATATATAATCGATTAGATTAAAGACAAAGTGTTACTTTGTGGCTGTTAACTGAATCATGAAATAACTTTTGAATTAATTGATAACCTTTATTTATAAAGGATAAAATCAATAAATGTATGTAGAATATAATTTATAGCTCTAAACAGGGTTATCCGAATACTAAAATCAGGTCACCTATTAGACATTTGTTTTATTTGTGTCTAAAAAAAGAACTCACCAACTTGATCGACAAGTAGTCTTTAATCTTAGTACCTTCACGGTATATTAATATACATGAACATAAATTAACAACAAAATTGCATAATTATACAAATTTTATGCGACAGGTGGATAAAGCATTCAACTCGCAACTTGAAAATATGCACAGTTTTATCCAATACCAATTATAATTTGGTGTTAGTTGGATGATAGATATTAAAAAAAAAACTTAACATGTTCTCACAATCTATACAGACAACAATATACAATATTTAATAAAATATGATAAGTCAACTCTAGGTGGGAACGGGTACAGCCCGTGTTGTCGGTCTCTTAATTAATATTTGTTTTCGACTATAGGAACTCATTAGGCGCTTTTCAAAGTAGTTGAAATCAACAACAGTGTAGTGAATTTTGATTTGAATTGAGGAGAACCAAAACTCATTAGCATACTGGTTACAAGATAAAAGCTATGACTAAACGGCCAACGACCGGCCCAGACTTCATGGCGCGACAACAGTATTTGGCAAATGCGAATGAAACCGGTTGAAACAAATAAAATATAGTTGTTGTACGAGCAGAGACGGAAATGCCATCGATTGGTTTGATTTAAACAAAATTGCAATTGTCACCGTTGAAGACAACTTTCTTTTTGTTTTAGCTTAGCGATAGTTCGAATAGCATTATAATGGGTGATTCATTTGGAGTTTTTTTTTTTTTTCAAAAAATAAAAATAACTGATAGTCAATATTTTTAATGATTATCAGCGTATTTATTAGATTTTCTTGAAATGTGTCTCAGAGGTTGTTTAGTTAAGCATGCTTAAATATGTAAATTATCTCTAAGCAACGTTGCTTGACTTCTTATCTATAATCGATTTTTCATTGCTGCTTAATTAAACAATGATTGTTTCAAAAAACGTAATAAAATTTACAAATCTAGTACCAAAAAGTGAAATTCTATACCAGATTATATCCTTTGGTCGCTTTTTTCTACACTACTTTATGTTCTAAGGTAGTTTTTTGACAGCGATCTCTCCGATCCTCCTTCACACCACGCACCGCCAACATCAAGGAAATTCGCAGGAGTACCGCCGTTCAGCTTGATAATGTCCATTGTGGCCATGGCAAGACAGCGCCATTTATCAAACAACCGATGTTACCATCCATTGCAACATAGTTCAGGTTGTGCGTAGGGGATCTGATTCGCTGCTGTCTTCCATTGCGAAGATTTTCTTCTGACGGAGCTGAGCATTGTCTACGAAGTTCAGCTTGGCGTCGACTGAGATCACTTCGCCTGAGTCTGTTTCTGCTAGGAAATTGATTTCGATCTGAAACTTTAACACTTTTCCCGTGATATACCTGAGTGGATGTCAATTGGAATGGTCAGCAGTTTCTCTGGGGTCTCTTCAGCGACTGCTTCAATGTCGATACCACTAGCTGGTAATGCTATAAGAGCGGGTCCGTTGTGTTCACGATCCTTAATTATGCAGATGTATGTTTCGCGGATGATGTTGACACTACGGGCAACCATCACTTTTTTGACCTGGATTTCATCTTTTGGGGTCTGCTTGGTGATGAGTCGGTGGCCGATCATTTTCTTTGTCAGATCGAGGACTTCATCTTTTTTTGTTGTTATGTGTACTCCTCCTTTGAAGCCAGTGTCAAATTGCCCCTTGCCTCATCTGCCTACCAAATTCTGAGCCTTGACCACATACTCTGGACATTCGAACAGAGCCGTTCTCAAGAAATCGAAATTCCTGTATAGCAACTCCAAACTTCTGCAGCAGATCCTTAATGTGGTACTCCAAAAGATTGAGATGCCTCACTGGAACTGCATTTATCCTTTGGAAGACAGATTTGCGGAAGATTGGAAGCATTGTTGTGATTCTTCTATAAAAGCCTGCTTACTTACGAGTAGTTTTGAATTCAAATAGACCTTGAACCTAAGGCTTAAATGGACAGCGGAATTTTTAAATGAAGTCACGAAGATGGAAGCAGCAGGTAAGATGAATAGAAACAACTGCCTGTATACCTGTACCTGTACCTGTATCACATTCACTACATTACAATTATTTACAAAAGAAATGTATCTTGAGTCCATTTTTATTAATTTGCTCTCACTTTTCAACATAGAAAATCAAAATAAATATAAAAATGGAAAGAAATTCTCTGATCTGTCAAAATTAATTTTAAAATGGCTCTAAACAACCTCAAAACGCGGTCGATCATGTTTAAAAAAGCGACCTCTAAGCAACTTTGCTTAAATGTGAAAATCGATATTGGATACCGATTTCGCATTTTAGTGATACTTAGAGGTGTTTTAATGCTAAACAACCTCTAAAATTTCTTTATAAATACGGCTGTATATCTTTCAAAGGTTGAACAGAACTGCGGCTATCACGGTCCATTTTAATGTTCGACTTTTGGATGGAAGCATTTAAGCATTTGGCTAATAACGCAAGTAATGTAAGCTTCCAATTCCTCATTACGGGATTCAATTTCAGTCAGCAAATAATCTGTTTTTTTTTTTTTAATAAATATGGATCGATGATTACTCCAGTCCATAAACCATTCCATACCGCTGTTTCATCTAAATTAAATTGCAGTCTTTTACTCCAGGTCACCTAAATTGAATCGTATACCATTACAATTAACACCATATGTAGGCTTTGTCCGGCTTATCCGGTCCAAGGTGTAAACGTAGGCACTGACAAATTTATAATTTATAAAATTCCTTGTGCGTAAATGATATAACATGGAGAATAAACTAACCTTCCCATTTCAATCTTGTCAAAAAGGAGGGTTTCCCTTCCAAATTTTGCCAAAAAGAATTTTTTTTTCTCCGAAAGGGGGATAAAAGGAGGACCGATTAATATATTTAGCCGATCCGATGACTAGTTGGCACTGTCGCCATTGTTCTTCTACATTATGGTGGAATTGTATTAATCGAAAAATTGAGGGATACGCGATTTGCAAAGGTGTGGTCGGTTACTTGGGATTCCACTTTTTCAACATTAAATTATATTACAGTACTTTGTGGCGTGGTGGATAACCGCATTCTTACATTGGCTGCAACCAGGTTTTAGTCCGTGTTTGTTAGCCCCTCGGAATTTTCAGACATCCAAAAACTGGATGCGTGCTTCTTCTCTATCGCAATGTGATCAATTTGGTTCACCGTTTGTTAATCTGAAGATCGCTATGTCCCTTTATGGCACCATCAGAATAACACAAGAAAAATTGCTGAACTGACAGGTTAGATTTGACACGTTCACCCATATCGAGGTATCCGTTCGGAAGAAAATTTTCTCCGATATGTTCCAATTAGCATTTCGAACAGAGATTCCGACGAAATGTAAAGCAAATGCGCGATTAGCATCGGCGATAAGCGTTAAGTCGACAATTTTTGACAGTTATGCGTTGAATTCCTTCCGAAGTTGTCTGACCAAGAGTAGCTGCGGAATCAAACGAACGCGATTGTATGATTTTTAATTTTGTTCCGCAACGGATACCTCGAAAGCAAATTGAGTTCCGATTGAAACTGACTTTCGTTGCAGAGATTTTTCCGAACGGATACCACGATACTGCTAAAAATGTTGTATCAATACTGCCTTTGTTGGCAATACTGCTAAAAATGTTGTATCTCCCTACATTCGCTTAAATTTTTCCAACACAATTTAAAAATTGTACTTTGGTAGTCGCTCATAAGTTTGTCCAGGAGCTGTTAAAAACAGTCTTAAGCAATGTCATCACATTTCTTCGTCGGATCGTAAGCAAATAAGGCTTATATTGGGAAATTTGGCCATTATACGCATTGTTACAATACGTTTGCTAATGTCTTCAAGCCATACGACTTCTTGCTATCCTTATAACAAATCCACATCCGAAAAATCCTTATTTATGCTCAGCATAACACGGACCTAATAAATATCAAACGGTTTTTCTCTTTTTGCTGTCGTAATTCTTGGATGGCAGTAATGTCTGCTTAATAGCTGCTTAAGGCTGTTTGTTCAGTTGCACGTCTTCTGTTTCATGTTCTTACATTTCAGGTGATACGAAAGTCGTTGTCCTTTTTACATTTAGCATGGTCGTGTAATTAGTCCTTTCTATGGCTTTTGGTTGCTTTACAACAATATGTGTTTTCCGTGGTTGTATAGTTAGTC
The DNA here is from genome assembly GCA_932526625.1 of Rhingia campestris. Lineage (NCBI taxonomy): Eukaryota > Metazoa > Arthropoda > Insecta > Diptera > Syrphidae > Rhingia > Rhingia campestris. The sequence continues at coordinate 81,923,249 of OW052185.1, forward strand.
CAAAGTACAACCCACAACCTGTTCACATTATCATAACCAATGATCTTGCATCGAACGTTTTTTCGAATATTTTAAAATTGTACCGAAAAATGTTTTTTTTTTTTTACTGAAAACGCCCCCAAAAAGTGTACTTGACAAAAAACTATACAGACAAAATATAAATAATAAAATTCTCTAAATATGTTGTTCAGACACTTTTTATTATTTCGTTACGGTTTGGCCAAAAACTTCGTTTTTTCTAGCAGTGGGCGGATTTTAAAAATGTTTACACTTGTTCGGCTAGGAGCAACAAAGAGCACGTGTAGCTCGCGCAGTGTGTGCCGTTGCTCCGTCCTGTTGGAACCACATGTCCTCCAGTCCTAATTCGTCCAAATGCGGCAGAAAAAAAATGGCCCGATGACTCCTCCAGCGTGAACAGCGCACCATGCAGTAACTTTGAGCGGGTGTAATGGCTTATCGTGCATTACTCGTGGATTTTCGGGACCACAGAAGCGATAGTTTTGCTTGTTCACGTACCCGCTGAGGTGGAAATGAGCCTCATCGCTCATTATGATTTTGGTCGAAAAATCTTACACTTCGTCCTCGAGATTGAGGATGGCTTGGGCGTTTGGCGGTCGACAGGATGCACGGACTGGACGCAAAAAATAAAACACGATTATTCCGCGTTCTTGGGGAGTGTATCGCACCATGGCTTGTTCACTTGTATTCTACATCTGTCTAGTCCACAAATGTCAAAACAGATTTGACATTAGCGGCCATTTGCAAAAATAAGAGCATCTTCCAATAGGGTGATCTCTTTTGGCCCACCTTGTAGTTGAAAAGTATTCATAAAAACAAATCAATTTATTATAGTCGTAATGATTATGGCTTTTTACCAAATTATTATTCGGTTACGTCTATTTCGAAGAGATTTAGGTTTTTTCATGTACCAAAGATTTTGGATTTTTGCATTTTTAGAATGATTGACAGGGATAGTTTTATCCAAAGAATCATTTATTAAAAGATATAATTTATTCACAGCTTTTTCGTAAAGATGAAACAGAACAGAGTAGCACAAGTATCAATACTTGCCCTATATCGTACTTTTTAGGTACTTCAAAACCTAAAGGGTATCGGTAAGGTCGCGTGTGGGCCTGTGCGTGCTTGACTATTCATTTGATCGTCAACAGCCCATCAAAGCAAACCTTTGTTGAATACATAAATTTTTGCATTCGTGTTAAATGTTAATTGTCGTCTGTTGATGTTTAAATTTAAGGACTATAGGAAAACGATTTTTCTCCTATATTGACTGGCTATATATTTATTAAATTGACAGAGTGCGAAATCTTTTAAAGTATCAATTCAATTAAGCACGAATCGCGGGATATAGAATTAATACCGTCCTATGGAAAGTTCAATTTGTTTTGAATTCCGAAAAAAATCCTATGCATATTACCAAAGAGTATAGAACTAAATAGAGTACACATCACAGCTAAACATTTTGTAGCCGTTTCAGACGCGGGCGTTAACTGCGAAGCGGAATTTTCGTCGTTCGTATGTGTCGGCTATGCGTTTTTTTTTATGTCGGGGTAACAATGTGAATACTGAGGTATCAATATCAGTACCCCACATAGTAAATTTTCGTTGTATGAGATGCGCACTCTATGTAGTTCTATACTCTTTGATTTTAATCAAAGAAACATCGCATCGATATAGAAATAGATAGGCATAATTAGCCATGTCTGTGAGCTTCTCCATCGTAATGTTTAGTTTGATTAAAACATTGAGTACGATTTAATTTTTAGGAAGTTTTTGTAAAATCAACAAAATTTAATAACAAATATCTGACTAAACACATCCCATATAAACAGATTTCACCAATTATGTATCGGCTGCAAATTGCGTTGCACCATGAGGCAAAAAATACTCTTATAATTGATATTGAAGTGAAACCTCTTTAGACCATTGAGTTCATTTAAAATAAATTAGCATTAGTGCCTTAAATCAATAACACGTTGCAGTTGTAAACCTCCGTTTTTATGTAGTTATTTTTCTTCATGATGAACAATAATTAACAACTGTGGAGTAAAGGGCTAGGTTTAAGCCGCATACCATATAACGGGTGATTTGTTTATAGTTAAGTTTTTTTCAGGTTGGCAGCACTGGTTAGTAATGGCGTACAAACGTCATCTGTCAAAGTGAAAAGTTTTCAGTATACTCTGCCATTTAATCATGGAAAGACTTACAAACGAGCAACGATTGCAAATTATTGAAATTTATTATCAAAATGCGTGCTCTATGAAAAATATGCAGCTCCCTGAAAATCCGATGTTTTATCGAAAAAGTTTCTTCAGCGATGAGGCTCATTTCTGGCTCAACGTTTACGTAAATAAGCAAAACTGTCGCATCTGGAGTGATGAACAGCATCATGCCATGCAAGAATTACCGATGCATCCCGAAAAAAACGACAGTTTGGTGTGGTTTATGGGCTGGTGGCATCATCGGTCCATTTTTTTTTTTTTTTTTTTTCAAAGACGAACATGGAAGAAACGTTACCGTCAACGGCGAACGATATCGAGCCATGATACGCGACTTTTTTTTTGCCCCAGTTGGCTGAGTTGAACATGCACAGCTCGTGTAACAATGGAAATGTTGAAGGATGAATTTGGTGAGCAGCTTATTTTTTTGAAATGGCCCTGTGTTTTGGCCATGTATGTTGCCAACACTATTTTAACTGGCGGCCATTTTGTCAGCTGTCAAGTGATTTCTTTTCAGTTTGGTTGGCCATTTCAACATCGTGTCTGAACAACGCTTCCAAACTGTGCAAATTAATTTTGAAAATCATGGTTCTGTTCGAAATACGTATCGAGCACTACGTCCATTTTACGGTCAACATAATCAACCATCAGAGCAATTAGTTCGATTAGGTATGGAACGTTTTCACGCCACGTTTACTCTAAATGATAATACGCATCCACAGAGACGTCGTACAGTGCGTAAGAAGAAGTCATTGCTGCTGTAGAGCGTAGCGTAGAGGAAGACTCGAATCAGTGTATCCGACACCGTGTGTCCATCCACTTTATGGACGATTTTGCGGATAGATCTTGATTTGCGTGGTTACGAAATCCAACTCGTGCAAGAATTGAAGCAACTAGGAAGGCGTAGATTCGGTGAATGGGCCCAAAAACAAGATTGCCGTTGATACCAATTTTCATAAGCGAATTTTTAGCGATGAAGCTCACTTTTGGTGAGCAGGATCATCATTTAGTGCATTTGTTAGTGGGACATAACAGAACATAGAAGTTATTTAGTTTGACATCACTAACAAAATCAATAAACGATGAAACAACTGCAGTAGTGGAGGCAAATTGTGTAGATCATCCCATGGAAGTCCTCTCAAAGCAAATCTTATAAATTTACGTTAGACTTCCTCAATTCTATTTGAATAAATTACATAGAAGGGTGTCCACACTTGTGAAGCATACTCCAAGTGAGGCCGAACTAGACAATTTTATAACGAAAGGGTGACATAAGGGTCATTAAACTCTTTTGACCACCTTTTTATAAATCCCAACATAGAGTTGGATTTATTCACAATAACGGTTATGTGTTTATTAAACTCCAATTAAGGATCAAAATAAACACCAAGTTCTTTAAAACTGTCTACATGACAGAGAGTGTGCCCCGACAGAGTATAATTCAAATTGAATGGAATACGTTTTTATATGCTGGCACTTAGTGGGGTTCAGATTCAAACCGTTTTTAAGACTCCATATTGTAAAGCTATTCAAATCAGTTTGTAGTGAAAGCGAATCGCTTCGAACTCCTACACATTTGAAAATTATTATGTCATCAGCATATATCAGTATTTTGCTTTCTCGAATACAAGCTCTTGCATCGTTAATAGCAAGTATAAATAAGATAGGGCCTGAATGACTACCTTGGGGTACTCCAGATTGGGCAACAAAAGGGTTGGATTTAGAGCCTCTAAATTTTACCTGGTAAGTTCTTAATGAGAGATATGATTGAACCCAATTTATGAAACCTGTAGGGAAACCATATGCCTTAAGTTTAAAAATTATGATGTTATGTGATAACTGGTCAAAAGCTTTCGAAAAGCCAGTGTATATACAATCGACTTCTTTTTTATTTTCTTAACTATTGGAACAATGATGCATAAAAGTTAAGAGATTTGTGAAAGTGGATAGATTTTTAACAAAGCCATGCTGCTCTTTACAGATAATGTTTCGACAAAGGAAGACCAATTTTTAACAAATAATATGTTCGAATAACTCAGGAATGCAAGAGAGTTTTGAAATAGGTCTATAATTAGAGATGTCTCCTCGTTCACTTTTTTTTTTTTTTAAAATAGGTGTAATAAATGCATTTTTCCATTGAGTTGGGAATACTCCTGTTTTAAGGGAGCTTTCAAACGTATACTTAAGGTATTGCAAAAGAGCATCTTTGCATTGCTTTACGACTATTGGTGGGATTCCATCGGGCCCCGCAAAATAGTTATTATTTAACAAAGCGATATTTTTAATTTTGTCTCATCGTCATATGTGACGTTGCTAAAACTAACTTGAGAAAAGTCATTGAGATAACTGAAATATTGTTCGTCTAAGACAAGAGTGGTATCAATAAATGATTTACTAAAATTTTCTGCGAATAAGTTAGATAAAATAATAGAGCTCGATATTTTTGAATTATTGTAAGAAAAGTTAGCTGGATATCCGTCCGTTTTTCTCTTTAAATTGACAAAACCCCAAAAGCGTTTTGGGTCACTTTTAAGAGCGTTCCCCATATTGGCTATATATCCATTATATAAACTATTTGAAATCGCAGAGAATTCCTTAAAATAGTTCAGGTACTTATCATAGTCGTATTGATTCTGAATTTTAACAAAATTATTCAAGGCCCGGTTACGTTTATTCCGAAGAGATTTAAGCTATTTCGTGTACCAATGATGCTGGATTTGAGCATTCTTAGAATCCTTAACTGGGATAGTTCTATCCATGCAATATTTTATTATAAGATACAATTTGTTAACAGCTTCTTCTAAATTGGAGATGTTGTCAATATTCACATTCGAAAGAATGATTTCTTCGGATAGCCTTTGAAAGTTCGCTTTCCGAAAGTCAAACGAGTACGAACGATCATAGAAGTCAGAATGTTCGTACAGATGTCCGCCTATGTCAATAAAAATATCTAATGGAGGATGATTTTTGTCTATGTTAGTAATGCTGGTACTAGATTCTAATACTGCAGTACTAACAGAGTCAGAAGAAGAAAACTAAATGCTGTAAGTCAAATGATAAAATGTTATCAAGTGATAGCTCTTGTTGTGCAGAGACTTCTGATGGTATAAAATGAGGTTCTCCCTCCGAAGGCACCCATTCTATGTGTGGTAAGTTGAAATCAACCAGCAACAAAATATTACTGTCACAACAAGATAAGTCAAAGATATATTCTAAAGCCTTCGATAGCTCAGAATATAGAGTACAAAGACGATAAGAGGGAGGTGACTGCGAACCGCAGTAAGAAAACCTCCTCCAAGCGCTTTTAGGTCATTTATTTGACGGTCACTCCTATATACTAAGAACTCATGATTAAAGAGTTCCGAGTCAAGTATACTGGCGTTAAGCCACGTTTCGGTCAGGGAGAATATGTCGTGTGAAAAGGCCCGAGAGTTTAGAAAAATATTTTTGGTTATTGTTCGGAGCCCTCTTACAATTTGGTAGTAGAGGGACAGTCGGTAGAGTTTTTTGGTGCTGAGCTAAACTCATTGACAATAGTATTTACGGGCCATGAGTTAGTGTCACATACTTTTTCGAATAGATTCCGGTTTACTAATTTTAGTACATTTAATAGAGGTACCTGCGGGGACGAGATTTGTTGAAACCAAGTGAGTCATCACATTTTCGAAGGAAGTACATGGTTTCAATCTTGATATAAAAATCGATTTGGGTTTAGGAATCTATTCAATTGTAGATAATTCCGAAGTCAATAATGGAATTAAAGTAGACAGTTTATTTGCTTTATTGCGAGAAGTAAAAGAAGTCTCAGTCGGTGACGATCCTACTGACAAATTCAGATTCAAATTGGTTTTGTTTAGAATCTGACTTCTAAAGATGTGAAGTCGGTAATCTACGCCGATAGGCCCGAAGCGATTTACCACTTGGAGGAGAACGTTCGCCTGGTTATTGCCGATATACGGCTACAAATGTTGGAAAAAGTCATCGAAAATTGGACCTCCAGATTAGACTACGTCCGAGCTAGCCGTAGCGGTCATGTGACAGAAATCATATTTAATTAATGGCAGAAGATTATTTTTCGAATCAAGTAAATTGCATGTCAATTTAAAAAAAAATCATCTTTGTTTTATTCCATTTCAAATATGTACCTCTAAAAAAAAACATCCTTTATATGCCCCAGAACATCATAATCCTGCTGAAGCATGGACTGCATATATAGCAGATCATAAAAGTCTATCCCGTTTGCGCTGATAGGCTATGGAAATGAAGATTAACTCATCAAGCTGTGCAACGACATAGAGCTGGTAGAAAAATGAACTATTAAATTATGATAACAAACACATAAAAATACGACCTTTTATATTTTTTGCATAATTCGTTTATCATATTGATTCGTGTTTAGACAGTGATCCACACTTTGTCGATCAATTATCATGTATTTGCACATTCACTTCTCTATCCGACAAAAACCCCACAAAGGCACCTATCTATCACCACTTAATTTCATAACCCCCAGCTCATTGCTATATTCTGCATAACTGGAAAAACTGAAACTTGGACGACGCGACGCCGGCTACTTCAACACCAGTGCCATTTCAAAACTGGAGAAGCCAGCGAAGTTTAAAAGCTAAACATAGGCACCAACAGTCAACGATCGCTAGTTATCAATGTTGGATGACATAACAATACAAGTAAAGAAAATTATATTCTGTACGGCATATCTTGATTTGTTGGATATACACTCTCTGATACGCATGATCGACGTCAATAATAAGTCTCAGAGTGCGCAGAACAAAAAAAAAACACAAGACCGAGTTGTGAAAGAACTTCAATGAAGCGAAGAAGTTGGTCGCCAACGAAGACGAGTCATTCTTTAAATTGCTCACGTTTCACTATTTTTTTTTTGTAAACTCTGGTTCCATTTTGGTTCACTCTTCGGCCGGAAATTCGTTTCCAATAAAATGCATTAATCATCATTATTTGCATACGCTGTCGATTTCGTAAAATGTTGCTTTTTCGGTCTCCATAGTGTGACACTTTGCATTTAAATTCATATTTTCTATTTTAATTACCAAACTTTGTTTTGTTTTGCATTTAATACGCCTATGAAAAAAAAGCATCACAACCATTTGGTTCATTTCTCAAACGGAAACATGTAAACGAAAAAATATGAGGTCCCGCCCTAGCAGGCCATATGGAACAAGCATACAATTGGAAACCGAAACCGGAGCTACTCATTCGGAAATATTATGTTGAAATGAAATGATATCATTTTTTTTTCTATCACTTTGGTGCACAAGAGCAGCCCATATGCCCAGAAGCCCATGTGTGATGCAGTCCTTTTGAACTTTCGCGGTCTTTGGGGAACATTTAGAAAAGGGTGAGTGCTGCTACCTCTGTGGTAAAGATCACGCTCATGTAGTGCTTTCCTTTTGAGCAATAAGTTCATCATGGTGTTGCAGTGGGTCAGAGAGTCAATTGAAATAAAGTATCTACTAATGGAAATGTAATAAAGATTTTTGGGGAGTGGTACAAGTAGAACGTAACTCAATTAAGAGTTGCACACGGCGAAATGATTGGGATATGTTTTCAACATAAATAGCATCGAATCTGTGTACAAAAAGCATTGTGACATTTGCTACTGGTCTGCTACAAAATGCTGAAACATCTGTTGGATGCGGGATCGTTGGAAAGAAATGGAAGGATGAGTGAAAAGTAATCGAGATTTGACTGATGAGTGATTGGATAGATACGCCCAGCATTTCCCAAGAAATATTATTCTACTGCTAGTGTGATATGAAATAATGTTTGTTCACTTCTATCGTAGTGTTTAGATTAGACATGTGGGAATCAGTTGAGAATGGAGGTCATCGAATGGTCCATCGATAAGGTCACAGACTCACTGTTTGTGATCGTCACTTGTTTATTTTTGTTCTATCGATTTTTGGTCAGAAATGCTAGTCTGCACCAGAGAGGCAGCATTTTAGAATATATTCTCGTTTCACTTTATTCATTGTGGACCCAGGTTGATAAAGTTTTTTCTTTTTTTTTAGAGGTATAACACTTCGAATTGAAATAAAACTCAAGAAATCGTTTTAATGTCCATTAATTTGACTTTATTGGATGGATAATTTTATGCCATTAATGTTTTAATTTGATTTCGGGCATGTCTGGTTCGAATAAAGCCAAGTCTGAGGTCCAATTTTCAACCACTTTTTCGAGCATTTGGGGCCGTGTGTCGGCAATAACGCCACGAATGTTGGCATCCAAGTCCCCTAACGTTTCCGGTTTGTTGGTGTAGACGAGCGACTACACATACCCCCAAAGAAAATAATCCAATGGTGTCAATCACACGATCTTGGTGGCCAATTGACAGGTCCATTCCGCGAAATTATGCGCTCATCGAATATTTGTTTCCTTCAATAAATCGATTGTGACGTGCGCTGTGTGGCATGTAGCGCCGTCTTGTTGGAACCACATCCACATTCATGCCATCCAATTTGGGAACAAAATAGTCGGTTATCATGGCTCTATACCGGTCTCCATTAACGGTAACTGACTCCCCAGCATCATTTCGTAAGAAGTATGGCCCAATGACTCCACCATCCCATGGAGCACACGAATCAGTCAGTTTTTGTGAATGTAATGGCGTCTCAAGGGTCTCATGTGGATTCTCTTCACTCTAAATGCGGCAATTTTGCTTGTTGCCGTAGCCATTCAACCAAAAATGAGCCTCATCACTGAACAAAATTTTGCGATGAAAATCATCATCGAGATCAATCTCATTTTCGGCCCATACACCAAAATCACAACGCATTGCATGGTCTTGCGGCTTTAATTCTTGCACCACCTGGATCTTGTAAGGTCCTAAACCAAGATCTTTGCGCAAATTCTTCCATAAAGTTGATGGACAAAACTCCAATTGCTGTCCACGATTGCGAATCGAAGAAGATATAATTTTCAAAATGAGTGAAACTGCCTGTTTGTTAAAATTTTTGTAAAGTAAGCAAATAAAGTATTCATTTCGACAATTCATGTAACGCTGTATTCCTCAAGTTCCCCAAATTCTCTTGACTATTTTTTAGGGTCCATAACTATCATTTAAAACCCTCATTGAAAAGTTTCTTCTTGCGTTTTTTTTTCTAAATTTAATCATTGGCGAGTTGATGTCAAAGCAATTGAATTTTAATACCAGATTTTAGAAAAATATTTTAATTTTTAATTAAAGTTAACGCAGAAAATCACTTTGTTTTTCAAATCTCTTCCACCGAAATGAAACGGAATTTTCCAATGATTCCAATAACCAGCTATGGAGGTTAAGTTTCAATTCCAACATGTTTCATGTTCTAATGAAGTTCTTCAATGACAGCTATAGCTGGACCCTTACGAAATAATGCGTCAACGATTTTGTCGCAACGTGAATTGGAGCGGTGCAGGTTTTTCAGGCTGTGGCTGTCCTATTTATGAAACATTGAAACGTTTCCACTCGTCTCGAAGAGACTGGAACAACGCGTGACAGAAGAGTCCCGCCAATCTTGAACCTAAACAATGCAGTGGACGATTTTTGGCCGAAACTCATCATAAATGATCAGGAAGATGAAGAAAACCCTAAATTTTATCAAAAACTCATCATCAGGAATGAACCTCGGTTTTAAATTGAAGGCTTGGACAGCAAAAGCAAACATGTCTTTTAAAAGATTCCATTTCATTCACAAACTGTGAAGTGTGATGTTGATTTCATTTCATGTTCGGATTCTGTTTTTTCGTCGATTTAAATTATCGTCATGTTACGCTCAATGACGTTCGCTATCGCTCCATGCTACGTTTGGCCATAATATGATATAAAGGATGATCAATCAAGAGGTTTTTTTTAAATGCGAAATAACACAAAAAATCATATATATCGTGAAATCTGTATTAATAATCTAAAGAGCTGTACTTGGCATTCACTTTTTAAAGATGATCCCTTTCAAATGTTGGCCCCAACTGCGCCGTAGCTCGTCCCTGCGGACTTTCCAATTTTCGATGACGCGTTTGAGCCGAATCGTCGATATCTCTTAAATAACACGGACAATGTTAGCCTCCAATGCTTCAATCGTAGCTGGCTTATCCAAAAACAGACTTCACGTATAGCCCCAACGAAAAAGTCTAACGGTGTGATATTGTTAGTCTTCCTGATCAATTCACTGGTCCGTGTAATTAATTGTTTACCGAAGAGGTCTCCCCATTGTTTCACGGGCTGTGGGGAAGGAGCGCCGTCTTGTTGGAACCAAATGTTGTCGAGATCTCGGGCTTCAATTTCAGGCAAAAAATAGTTATCATGGCGCGATAATGAGCTCCATTTACTGTAGCGTTGGCGCCAGTTTTATTTTGAACGGTTGCTTTGAGTGGATGTAACTGCAGCTCTTGAACCTCTTCCGGTAGTTCTTTGGCCAACATATACCAATTTTGCTTATTGACGTATCCATGGAGCTAGAAATGGGCCTCATCGCTTAGCAAAATGTTGTTCGGAAACAGTGGATCTTCTGCAAGCCTCTCGAGAGCCCATTCACTGAATCGATAACGCAACGGAAGGTTCATGATGAAATCTTAATAAATACTGAATAAAAGACAAATGGCAACGATACACGCGCCATCTGTCAAAAAACCCTTTTAAAAAAATACCTCTCGATTGATCACCCGTTATATCCATGATATGTGGTGCCAAATGGATGGTACCTCTATCACACTATACAGCTGGTCAATCAATTTTTTTAATGCGAAATTCGTAAACCATGTATTTCCGAGAAATGGCCCGTCGAATTTTATGCCATTCCAATGCATTGGTTACGCTAAGTCGTTGGTTTATGTGAAAAACTAAAGATGAGCTCTGGAACAATATCGAAAGCGATATCTTCAACGTTCCGGCCGATAGGAATGCAAAAGTGATGGGGAAATTGACTCCAAATTTCAACCCGATATCTCTAATATGATGTGTTTTATTTAAATTGAAATTGTTATCCCTAATTAAGTAGATAGGGATAAATATCTGGTTTATTAATGTCAATAATTCAGACATGATTTTGATTTGGTTTTTTTGATTTAAGTGAGTAAATAAAAACAATAACAATAATGAAAAATACGGAATGGTGTTTATTTTCGATTAATTTTAAAAAGAAATCAGGGATTGGCCACATTTAATTTCCTGCATTGTGGTTTCAAAAATACCAACCCCGTATCAATTATGCATAAGAACCTTTTAAACAAGCTCCCACACCTTCTATCGATGTAGGTGGCCTGGCGTTGTCAAAAAGTCAGTTTATATTAGTCAAAGCTTCTGACGATCGCTTCCTTCAGAATGTCCAATTGTCAACAGTACAGTTCGGAATTAAGAATTTTGCCGTAGGAAAGCAGCTCATAGTAGTTGAATTCCTGCCGATTCCACTAAACACACAGCAAACCTTCCTAGTTTGGCCACCGTTTCCTCCGGCTCACCGCGATTTGACAAAAATCATTGTCGCTTGTCGATTTTATTCGATGGAGCATGGAGATAGAATTCTCTCCATGAATTTTTTTTCGCGCTAACTATAACCAATACACCGAGCTCGTACCAATTGGTTCTTTGTTCAATGCATAGCCATAGCCCCTAGCCAATCAAAGCAGTGGTAACATGGCGATTTATATGATTTTATCGACATTTTCGACAATTGGCCTATCAGAGCATGGTGCAACTTTGACGTCGAGATTACCGGAATGGAATCGACGAAATAAAAACTGGCTATTATAGTAGATACCAGGACCATAAACACTCTTTACATTTTCAGCCACCCGACTTTTTCGCTTTTATCGAAGGAATACTGTAAAATATGACGTTTTTTCTCTTTACTTATTTATTTTGACGCACACTCAAACCAAACTAAGTTAACCAATCAGAGAAGTTTATTTTGTACAATATCTCATCTAATTGCATTTAGTGTACGTATATGTATACAGGACGTATACATTCTGAGATACAGACTAGTAAAAGCAATATTTTAGAAAAATAAATGGTTTCGTATTTCTACACCTATTATATTCAATGTTTGCCAGATAACAGAACTGCAGCATCATATCTGTAGTGCAACTTGTACGTAGATACATATTCTCCAATATTTCATTAAACAAAAATTGCTTTCCTAATTTGATATTAAAGCTCTTTAAGTATGCACGAAAATTGTGTTATTCGTTCCCTGAACCCACAAACCTGCAAGCATTCCACTTTGCAGATTTCCTTTTGAAGGCAATAGATTTTCTAAGTATGTACCATGTTAATAGTCCATATCCACATCATTACACACCCCCAAGCAGCATTTCTAAATATGTAAAAGTGTCCACATAGTTTGCAAGCATGCACCCAATATAAGCATGGGTTGGTGGTTACCCACTTAACCTGTCGTCCTATAGAACTAGTCTTTCCCATGTACTCGTAATTGCCACAGCATGAACATCCCTTAGCAAGCGTCTTAGGCAATATTTTTTTATCTTTTCAACTTATCTGCACACATATACGCTCACAAGGACTGCAATTCATCCCTGTCATTGCCGCAAACAGATGTTTTCTTCTCTCTCTCCCTTTTTTTTGGAATCAACTTCCTAAACAACCCGACTTTAAGAGAAGAACATTGGTTGTACACCGCATCCTACACCCCCTTACATCGAGGCTAGTTGTATCCACAAAAGGGGTAAACTTACCACTTGAAATGGCTAAATAAAATGTAAACGAACAACACAAGTTTCAAGATGCACTCAAATAGCTGTGGTAAGTTCTCGGTGTGTATTTCTCCTCAATTTTTTTTATTATTTTTCTTTTATTATTGTTGCAACTATGCGGCCGTGTATATTAATACACTCTCACTACGTTTGGTGTCGCGGATACTTGGATGCACAGACTCTTTCAAAAGTAACCGGTCAAAGAAATGCTTGAATGCAATAAGGGTGCGTCTGTGTCGGGGTGCTGCTGCTTTGTGATGAGATTGTGAAGTTTCCACAATACCTCGCTTGACCTATTTATTAATTCGTCCGAAAACCCATGAACAATTTGCCACACAAATAGAAGTAGAAATGTTTTTACAGCTGCCGGGAGACTATATGGTCTGCACCCAGTTTTTCTCTAATTGTGTTTAAAATAGAAAAGAAACCAAAACCGAAGTGATTCGTTCAGGAAGGCAATGGGCGCCGATTATATGGAGTTTTTTTTTTTTTTTGTGAAAAACGGGGAAACGATTTATGGGGGCAATAGTGTGCATTTGATGAGCGGCAATCTAGCAAACTGATTCGAATTCGAACTCGTGCAGTGCATGTACCATGAACTGTGAAAACAACTCAAATGGAAGTAGATGTGAAGTGTTATCGAGATTGGTTGGATTTTAATTACGTATATTCCTCGTCCTTATACATGAACCCCATTTCTGCTACGAATTTCATACACAAAGTCTACAAACAAAATCGATCCTATGACATACTGGTAGTGATTTAGAAATCAAATGCAGGCATTGATATTTACATAAAATTTTCTAGCCATTTCAAGTGGTGACAGTTTCTATATGAAAGACACTTAATTATAATTTTTGTAATGAAACATCTTCAAAAAATATGAAAGAATCATATAACTCAACATACACTGCCCGACAACCGATTAGCACACCCTATGCATAGCGTCTTTGGAGCTTAATATCAGGAAAAAGAATAAAGCTTTTAAGATGAATTTTTTGTCAATAAAATAATATAATATTATACATGAAAATAAATGACAGATAGGATATTAACTTTATTAAAAACATTTTAAATGAATTCAAACGAATTTATCATAAAAATTAACTTTTATTTTTGCGACACTTGATTAGTACATTCATTTGAAAATGTAGAATAACAAATTAAATGGACACGAAACACATTCAAATAATTTTTTAACATTAATTTCAATATTTTTGAGGTTATTTGTAAAAGAATTAATAATGTGTTGAGCCTCCATTGTTGTAAGCATGACTTCATACATACGCTTGGGTAAGGAGTCATATAATTTGTTCATGTAGTTCAGTGAAATAGCCTCCTTATTCCTTCAATGAGTTCAGCTTCGGTTGAATATTGTCTGCCGGACTCGTACACTTTGCAAGCTAACCATCCCCAAACATGTTAACTATAATATTCAGGTCGGGCGAGTATGGCGGCTAAGCTAGCAATGCCACGTTTTGTATCTCAATTCAGGACTTTACGATGCTCGCCGTGTGGATAGGTGCATTATACTGCTGGAACTTCCATTCCAAGGATCCAAAAATATCCTTGATTGCAGGGAAAGCCGTTTTCAGTACACCATTGTACGCAGTGGCATTCATCCAACTAGTTAGAAATTGCAGTTCTACCCCACACCATGACACCACCGGCACGGCTGTGCAAACGATCTAAAGTATGCTCTTCCTTTCTGAGATCATGAAAGTAGTAAGCATAGCCATCAGAACCCTCCGAATTGAACTTTTTTCCACCCGAAAGACTAAACGCTCCCACTACTTGCTCCAGGTCATATTCGATCGACAGAAATCGAGTCGTTGCATCTTTCGAAGTTGGTTTAGAGTTTTTTTTTTTTAATTTCAGACGTTATATATGTTCAGCATTCGATATAACTCTTTGTACAGTCCAAACGCAAGCTTTAACAGCCGTTTTTTCTTTTATTTTGGCGGCTAAGTCGTGAGAATTAGATGCGTGCCATAAAATAATTCGTTTGTCAGCTAGTGTACTTATTTTGATAAGTGATAAGTTTTGGCTTTTCCGACTCATCCAACGATTTAGCTTTTCCCATTCTTACTTTATTGAATTGATAATTGGTTACAATACATGCTCATTTGCTTGTAAACTGATATGTTAGAGAGTGTGCTAATCGGTTGTCGGGCAGTGTAATTATGTTAAAAAATGCTCGAGTAAGCTGATATAATTATCATTTAATGTGACTTCACTACAAATCGAACCGGAAACCGAACTAGTGAAAAGGACATCTTAACTAGATACCCGCAAACAAGCAGCTTGGAGAGTGGGTCTGATTGCATAAACAAAGTTAACACATTTTAACACGCAATAGGGTGACTCAAGTATGGGGGGGGGGAGTTATTTTATTTAATGAAGTTGCCCCTTTCATAACATTTGCGTTATTGACTTCGCTGATAAAGGGTGAACCTACAAATATTTTGTTTTAAGTTACGTTTATAGTAATTTTGTTATTATGTACAGCACTGTTCATTTGAACACCAAGATACATTGCAGGATATTATCCGAAAATCAGTAATTTGTTTTGTTTATGATCCTGAATTGTTGTCGAAAGTCGCATGATACCAGAAGCCAATCTACTTTTCCTCTAATTCAAACTCCTTTGAATTTAGTTCACAATTGGCATGTTTCACTCACGGATCTGTCAGAGATTGTTGTCCGCTGACTGAGATAACATTTTCTGATTCAGCAGAGGCGGGGAACTTTTCTGTCGAACGGTTTTATAACTGTGCTGCTTATGATAATGATGAATTTTCTTCATGATATAAAATACAAAATATATGCAAAGTTAGCAGATGCAATCTTTTAGCAAAAAGAGTGAGGAGACGAAGCCTACAAATTTTAGTCTCAGCATATCCGCTCTCCCAAGTTAGTAATCGTATTCCACTTACGGAGGGATTCATTAGTGGAAACGCGAAATAGGTTGACGTTTGATGAGATGCCTCTGAAATAGCGCCTACTTGTTGTGTTGCGAAATCAATTTAAAGACACTTTTCTGTAGTACTTTTGAAAATTAAATATATTTGCATACTAAATTAACTGGATAAATTCACAAAAAATAGAAAACCAAGTTTGAATAAAATATGAAAGGACTCAAAATTCAGTGGCTTCCTTCTTGGCGTCTTTTACAGATACAAATCAAATCTTGTCCTAGCCGAAAGCCCTGGTAGCTAGTGCTTTGTTCTTATTATTGATTATGTAATTGACTTATATATCAATAAAGTTATAATAATAATACTAAAATCAAATCCTCAATTCCTTTTGTTTTGTGTGTGACAAAGAAGTCATTAAGTAAGATAGAATGATACAGATATACATTTTCGTTTTAGGTACTTAAGATCTGTTTGTTTTAAAGTTTTTTTTTACACTACATTAAAAGTGGGGAAACTTCTGCCGATAACTTTCAGCATTAATTGGAACAGTTTGTTCCTCATCATATTCATTTTGTAACTGAAAAAAAAAAAAAAAACAACCAACGGAACGGAATGTGGCTTCCAGTTTGAAATCTACAGAAATTGAAGATGAGAGTCAATAAGAATCCGAAATCATCATCTCAAGGCGCTTCTAAAAAAAAATTAATAAAACAAAATATCAGGTTTTTTCAATAAGAGCGCTACAAAAGTTTTTTTTTAATAAAACAAAAAACGAAAAGTACGTTCGATTCCTTTTGCATGGCCACCACGGGCACGTGAGATAACACGTTCTCCAAACTTGGTTTCCAATAAATTGGTTGTGAGATTCGCTCTGTGGCTTGTAGCGCCGTCCTGTTGGAACCACATGTCCTCCAAGTTCATATCATCCAATTGGGGCGAAAAAAATACGCTGATCATTGAACGGTCACAGTAACCATTCCCATTCACAGTAACGTGCCGGTCTTGATCATTACGGAAAAAGTACGGCCCAATGACGCCGCCGGCCCATAACCACACCAAACCGTAATTTTTTCGGGATGCAATGATGACTCATGGCGTACGTGTGGATTGCTGCCTGACCAATACCGAATATTTCGTTTATTGACAAAGCCATTCAGCCAGAAATGAGCCTCATCGCTGAAGATGATTTTTCGATGAAAATCCGAATCATTTTCAAGTTGTTGCTCAGCCCAATACACGAACATACGACGGCTTCAGTTCTTGCGTCAATTTAATCTTGTAAGGATGTAGGCCAAGATCTTTTCGCAAAATTCGCCACAACGACGTTACAGAGATACCCAACGCTTGAAAACGACGTGTGAGAGACACATTTGGGCTTTTTTCTGAAGCCTCAGCGGCAGCAATATTTTCGACACTACGGGCACATCTTTGTCTCACTGGCACGGGAACATTTTGTACTGTGCCTGTGGATTCAAATTTTTCCACTAGACGCTCAATTGTTGATCTGCTAGGACGATTACGACGACCATAAATTGGACGTAGCACTCTTAACGTTGAGGCCACTGACTCCGAATTTCGGTAGTAAATTTTAATAAATTCGACTCGTTGTTGGCTCGTATATCTTTCCATCATGAAATGGCAAATCTTACTGAAGAGAAATGTCAAAAGAGCGGCAAGAAATATGGCGTCGTTTGCTGTCCCTGTCGCTCTACTTTTGTAGCGTCCCTGTTGAAAACCCTTTATATGGTAGTAGTGGGGAGGGAGTAACAAGAAACTGACAAATGTCTGATTATCAATTCAATGATTGAAATTACAACAACAACTTGTGTACAACAACACTTTTTTGGTTGGAACTATAGCTATTTCGGACATTACCAAGTGTCCTTATCAGATTCTTCTAATAGTGATGCTATTTGAACGTTCAGTTCTCTATATAATTATTGAAACAACTAATTCCCTAACCGGGGATTGAACTTGTAATCCCGTGCCTAGTGAACCAAGTGCCTACCACTTGCGCCACTGAGGTCTTGGTTTGGGGAGAGTCGAATATATTCGAACAGAAATTCTGTAGTCTACAAATCACACCACACGGTGACTTTTTGCACTGCATTACTTTTTCTTAAATCACTTGATGTTTTTACGGGCCCCAGATTCTTAATTGTATTGTTTGTTTATGTCGTACATCCGAAAATTCACCAGAAAATAACTTTTTCTAATTGAATCGTCGTGTTTCATCCATCAGCAAATTTGATGTAACGTGTTGTTAAAATTGGCCAATTATTGACATCGAAAACGAATCGATGTGCGTGACTCGTTTCGGTAAGTGCTGATGTTTTGCAAAGTGTCCTATCATCAGCATTGCATTTCCTTGTAATGCCTGAAAGTCCCGGATCCCAAAATACCGTGACATTACGCTGCTAGGCAATCTCGTATAGAGATTGCGGAAATCTTTAACTACCACAAATTTTAGAGTGTTGGCTAATTGGGATCTTATCGCAGGCTGACTGTCAACAAAAAAACGCAATAGCCCTTTGTGATTGCGAATTATTGTTCAACCAAGCGACACCTCCTTTAGTATCAGTAAAGCTATGGTTTATTTAAAAAGCCATCATCAAACGGACCGCCTAACTGGTCTCTTTACAATGCATGCAAGATGTCATAAATGCACGAATCAAATAATGTAGTTTATTGTAAGATGTATAAAATCGCGTTAAAGAGCTTGCATTTAGTTTGTTCAACTAGTTTTGACTTGATCCAGATCATAAATTATCTAAGTAGTATCAATTGTCTCGCAATACTTATCTCTACTTATCTATTTAGGCTCGGCAGTTGGCATACATTCTATCTAGGAAGTTTCCGCCTTACACCTCAATTGCAGGTCATTTTACTCCATCTACTTATGTCACCCCAATTTCCATTGGATGGATAGGTATAAATCTAAAATCTAAGAAACTCCAACATACAGATACAAAATTTTGGCGCAACAGGCTCGTTATTACCCAGGGTCTAGCTTTCTCACAACCATTCATGTGTGCGGGTGTACATCATACACGATGGCGGGACCTCCTGTTTTGTGCCGAGGCCGAACAGCTAAGTTGAGATAAGTTTTTCTTGACAAATGGTACTACTAGGATGATTTGTCAGATCATCACGAGAAGAGGGCCAGTAAAAAAATCATTTAGGTGTTTGGCTACTCTCCAACATAGGGTTTTAAATACTTTTGGTGTACACATTACTAAAACAAATATTTTGTATATCTGGCTAAATTTTGTAAAAAATATTTTTTTTATTTTATTTTTTTCAGGTAAGTTACCCGAGATGATATTAAATGCAAAAGAAGGAAATCTATATAATCGAAAAATATGTTGGTTTGTTTGATGTTTGTTTTCTGTTCGTCTACAATATCTTCTAGGAGATATTTTTCAATTATTACGCAACTTTGAAAATGTTATACAATATCTCACGACCGGCTAAAACATTAGTTATATAATTTAAAAAACTCTTTGGACATGTCATATATTGAAGTTAAATTTAGGTTCTTCAATTATAAACAAACAAATCTTGTTTGCTCAACATTTTAACGCATTTGCGTGCTACCTAACAATAAAATGTCATTATCACAAATCAAAGACTAATGAAATGACAAACAAATCAAGTCAAGTTGTTTGTTGTCTGTTTATTCAATTTAGAAAAAAAGAAATAATAAAAATTTAAAGGGTGGTGAAATTTTAAGGGCCGATGTTGATTTTGAATAAAAACACAAATTGTTTAGGAAATAATTGTCATTTCTTTTTATATGATAATATTAGTATGGTTCAATTATGTACGGAACAAAATATCGGCCAAATGGCCGCCGCGACCTCGTCGGCACACCTCCATCCGATGGTCCAAATTTTCGATGACGCTGAGGAATAATTGAGGTTCTATGCCGTTATTATCTCATTATTTAGCTCTTGAATTGTTGCGGCTTATCGACGTACACCTTTTCTTTCAAATAAGAAGTCCAACGGTGTCAAATCACATGATCTTGGCGGCCAATTGATATCGCCACCACGTGCGATAACACGGCCACACATTGTTTCGGTAGCTGTGTGGCAAGTGGCACCGTCCTGTTGGAACCACATATCGTCCACATCCACATCTTCCAATTCGGGCCATAAAGAGTTCGTTATCATAGCGAACACCATTCACAGTAACTGCCTGACTGGCCTTATTTTGGAAAAAATACGGCCCGATGATGCCGCCAGCCTATAAACCGCACCAAACAGTCACTCTTTGTGGGTGCATTGGTTTTTCGACAATCACTCTTGGATTATCATTCGCCCAAATGCGGCAATTCTGCTTATTGACGAATCTACTGAGGTGAAAATGTGCCTCATCACTGAAGATGATTTTCTTCAAAAATTGATCATCCACTGTTGCCATTTCTTGCCACCATTCTGACCATTGACGACGCTTGAAATGGTCAAGAGGCTTTAGTTCTTGAGTCAATTACACCTTGTAAGCGTGTAAATGCAAGTCTTTATGCATAATGTTCATCAACGACGAGCGTGAGAGGTGCAGTTGTTGGGCGCGACGACGAGTTGAGGTGGACGGCTCTTCAGCCACACTATCGCGAACAGCAGCAATATTTTCTGCAGTACGAGCTGTACGAGCATGCACTGGTGTTTTGCTCAAATTTTTGCACGATTTTACCGATTGTACGCACATTTGGACGGTTAAATTGACCGAAAAATCACGAAGTGCACAATATGCATTTTGATTTTAACGTCCATTTTCATAAAAAGCCTGAATAACTTTAACGCTTTGCTCGATTTTGTAAATTTCCATGGTTCAAATTGAGTTAGTCTGAAATTAAGAAATGTCAAATGAAATGCAGAAAAAAACTTGACGTTTAGGTGTGGTTCACATTCAACATCGGTCCTTAAAATTTAACCACTGGTTAGAAGCATAGAGAGTTTTTTTAAGGGCCTTCGATTTTTTTTTTTGAATAAAACAATAAACAACAAATTCAAATTACAAATCATGGCATTTACAGCCGTTTTTATTAGATTTTCTTACGAGGTGTCTCAGAGGTTGCCTAGTTAGTCATGCCTGAATATTTAAGTTATCTTTAGGCAACGTTGCTTAAATTCGTATTTATAATCGGTTTTCCATTGCTGCCTAACTATGCGAATGTTATATCAAAAGACGTAGTAGAATATGCAAATGTACTATAAAAAATGAGATTCTAGTACTTTCTGTCGTGTGCTTGCGTTGTTGTTTTTTATTTTATTTATTATTATTATGTAGAACAAAAAATATATACAATTTATTTTAGAATAGCACTTGCAGTATTATGTTTGAGGATTATACAGATGAGTAAAAAGAATGTTGGAACAAGCAAAGCCCTCATTCCCGAGCAAACGCCGGTTGGACCTCCTTCTTTTGGGATTTTTATATGGGTGCAGTTCTATTGTTCTAATAGCTTGTAGGAACCCACGCATTTCTCGGAACTTACTTATTTTCTTTATTTGCTCATACATTGTTGTTGGCTAATTTACAAATAATTGCGACCCCTTTATGGTTTAAGGCAAATGCCTTTGCAACTCTCTGACAAATAACACAAAGCGTAGATTGGTTAAATCCATGAATGTCAGCTCCATAATCATGCATCTAAAAAGGGAGTAATGCTATTTTTAAATAATTATATTATAATATGATGGTAATATAATATACCTCGTTCCGCCCCCAATATTTTGAAGTAGCCATCATTTGGAGATCAGCTGAAATATGTGACCACCTCTATTTCATCCTTCAAGATCGGATCTCACAAGATTGATTAACTTTCACACATTGGGCACAGAAAATATATAACGTTTGCTTAAATATTTATCTTCAAGTTCAATTGGATTAAATCTTGTTTTGTACATTTTTGGCCGTGTACTTGTAGGCATGTATGAATTAAAATATTTACTACACTTAAATCATTAACAAACGAAATGTAGCTTGAGTTCATTTTAATTAAATTAGTTTCACTTTATTTAAAATCACGACACAAAAATTTTAAATAAATTTCCAGATGATTCTCTTTCATATCAAAATGAAAATGAAATAAAAACTCCTTGGGGAGCCGCAAGGCATGGTTCGTTCGTGCCTAAGTTAGACGACCTTTAGGCAACGATACCTAAATGTGAAAGTCGATTATAGATTGCACTGATTCAGTACAGTACAGGTTTTCTAAAATTAGGCAAAATAGCTGGTAATGTTTAAAAATAATTTCTGGCACGTAGCCTCCACGACTGCGGCGCCTTATGAACGCCATCTTGTATTTTTGTCAATAGTGCGTCGAATGTTGGATTGTAAGTGATCAATCTTTGCTGGTTTATCAGCGTTGACCAGAGATTTGACGTACCCTCACAAAAAGAAGTCCGTCCAAAGGTGTCAAATCACACGGATGAGGTGGCCAATTCACATGTCCATTTCTTGAGATGATTCGGTCACCAAACTTTTGGTTCAAAAAAGTCATTTTTGCACGCGGTGTATGGCGTTGGAACGATTCATCCTTCAAATGATTTCCAATGGCATGATAAATAAAAAAAAATCACGAATCATTTGCCTGTAGCGTTCGCCATTTACGGTAATGTTGGCATCGGTTGTGGATTTAAAGACAAATGGGCCGATGACTTATTCGGCATGTGAACCGCAACAAACACTAAATTTTTCGAAATGTAATGGAGTCTCATGAGGATTGTGCTCACTCCAAAACGACAATTCTTCTTGTTTACATACCCGTCGAAGATGATTTGACGATAGAAATCTGGTTCAACTTCCAATTGATTCTCAGCCCATTCACCGAACACATGACGCAATTGATGGTCCACTGGCTTTAATTCTTGCACCTGTTGGATCTTATATGGATGTAGGCCAATATCATTCCTCAAAATTTTCCAAGTTGTGGACGGGCAAAAACCGAGTTGCTGAGAACGGCGTCGGTTCGATGAATTCTGGTCCTCTGTCACACTCATGTGACATCTACATCGGCGATGCGATGGCTTCTTCTGTACGCACAGTACGGGCTCGATTTGGATGAATAATATCAAAAAGAGTAAACGTGGTCTTGAATCGATCCATAGTAAACTTGACGAAGTGATCTATAAGTTTGGCGAATAGAGCGCAGATTTTGGAAACAAAATTCCACGACTTGTAAACGTTGCTCTATTGTAAGTCTTTCTATTATGATTTACCAAAGTATACTCAAACACACTTCATTAGTATGACACCTAGTTTGACAGTTTTCGGAACTTCTATACCTCTAAAAACAAACACCGTTAAGGTATGAATCTCTCCAGTGACTTAAACAACGCTAGTTTCTTGGCCAGACCAGAGATTTAACTTTAACTGTGGCTCTTTATAAGATTAATCTTAAGACGTTTGACGATTACAAAGTTCTTGTCAAATTCAAATCGATGGGCTGATGACGTATAGCATTTTAGCCAAAAAACTGCCTCTCCGCACAAAAGATTTTGTCCCAAATTTGAGATCGGTTTCCAATAGCTACAAGGCGTACGGAAACATACCCTAGAATTTCCGAAAAAGTAGCTATGTTAATGCATATATAATACTTCTTGAGGATGTCTTTTTGGTTCTCGCGCACACTATGTGCCTCAGCAATATTTTCGATCGACAGCGCCTTCAAAAGTTTTTGAAATCGTGTTTGGTGGAAAGGGTTGACAGAATTCCTATATTGACATACACGATTTTAATTAAACAGAAAACACGATTTTTTAAGCAGTAATTCGTTGATTAATTGAGGTCCATGACCGGTTATGAGAAGGTCCGCTTATAAGGTATGAAAAATCATGTGTTTATGTCTGTCCTTAAATGTGTCTGATTTTTAAACGCAAAAAGAGGGTACACTTGTTTACTTACGTGGTACAGTACGGCTCTCATTAAGGTCGATTTTTATTTCCGCGCACTATACGTGATCTTCCTTTAATTCCCATCTGCCTGGGAATCCAAGTTTGTAGTCTCCGTTAATGCAAATGGGACCAACGAATTGTTCGCTTAAAACAACAAGGATTTCATTTTCCTTTTTTACGGACTTCTGATGATTAAGGCCTTTTATAGAATCTTAGAAATTTAAGTAAGGGCTTTATTAATAAGTTGCTTTATCAGCGCGGAGAAACAGTGGCTGCCAAAAGAAATTCCTTGTTTGAATTCAGACAAGTTCTGGTTTGCAGAGTTGATAGCGAAGCCGAGGTAGACAAAGTTCCTCAGCATTTTGGAGTCAGTGGAACCACTTTGCGCCCCATTTGAAGGATGAGATGCATTTTATTCCGTTTAAGGTGCATTAAATCACTGAATTTTGTCGACAGACCATCCACCTCGCTTGGAATAAGGCTAAACAGTCGCTCGAATGTTTGACACTGAACCTGATTCTTGGAAGCAAATTTTGATGACCGTAGAGGCCTATTTCATACACTCTGGCGCCGTTAACAAACAAAATTGCCGCATTATGGGAACGAAGAATCCAGCACACAATCCTGCATGACCTAAAAGTGACTGTTTTGGCCGGCGTTTACGCTAAAACCATTGTTGGCATATTTTTTTTTGCAAAAACGATGAAACAGTCGATATTGGTGGATTGTGGTCCACTAGATATATCTGCCCACAAATTAGTAAAAAAGGTCTGGACCGTTACTAGTTTCAAGAAGACGATGTTCCATGCCGAATCATATAGTGCAGTTTCTGCAACGAAAATTCTCTGGACTCTGGTGCTGTAAAAAAATGGAGGCATTGACTGGTCATTCTAGATTTGACCCCTCCGAACTTTCTTTTGTGGGGTAATTTGAAAAGCAAAGTGTACCATTGATGAGCAAGCAAGTCTTAGACCATTGATGAGCTATACTGCCCGAGATGCTCGAAAAAGTGATAGAAAACGCAGCAAAAATATCACATTTTGCATTCGGTGTTGGTTCGGATGTTTTGCACAATCTATTAGCAATATTAAATATTATCAAAATATATTAAATCACATGCTAGTTTGTCACATTGGTTAAATCCTTAATTTGTATTGAATTTTTCGATGAGATAAATGTCGACCGATAATTCTCCACCGTCACTAGATTTAGTTGCTATAGTTCGTCTTTATTAACGCTATCGTATGCGGGCTTTAAATCGATTAATAGGTGATGGGTATATTGATGTTATTTCCAGCAAAAGTGTGATGAGTGGACTTTTATGACCTAAAACCACAATAATAGTTCCGATCTGTTTATTAGTGAAATTTTGATGAGATTTCCGCAGAGGAGATTGTGTTATTGTAACAATGACTAGGAAACAAAAGGCCCAATATATAGCTACTTTTGCAATAAAATCATCAAAATCTAAGTAATTAAATTCTCTAGTAGCTGACATCATTCGGACAGAATCAATTTACTTTTATAAATTTAGGTCTCCCATAAGGATAAAACTTCTTGTAATTTTTTTTTAGGACAATACCTTCGGGATGAACTCAAGATATCTCTTGAGATATGCGTTCAAAAGAAGACCCATAAACGAGAATTCTCTAAACGAACATTTGCTATAAGTTGTTTCGTCTTTTGTAACGTTGATTTGATTAAGTGTTAGGCAATTACTTAACAAAATTAATCGTTCTTAAAGGGAAAACAACTTCTCCAACTCACACCCTAGGAATCGAACTTTTTTTTGTTATTATTATTGCGTGAAACCACTTAACAACCTGACCATTTCCCACATATTTTCCAATCAATATTAATATTCATAACATCGCACATGTTCGGCGGATATCTATACACGTTTTACTGTTGATGTTTCCGTATTCGAGCTGACATTTTCATAATTTAATTCACCGTTGAGGTGACGATTAGTTGAGGGTGTGATTTTTTTAATAAAAATAAATCAAACCCATCAATTGTAAGCCTACTTCACCGACAGTATCTTTGAAGTCTGTAGAGTGCGTCATGGTAACACGCGGAGCCAAATTACGTCTCCACACACAAATACATTTATTTGCAATAAAATTGGCGCCTATTTTGAGGATATTCTGAGCGCTTATGGACATATAATTAGCATTTGATTGCCATTCCAAAGCATACTTCACATTATCATAAAATTCATATAATTCAAATAAAATTGCAGTTTGGTGCTTAGGATCATGAGATCATTATGAATAGCTTAAGAATGTGGACTTCAAATACACTGCCAACATTTGTAGTCATCTTAAACGATGTCTGACTCTTCAATTGTAGAGATTTTTGACTTGCAATCTACAAGCCATATCTCTGAACGTAACTACCTATCTACTCATACAAATTCGAGGTGTGATTCTGAAAAATCCCAAATTTAAACAAAAGGGGACTCAAACAAAGGACACCATTGTTGTCCCACAGAGAAAAAAAAATACACATAACAGGATACTCACTTTGAATTGCATAATTAAGAATCAACTAAACGACCTCTTCAACCCTGGTTCACAAAAACACAGCAGCACATCAACACATTCACATTCATAGAGCAGATTGAAAAAAGGATGTCAGATATGAATCATCCCACACATTTAACGCGTAAACAACAAGGTGGTAAGAGTGTTTCTCAAAAACCGTTTTCTTATTGTTGTTGTGTTCCCGTACGCCTCCCTAATGCATTAATCCACAGTTGAATTGAAAAGGGGTCTTGTATTTGAGTACCTACCCGCATAAAGTGGAGAAGGAAACGAAATTCATATTTACATGGTTTCGGATGAATTTTATTCACTTTTGCAAAATTAGCAAATAAAAGGACAAAGGATTTAGCAATTAATGTTTGTTTTTGAGAGGGATTGAACAATTTTGATAACAATCGAGCGAAAAAGAGGGAAATTATTTTAGAGGCTCTATGGTCTATTCGATTTCAATTTAGTCTGGGGATAACGACGTGTTTTAAATATAAACGAGGATATAAAGCCCTTTTGAATGGTTAATGTGAAATGGAAGTGCTATTTTCCCTCTGTTCTCTCCAGTCTTGTCTTTTAGCAGCGTACAACATTTTTGACATTTTTGGTATCTTTGGCTACTTACTTTAATGGCGCAACAGTTTAGGGTGAAAGTAGACCTCAAAAAACAGGCCTCACTAATTATACCGGTTTTTAGCTTACGGCCTCCAGTTGCGCTCTTCAAGTGAGTTGAAGTCGGCGTTTATTTGTGTAACCAATTTAGGACGAGTTTTTTTTTACTACAACATATTTTCTAGCTGGCTATTAACAAAGGGACATTGGTGTCCATTTTCCATACAATTCCTAGCCATTTTACAACTCTAATGTGGAGTTTTCTCGACCAGGTCTTTATCACTGTACAGCTCTTAATAAATGTTCGTCTTCATAGCCCGTCAATGGAAACGGCCCCGAGCAATGGAGCAGTACTAGGATGGCTTTATATATCGATCGCTTTGGAGGACTTTATAACTAACTTGCCTCTTAATTAAAAAGAGCGCCAGTGGTTAGCTCGAATAATTCTCCGTTTGATTTCTCAAGAAATATCAGAGTTATGACTATATATTCTATATTCGCAAACGTGGCTCATCCAATTCCAGAAATGGTGTCGATATAGTCGTTGTTGCACAGCTTTATGTAAGAGTGTACAAAACTCAACTTCTATCAATATGTGCAACTAGTTTATGGCAAATCGCCATGGAATAGTAAAGGGTCCGCCAAATAACTTTTTTTGAAAATGGTATAAAAAAAACTACTGAATATTTTCTCAAATTACTTTTTTTATTTGAAAGTACAATCCTTCCGGTTAATAATGGAAAATAATTTCATTCAAATGGCTGCCTCGGCTGGCCATGCAGTAGCCTACACGATCGGTCCAATTTTTAAGCACTTATCGATTGTGTGCAGGTGTATTTCACCAATGGCTTCACGAATATTGTCCTTTTTAAAGCGTCAATTGTCTCTGGCTTGTCGGCGTAACACTTATCTTTTACGGCACCCCACAAATAATAGTCCAACGGTGTCAAATCGCAGCTCCGACGAGGCCAAACGACATCAGCTCTGCGGCTGATAATGCGATCTTCAAAAACAGGGCGCAAAACATCGAGTGTAGCTTCGGCTGTGTGGCACGTAGCGCCGTCCTGTTGAAACCAAATGTTGCCAATATCCTCCTCTTCAATTTTAGTGAAAGAAAATTCGTTCAACATGGCCCGATAACGATCGCCATTGACTGTAACTGCCACTCCTTGCTCACTTTCGAAGAAAAATGGCCCAATTATGCCTCTGGACTCGTTTTGGGTGTATCGGCCTTTCAATGTATGCGTGCGGGTTTTCTGTGCCCCAAATGCGACAATTTTGCTTGTTTACATACCCGCCAAGATCAAAATGAGCTTCATCTGAAAAGATGATTTTTTTTTGGCAAAATCGGCATCTTCTCTAAGTCGATCGCAGGCCCACTAAGCGAAGCGAAAACGCATTGGATGGTCAGTTGGCTTCAACTCCTTAACCAGTTGGACTTTGTATGGCCATACCAAGGTCTTTATGCAAAATTCGTCTCAATGATGTCTCCGAAATGTTCAATTGTTGAGAACGGCGGTGAATTGATGTTGATGGCGCTTCACGCACACTTTCTGCCACAGCAGCAATATTCTCGGGTGTACGCACTGTTTTTGGCTTTTCACGCTTTGGTTTATCGATGAGGATGCCAGTTTCTTTCACTTTTTTCACAAGATAACGAACATACGGAGCTGACGGTGCTTCTCTTCTTCCAAAATCCGTACGCAATTTTCGCACACATTCTGCAACATTACCATGATTTTCAAAGTAATGTCGCAATATTTCCCAGCGTTGTTCAAGCGTATACACAACCATATTCGTTCAGCGGAAGGATAAAACTAATTATCTGTCAAATCAGACATGAGCTAAGTGTTACCATTCACGAAATAAGCACAAGTTGAAAAAAAAACGTTAGATGGCGGACCCGTTATACGCAACGTTTCTGCAAATTGTGGCTTGGCTGAGAGGTATTGTATAGTTATTTCCTATACACTTCTGATAATAGCCATGTGCAAGGAAATATAGCACCGAAAGAAAATATTCCAAACAAATTTAATAAAACTGCATAAAACTGCAAGAAGAACAAAATGTAATACATACTCGAAGTACAAAAAGCAAAGAAGTTGGTTGATTGTCATGAGGCTTCAAGCTCTGCATGAGATCCCAGCATAATGTTTTTGAAAATCAAAAAAAACTTTACAAATGTGTTGTTCTGCATAGCTATTAGGTCATTGGTACCTATCAAGGTTCTTAAAAGCCGTCTTCGCTGCAATCTTATCAATATTATTGGTTTGTTACAAATGATGTGCGCTTGTAAAATGCTTACTTTTCCTTTAGGGAGGAAACTTCGTCAATAATATGCGCCATATTCATTTCAACTTCCATTTTTTACACTAAACAATCAAAATATTAAATCTCAAATAATTTGCTGGTTGTGACCTACTCTGAAGAAGATCACAATTTCGATTGTTTTTGTGACTCTCACATGTTGTCACTGTGTGGGAGAGTACGAAAAAGTCACAAAATCAATTTCACCTCTTCTTGTGACTTGTGAGGTATCAGTGATGATGGGGAGAATCGGGCTATTAGTCGTTTATCCATTACTCGTTTTATACACTTCTAGCACTTAAAGGAATCGTCATGTTTATGATTACACGACATTGTTACAGTTTCAAGTCACAGGTTGTGGTTGATCCACACTGTAAAATTTTTGATAAAATCCATGTTTTACTGTAATAATTTCGAACAATAAATATCTTTCAACGTTTAGTGAGCAGGAAATATTTTTTTCTGGATACAACAGTGCTTTCCGCAGCAAGAAATTCTTGATTTTCAAGGATACATCAATGAACGTGCTAAGAATACAAATCTCCGGATAGGGCATTCGAGGAAAATGACACAATTCTGTCCTATTTCAAAACAAAAAAAAATCCATAAAAGCACATTCTTCCAGAAACAGCTGAATGGTATGTGTGATAATAAAATTCATAGCATTTTTTGATTGCATCATAATAGAATACCGAAAAACACTTATCCCTTCCTTATATCTTTCAGTTAATCCAAATTTTAATAGGTATCATGATACATATTATATCCCCACTGACCACCCTCTTGACAATTCCTTTTTGGAGTAAATCTCTTCGTTATTCGTCGGTCACACTTTGTGAATCTCCATATCACTTACCGAAATGCCATAGGGTGCATCAACGTAACGCAGACACTCTTCGATACTGCGTGGGCAGAGTGGAACCAACACACTTGCTGATTTCCATACGCACACACAGCGGATACGCACGGATACAACACGTACAAATAGTGTGATGAAAAATGAAAGGTTTTTTTTTTAAATTCGAATACATATACATACTTGTATGCAAGAGATATATATGACGATGACGACAAATGAATCTCTAAAAATATCAAGCACTGCAGTCTGAGCGTCTTTTAAAAAAAATCTTTATTAGGATCTGCCGAACATATATGTATATATACGTACAGCGGATATGGCTTTTTTTGTGAACATGGACGTGTGCCGGGAGAATTGTGAATCAAGAGATTCCAGATGAAGAAGAATTGACAAGGAGGGGCAGATCGCAGATGGTTTATGGACTTAAGAAGCGGACGCCAGCAAAAGAGCATGATTCGCATGTTAATGTCTTTGATGCACACTATCCTGTGATAGATTATCGAATGGTTAGAACAAAGACGTTTGGCCTTGCCGTGCGTATATTAATTAAATATGCATTTTGAAATGCATAATTTTATGTCCCTTATGTATGGAATTCGAAGAAGTGCTTGAGAAATCGCATAAGTCGAACATGCTTCCATAAAAATTTTGAATTTTAATAGCCGGGGAAATGGGTATTCATGTAGGTCAGTCCTAAAATGTTTTTAAGATCCATGCGGCAATTTAAACATAATTTAGGACGGTTCCTAATTGGTTTTAATATAAATGTTTAATTGCTTTCATTTATAGTGTGTTTTAAAGGTCTAAAGGGTTTTGGAATTGGAAAAAAGTATTAACGCGTAGGAGGTAATCGATGTACGAATATGTACTTAGTTTTCGATTTTCCATGTGCTTATATTGTCTTGAGAAAAATATGGCAGCTACTTGAGTGCGTAGAACCTGTAATAATGAGAATTTTACTCAGTAGCAGAGAAGAGTACTCGTAAGGACCGTGATCAATAAATTTGTCACAGTTCTCAAGGGTTGGGCATCTCTTATGGAAGGTTTTGGCGTATTCTGAGAGTGATCTTAGTTTAAAAGCGTAAAAAATACAGCCCGTTCACGAATTGAAGGCGACTGACTTTAGTTTACGTTTTACTTCCGGTTTATGGGCCTTGGAAAAGTAGGAACAGGTTTAAATAAAAAATATTTTTTAGAGATGATAATAAGCAAAACTGGCGTATTTTGGGCAATGAACAGCCATAGGCAATCCAACAGCTACCAATGCAACCCCAAATGCACTGTTAAGTGCGGTTTATGGGCTGGCGTAGTTCTTTCAAAATGCAGAAGGAACGCGTGTTACTGTCAATGGGGATCGCTACAAAGCAATGATCAAAGAATTTTCGAATACAAGATGTTGGTGTAGCTGACTTGTGATTTCAACAGGATAGCGCTACATGCCCTATAGTTAACGAATCAGTGGCTTTATTAAGGGAAACGTTCGATGAAAGCATCATCTTAAGAAATGGTCCTGTCATTTGGACACCAAGATCTTGTGATTTGACACCATTTGACTTCTTTGTATGGGGATATGTGAAATCTCTTGTCGACAAACCCAAAACGATTGAAGATTTGGTAGCCAACATAACTAATGTTATTCAGAGTCATGTTAATACCACCTAACACCATTTTACTGCTGCAGCCCATGGGCCAAGGTATAATTTATACCTTCAAGACCTATTATATCAGGACTTCATTGCGTTGGGTTTAAATCAGAGTCTATCTCTATGGATGTTAAAAAAGCATGGAAACATTTTTCAATTAAGGACTGCATCCAAATCGTATCGCAATGTTTAAAGGAGTTAAAAAAAGTCAACATTAAATAGATGTTGGAAACAACTTTGGTTGTCAGCTGTCGAAAAAGAACAAGAGATCGAATAGCGAGAAGCTGAATTTGGTGAGATCTTAACGCTTGTGCATTCAATCGAAGGCGAATGATTTGAAGACATGTCAACCGAAGACATTCATGGTTTATTGCAGGACACGGAGTAAGAAGAAACGGACCTAATTGACATGATAGCACAAAACTCTGTAGGCGCGATGGTTAGTGCGATGAACTGCCACGCAGAAGGTCTCTGTTCGATTCCCAGCCGTAGCAACACCTAAATGATTTTTCACCATCGTGCAAGAAGTACACACAATTGTTGTGAGAAAGCTGGGTACAAACGAGCCTATTGTGCCAAAAATTTGTATTTTTAGCACAAAACTCTAACCAACAGAATGCCAGTAGCAGCGATACAGAAAGTAAACCTGACGATATAACAGTGAGAGACTTGGAATAGGCCTCGCATTAAGCTTTTCTTAAATGCAGATCATCTAAGTCTTGACTAAATCTGTCGCTGACAAATCCACATTTATTATTAATATTCGCTCATTCTGCTCACTATAACACGGACCGTAGTAATTTTCACTGTTTTATATCCCCCTTTTATACGATCCTTTCGTATTTCGAACGATGGTAATAATGTCTGTTTTGTAACACCTTAGAATTCCCACTAGTTGTTCGAATGCACTTTTTCTGTTAGAAATTATAACATACTCAACATTAAGTTCATTCATTTACGTCTCTTTTAGTTCCTTCAAAACAATGTTCTTTTTTTCGTACAACATGTAATCTGCAGGACTATTTCCAAGTTAGTGGATACCCTTTAGGGCACAGGTGCCACGGTGCCTTTCGAATCATCCGTCACCATATATATTTAAGGGACCAGCTTAACCCTTGAAATAGCTACATAATATGTATATTAATTCTTGTCCGAATAAATGCGGCTCATGTTGAATCCCTTTTGCCCAGACTAACTGGAATGTAAACCCGCTGCATTCTACGAAATGGAATGGTCGCGCGTGGGATCAACTAAGTGAAAACGCTTCTCTTCTCATGAAATCGCAATGCCTACCATTCGCTAACCTCATCGTGGGTAGGAAGATTGTTTTGCTTAAAAAAAAAAACAAATATTTATTCATCCCCTTTTAATAAGGTCCATGCTGGGATAATCAGGGACTTACAAACACATTTGTTCAAATATCCAATGGTAAGCTTTACTATCCAGGAAGTGTCAGGTGGATTTCGGGCAGCTAACCAGTTGATAGTTGGATAAATAATTTTGTACAAGTTGCCTTAGGCTGCGGTTATAGCTATCATTGAAAACCATTATTTCTTGACTCTTTTATTCATTGCGACTTTTATATAAATTCCACAATTGGCGAGTTGGTGTCAAAACAAAGCTTATGAATTTTAGAATATGATTATCTAGAAATATTTTAATTTTTAATAATAGTTATCGCAGAAAATCACTTTTTATTTTTCACTGATCATGATTTATTTTTGTAAGTGCCTGGCCACACGTTCATTGGAATGAAAGTCATCTCCAACGAGACAGGTAGATTTTGTGTGAGCCAAAAAGAGAAAGGATGATTACACCGAAAATCCACCGAGAATCCATTTCAAACTGAATTCTCGGTGTGGGCATGAACGTTTCACTTCCAAACCATTTCATTTTGACAAAAATACTCATTTGAAATTTGCCTTCGCCGAATGCAGAATTGCAGACCTCAATATCAATATCGGAGACACGAAAATATGAGGGTGTTGTTTCAGATTTTACTTTGTTCCTGGTGTAAAAGCTGACTTGACATCCCAACGACGATCATTCCCATGAACGCCATGGCCACACACAAAAAAAGCGTCGTTGGGATGAACGTGTGGCCAGGCACTAAAGTAATGTTTGTCGTTCCACCGGATTGAAACGGAATTTTCCAATGATTCCTCTTAGCAGCTATGGAGGTAAAATTTCAATTTCATCATGTTTTTTTGTTTAAATGAGGTTATTCAATGATAGCTATTACCGCAGCCTTTGTCGTAGAAGCTTTATTAACCCACTCTTGCCGCTTGCATCTCTATAAACGTGGCGATGGCATCTTATTCACATCGGCCAACAATTTCAATGGTGTTTGTAAGATTGTGTCCCTTACGATTTTGCACAATCCCCTTAGAAAAATTATTTTAAAAAAATCATATGGGCGTGTCTAAATCGATTTTTGGTAGCAAATGTTTCATTGCTGCTTATTTTGGGAGCAGCGTAAATTCTCCATCGTCACCCGGCACATACCTTGGTATAATATGTATTTCGTCCCTATAAACGATATCGTATGCGTGTTTAAAATATTTATCTGGGTATTGGGTATCTTTGGGTTTTTTTTTTTCAGGATCAGGAAATTCGAAACTTAATTTAGGGATTATGTTACATATCCAACTGTATTCTAGAACCATCTGTGTTTGTTGTTTTGAATAGTACATGTATTTTATTTTAAGGTCAATGTAGTACGCTGAACTAGTTTCAAAAATATATTAAATTTAAAGATAATTTATTTTGCCAAAATTCTGAACACGATACCAATTCATGCAGACAAAACAATTCCAACGTAATATCATGAAATGAATATTATACCATGGATAAGTATCTAGAATACCTGCAGGTGAGTGATGCATCTAAAGTTGCATCTCAATGAATTCACATTCTCGGCAAACAAAGTTCTTTAAATATTCTAAATGCATACTCCAGTAACAAACTACACACCATCCACAACACGCAGCAAATGAATAATGCATCTCTACTTAGATACTTCTTGCATCTCATTGAAACGCAATGCACCAATCTCCAGTTGTATACCCACCCATTCCAAGAGCGCATTAAATTTACTTTGTTTGCCATTATGTTACATTGTTCGACAGATAATGTGGCTTCTGCCAGAGATTATTAACTACTTATTGTCTGCTGCGCTCTCCATCGATTGTCATCTATTGTTCAGTATTTGTTGCCCCTGTACTGTGCTGCTAGCTAACACCACCCTACTATATTTCAGGCCACGCTAGGCCAACATACTTGGAATGGTTCAAGCGGAATCTGGGTCACACCCGTAACCTTTTTGCAAGTGCTATTATGCTCCTATCATCCCCTCCTCGAAAGCCATTTTGTTCTTCGTACACTGTCTACGGCACAAGCACGTAGATGAGTTCAAAATTTCTTTATGCAGCCAAGTGGGGGTGTGGAGGCCAAGATAAATTATCAAAAACTTGCTCAAGAGCTAATTAGTGCAACTTCACTACCTACCTTTCAAAGTGCATTTTGTGCATCAACACAAATAAATGCAAAAGTAGAACCATCTAGTACTTCTAATTTTTGCCAGGTACAATTGTGTGCCCGTTCCTACTGTATATATATACTATGATTGAAATAATAGTGATTTTCTTTTCTATCTCTTTGCTTTCAGGTACAACATGATTTGAATTATTTATCGCAATTTGAACGCCCTGTGTTGGATACGCTGGAAAACGTCTGCTGCTGGCTTTTGTAATAATATTGTAAAGACTACTATTTTTCCGGAGAGGAGAGCAAACATGATAGCGTTGAATATCCGCAATTTATCACTATTCACGCTATGCTTTCTGTTTTCTACGAAAGCAGAGCGGGATTTTAATTTCAATGATGACGTTCAGGTAACTAATATGAACACTTTTGAAATACAATTAGTAATTTATATCTACTTACAATAAAATTTATAAATACTTAAATTTTTAATTTCTTATATAAGTATTTGAATTTAGGTTATTTTTAAATGTTTTGAATTCCTAATAATATAGAACAACAAAACTAAGTTTTAAACAGAAACTAGTTGATGCACTGAATACTGACGAAACGATTATTTCGACAATCTCTACTTTAGAAGCCAACTACTTACTTACTTAAGTGGCGCTACAGTCCGGGATGAACCTTGGCCTCAACCAACATGCCTCTCCAATTAGCCCGGTCCTTAACTAACTGCGTCCAGTTGCGCACTCCAAGTTGGTTGAGGTCGGTTTCTACTTGTGCGCGCCACTAAAGGCGCGGTCTTCCTCTACTGCGTCCGACCGACGTCTGGCTGGGAATGGAAGACTCTGCGAGTCGGAGTATTGGTGTCCATTTGTTCTACATGTCCTAGCCATCTTATACGTCCAATGCGGAGTTCTTTGACTAGGGCAGGGGTATGTCGCTGTACAGCTCGTAAAGTTCTTGGTTGAATCTTCGTCTCCATAGCCCGTCAACGCAAACGGGACCGAGGATTTTTCGAAGAATTTTTCTCTCGAATCGACCAAGGATTTCTTCATCCGCTTTTGATACGGTCCATGCTTCAGCGCCGTAGAGCAGGACTGGGATGATAGGATCTCCTTAGTAGATCGAGTGAGGGCTTTACTACTAAATTGCCTTCTTAGCCCAAAGAAACAGCGGTTGGCAAGAGTAATTCATCGTTTGATTTCTGACGAAATATTGTTGTCAGAGTAAATAGCGGAGCCGAGGTAGACAATGTCCCGTACTACCTCAAAGTTATATCTGTCAATGGTGACGTTCTGTCCAATTCGTCGATGTTGTGTGTCCTTTCATGTTGCCAGCATATACTTAGTCTTACCCTCATTTACTGCTAAACCGATTTTTTCCGCTTCCTTCTCTATATGACCAAACGTGGCTATGACATCACGTTGAGTCCTAACAGTGATGTCAATATCGTCGGCGTATGCTAGTATTTGCACTGATTTTTGCAAAATTGTGCCTCTGTTGTTGGCTCGGGAATTTTGCACAATACTCTCAAAAATCAAATTGAAGAAGTCACATGACAGCACATCGCCTTGACTAAATCCTTTTTTGGTATCGAATGTGTCGGTAAGGTCGTTTCCGACCCTGATGGAGCAGCGAGAATTCTCCATCGTCATCCTACACATACGAACGAGTTTGGACGGTATACCAAAACTAGACATGGCTCTGTATAGTTCGTCTCTATAAATTCTGTCGTATGCGGCTTTGAAATCGATAATTAGGTGGTGGGTATCGATTTGGACTTCTGCCGAAGTGTGAAAATTTGATCGGTTGTGGACTTTCCTGGCCTAAAACTACACTGATAAGGGCCGGTTGTTGGTAAACGGTTTCAGGCGCTCACATATTACGGCAGATAGGATCATGTAGGCGATGTTGAGGAGACTTATGCCTCCTTTTTTTTTGGATCGGGCAAACAATGCTGAGGTTCCATTCTTCCTACCAGATTTGGCTTATGAGTTGCTGGATGTTACTTATACCAAGTCGTCTCCACCAGCTTTATAAAGCTCAGCGGGAAGGCCGTCATTTCCGGCGGCCTTATTAAGCTTGAGTTTAGATATTGCTAGCCTCACTTCACTTCGGTCGGGTGGTTGGCAGTTCTCGCTGCCGTTGCCAATATTAAATGGATCGTTCTGCCTGACAGCGGAATGTTGTTCGTCCTCGCCGTTTATCAGTCTGCAGAAGTGTTTCTTCCATATCCTCAGCATCGACTGTGTCTCAACTACGATATTTCCTTGTTCATCTCGACAGGATTCTGTTCGAGCCTTGTAGCCTTGGCTTTGACGTTTTACACTTTGGTAAAACTTGCGAACATCGTTCCTGGAGTGGCACCTCTCTATATCCTCGATCGCGCGCTTTTCTTTCTCTTTTTTCTTCATTCTGAAAAGCCGATGTTCTTTCCTTCTTCTTTGCCTATAGAGCTCAATGGCAGCTCTCGTCTTCACCTGCAGCTTAGCCTTGTAGGCCTCGTTTTTGGCTGCGAGCATCTGTCGGCATTCCTTATCAAACCAGGGGTTTCTCTTTTGCGATTGCTGTCTTTCGACATTAAATTTTTGCACAGTATTTCTGGTTTGTTGTGGCGTGGTGGATATCCGCATCCTTACC
Organism: Rhingia campestris; assembly: GCA_932526625.1. NCBI lineage: Eukaryota > Metazoa > Arthropoda > Insecta > Diptera > Syrphidae > Rhingia > Rhingia campestris. Next base: position 81,961,111 of record OW052185.1, read on the forward strand.
TTGGCTGCAACAAGGTCCGAGTCGATTTTAGACCCTCGGAATGTTCGGACATCCGAAATACTGTATGCGTGCCTCTTGTCTATCGCAATGTGATCAATTTGGTTGACTGTTCGTTGATCTGGAGACCGCCATGTCCCCTTAAGGATATCGAGGTGAGGATTTTAGCCTAAGTCCGTTACCAGACGTGTTGTCGTGTAGGCTATGTTTTCCGACAGTACTGCTAAAGATGTCTTCTCTTCCTACCTTTGCGTTAAAATCTCCCAGCACGATTTTAACATCGTACTTTGGTAGTCGCTCATAGCTTTTGTCGAGGAGCTCGTAGAAGCAATCCTTAGTTATATCATCTTTTTCCTCCGTCGGAGCATGAGCGCATATAAGGCTTATGTTGGCGAATTTGGCCTTGATGCGGATTGTTACAATGCGTTCGCTAATGTCTTGGAAACTTCAGACTTCTTGCCTAAGTCTGGCACTTATAACAAATCTGGATGGCAGTAATGTCTGCTTTGTAGCAGTTTAGGGCTTTTGCTAGTTGTTCGCCTGCACTTCTCCTGTTTAATGTTCTCACATTCTACATTCCAGCAGGGTCGTCAACAATAATATCAGTCCTTAACGAGGCTATTGGTTGCTTCGTTAGAATGAAATTGAAATTCCTATATAACCTGTTGTCCGAATATGTCGAAGCAGCTTATCTAGGTTCGCCTGGGACGGCAGACCGGTAAAAAATAAGCACATTTGATGTGTACTCAGAGTTGCGAGCACTGGGCATTGCCAAGTTAAAGCCAATCAGAGTCTACCCTCGCCCGATGGTTGGGTGTTGTAGACCGAGAGTTGTCAGAAGAGTATTTATGGTGCCAATCTAAAGGATTCTGCACATATCGTCGCAATTGGTCTGTCTATGTCTCGCTTAATACTCTTATCCAAGTGCAATTAAAACATTTTTTCGGAGGATTGGTCTAAAATCTCCTTTACTACCATTTTCCTGTGGTATTCGCAGTATTTGAAGGCAAATTTAAAAAAAAATGTCGCTTAGTGCCCTAATCTTCTTAGCGCTTCAATTGCAATTAAAGCCAAAATAAAAGGAGATATTATCGTCTTGATGAGATGATATAGTTTTCCTGTAAATACACAGACAAGTAAAATTGCAGGTCATCAGCTTGTCTGTTGGGCCATCCTGGTACTCGTACTATAGATACCATACCTTTACTTACACTAACCTCAATGAGTCGATAGAAAAAATACATAGATGAAGATCAGTATGTTCTCGAAAGCCGTTGTCATTATATCGTGTCTTTGAAATTGTCTATTCTATTAAATTGTGTAAAGGCTGTCCCATAACTCACGCAAAATTAATTAGAATGCTTACTTTTATGGATTTATAGAGTATATGTTTGGAATACCACATCGGATAAATGGCCGCCACCGCTTTGCTGGCAATTATGTACTCTTTTATTGGACTTTTCTATGACCGTTTCGTTGGTGGTCGTGGGCTTGTTTGCATAGGCCTTTGACTTCAAAAATACCCAAACAAAAAAAAAGTCCAATGGCGTTAAATCGCAAGTTCTGGATGGGAAATTCTGATCGCAAAAAAGGCCTACTACACGATTAGGAAATCACTCATGCAGTAATTGGTCACATCCATATCTTGTAATTTAGGCACTAAAACTGGGTACTGTTACGATAACGAACACCATTAATTGTTACTGCCTGACCAGCCGCATTTTCGAAGAAGAATGGTCCAATAAGCCCTCTAGCCCAAAAACCGCAAAAACAGTCACGCGTTGTGAATAAATTTGTTTCTCAACAATTACTTGTGGGTTTTCTGAACCCCAAATGCGACGAAGCCATCAAGACGAAAATGAGTTTCATTCTCTGAAGATGATTTTGTTCGAAAAACCATCATTATTTCCAAAATATTGCTCAACAATGAAAATGTGTTGCTCTTTCGTATAGCGCTCCATTTTTACTAACCCCGAACTGTCAGATGTCCCATTGTTATCTTATTTTTACTATTAAATGGCAAAAAACCCAAATTTTGCGTGAATTATGGGACTCCATTTAGTCCCTGATTCTGGCGTCCTGCACAATCAAATACAATCAAACTTTTTTAATGTAAAAATATTAAATTTTCCGCTTAAAATATGAGTTAGTTGCAGCAAGGTATAAGAACTCCTTTCTATGTGTAGTATACATCACTGATATTGTATATTAAGACGATATTATTATTTTTTTTACAGGTATCATTAGTTGAACCACAAGAGGAGCCCAATAAAATTCTTCTCTACAAGAATCCTTACACAATTGAATACTCACAATGCCCGTATACGGAAAGCAAAATAATGCTTTCACTAGTTCTCAAAACAAAGGACTGGAAAGATCTCATAGAAAAAAAACGCACCAAAGTTCTAAATAAGCTTTCGAAATTTTTTGCAATTCCAAAGGTAAACATCGAGAAAACCGAGGGATGCACTAACATCGATATCTAACGCGTTTTTATTTTCTGCCTCCCCCTTTCTAGGAATTTATAGACTTTGATTCTGTCACAAAGCGGGAACTCTTAGACCTGTCGAAGAACTCAATTCGGCGTGGACCGAATAAATCCGACACAAGTAAACGATTGGGCAGAGTCGACTTAACGGTGAGTATTTATGGTGAACATTAAAAATCGATTTGCAATAATATGCGTTTTATGGCTTTGTTCAACAGATTGGCTGTGGTGAAACGTACTTTGCAGCTGGCGAGCCCATTTCTAATCAGATTGCTTTGCAAATGAAAGATGGATCTATTGATGATATAACGGGTGTGGATTTCGGATGGTGGGTTATTTGGCACAAAAAACTCAGCAATAGGTAAATATTTGCAAACATTGTAAAGTACTTTAGCTAATTTATATCCAAATTGACATACCATAGGGTCCAACGTTATAGAAGACAACTGGAAGGATCTGGAGAAGAGGAATACGACGAATATGAATACGAAGATGAGGACGGTGATGATGAATTAGAGTAAGTATACATTGATTTTATCATATCGAGGCAAACTCAAATTGTTAACTTTATAGGAGTGTCTGTTGTTGTTTGATTAGACTTCATTTTTTAGCGCATTAATTTTTTGAATTGGAAATATGTAATACTATACCAGAAATGTAGATATGATGACACAGCATATCACCATACGAACTGAAAATCAACGCTCATATTGCATTAAGAATTCGTTGTGGTGACTAGCACTAATTTATTTTATTTAACTGGTAGATTTCACGCAGGTAAATACTAGTTTTTTGAATAATCGCATTCGTACAAATTCCTTTTACTGCTGATTGTCTTTCATAAAATCTTGAACATTCGCTCATAATTCAGAAGTCCATTTTTGATTTGAATAATCTACTATTTTTCTTAATTAAAACAAAGATGTTGTCTGCAGTTATGTAGTTGGGCCTTAACCTTGCCTGAAATTCGCCTTAAAGTCTTATTAGCTTCCGCCCACAAGGAAGCTAAAGTTAAACATTGAGTTCTCACTTATATTCTGTTAACTAAAAGCTAAAAAAAAAAACAGTATATAGGTGGTAAGCAAACAAAAAAAACATCCTTGAGTCATCAATTGAGGATTGGAAAAACTGTTTATGCTTTATGCCCGGAATTAGCGTAATTGTTTTATCTTTAGAATAAACATTATGCCCATCAATGGTGCCACACTTTTGCCTCTAATCTTCAAGATAAGATTTTTGAATCCACTAATTTGTTTGTTTGATAGAACATTTATGGTTTTAAGTATAGAATTTGCTGGGTGACATTCATTTTGTTAACTTTGTGGGGATCAATTGTTAGCGGTGTTCGCGAATTAAAATAGCTCCAACGAAGAAGGGTCGACATTTGCTTTAACATTCGTTTTGATGGCGTATGTCGAATGATCGACTCGGCAGTATGGTACAAATTATATAATTAACGGAACGTCTTACAAAAGGAGCACTGATTTTAAAAATAACATTTGATGATTTGACATATTATTGGGCACTCACTATGATTAAATTCACAACAAATGTGATAGATGATTCTTTAAAAATATGACCGCTATATTTACTTAGTAAAGTTACGCTGCATTCCGAGATGAACCTAGACCTTAACCATCACAACGAAAAAAAAAAAAAATTTAGGCGCAACAGGCTCGTAGCTCCCAGGGTCTAGCTTTCTCACAACCATTCATGTGTGCGTGTGTAATTCTTGTACGATGGCGGGACCTCCTGTTTTATGCCGACTCCGAACGGCTAGGTTGAGATAAGCTTTTCTTGACAATTTATACTACTCGGATGTGTGGAAATCATTTAGGTGTTGCTAGGCTGCGAATCCGAACCCAGACCTTCGCGCGGCAGTTCATCGCACTAACAATCGTGCCACTGAGCACGTCAACCATCACAAATACAAATAAAGAAAACAGGTTTGTTTGTATTTGAGGTCTAGAGTTTTCTGACAACAATTCATCTGTGCGTGTAAACTTCTTGCAAGATGGCAGGACCTCCAGTTTTTCCGAAGCCGGACGGCTAAGTTCAGATAAGCTTTTGTTGAAATTGATACCACTCGAACGACTTTCTGCGCTGCAGTTCCACTGAGCCTATCATGCTTCTATAATTATCCTAATCCCTAAGTTAATTCCTTTAGTTGCATACTGGTTGAACCGACCAACATGCTATAACTAAACAAATTGTGGCAGTTCTTATTGAATGAAAGACGTAGCCTATCCACGCCTGATGGAAATGTTAAATGTGTTTTCAATTCGCATAGAACTATTTGTGGACTTACTAAAAACGAATTAATTTTTTTTTTTCAAATGATGAAATGTTTTCCAAACAATCGACAAGTATAGTGATCATTGATTCAGCAGTTGTTTGTAACATCTTGCTGTCGTTTCGTTTTATAATTCGCTACGTTTACTTACGACGGGGCCTTCCCTTGCCACCTGGGAGGTGGATTTTTTCATCCACTCTTGGTACGGATCAAGACTGAGATGAACATGTTATCATAAAGAAATGGTTATGTTGTTATATAGGATCAGAAGGGATAAGAAGGCGTTCGTGTACCTTTTTATCCCGACGCATAGCGATTAAAGCCACCAGGTTTTCATTTATTTGCTCAAACACCTGGACACTTAGAATAAGACTTCAAGATTCTTTTAATCGCGTCTATCCAGAATGCCGGTTTTGTTTGGAGGTTTACGTAGTAGTGTATACCATATATGTTTTAAAGGACAATAAGTATTTGTAGTTCTTATACTGAAATTGACAAAGCCTCAACGATTCGATTGTAAATTTATTATGTTCTTAGCAATTGCGCTACGCATTTCTTATATCTTTTCTGAAGATACTTTTGTTAGTTTTGTGCTTGTTCACCGAAGCGGTCTCTCAATGAGTCTGCGTGGCAAGTAGCGCCGTCTTGTTGGAACCAAGTGTTGTTGAGATCCCGGGCTTCAATTTCAGGCAAAAAAATAGTCCGTTGTCATGGCGCGATAACGAGCCCCATTAAGAGTTACGCTTGCGCCAGCCTCCACCGGCTCATAAATCACACTACACGCTTCTTTTGAGTGGATGTAACTGCAGCTCATGAACCCCTTCTGGTTATATACAATTTTACTTATTGCCGTATCCATGAACCAGAAATGGGCACCATCGCTGAACAAAATGTTTGTCAAAAACAAGATTAATAACAAAGAATTCACGATATATTTTAGTTCTCTGTGTTATTTCGCATTAAAAAAAAATAGCTCTTGATAGATCACCCTTTATTTTAGCATTCCGTTTGCGCTCTCTCTCTCTCGAAAAATAGGAAAGACTTAACTAAACATTTCTGTCATTTACTATTCGTGCTTCCAATTGAGTTAAACATCTTAAAGACAAAATAATAACTTTTATTCTAATTTTATATTTATAGGGAATCCGTCACCGAAATTCCACAAGTAACAACCCATGCTCACAGACATCACCATGGAGTCGCAAAGGTAAGTGCACATTTGCTTACTCTACTCATCAGTGCTGCATTATTTACAAACATACACATTGGGAGTTCAATTAAAAAGCATTTTTAGATAACCTACATACACAACTACACAATTGCTTAGTAAACATTGCGAGAGCTATTAGTATTATTTCCACACACTCACGCTATTAGAAATGGCAAAGCACCGTTTCTATAAAACACTTAGAAATTTAATTTTCAAAAATAAATTAATTTCATTTGTTTTCTTTTCTTAGTTTTGTTGTTGTAAATGCGTTAGTAAACCATCTTCTATTCTATTGAAAATATTTCATTTTCATAAGGACAAAACATAAAGCGGGCTTACTAACATACGAAGGAAGAAGCGGCTTTGTTCACAAAGCCCTTCTCCCTGAAATAAGTTTAATTTTATTTATTTCGTAATATGCTTTGTTTTTTTTTCTGTTTTCTGCCTCACTGCTGCCTCACTGTACTACTGTGTGTGTGTTTGTATGCGTGTGTATTTTCTTTGACGTGTGTTGAATATATTTAATAACACAAATTCATCTTTCAACTTGAACCCAAACAAACAAAAAAAAATGAAAAAAAAAATTGTAAATCAATTTTGTAAAACGAACAAACTGGCAATTTTCGACTCGTGACTGTCCTTGTAGCCCGAAATCACAGATACAAGTAAAATCAGGAAGGTGCCTCTTGACACAAACCTCCTCGAAACGACGAATAAAATCAAGCATAAGAAAAACGATTTCAAACCGCTTGTAAAGAACGAGAACCTAGACGAAGACATCGTGCGTGGTGTCACAAAACTGGAGTCTGACATAACGAAGACAATCGAGAATACGAAGCGAATCAAGGATCTGCCGTTCGTAAATTCGGACATAAATGCATCGCCATTGCAAGAGGACTTTAGGGACATTCTCAAGAATAATGATGATTTTATTATTGATGATTTCGACACGACCACTCCAATGACAGTCGGAGTAACGACAACAAGTTTGCCAGTTATTAGCAGAAACAGCAGCACCAGCAGCAGCAGCAGTAGTAGAAGTAGTGCCAAGGGCACAACAATTTCGGTTGAAAAACCCGCAAGCGTCACTCCAATATTGTTAGAACAAACGACACTATTAAGCACAACCCCAACTGCATTGTTGCCAAAGGTAATAGTGATCTCGCAAACGGATCGCATTCGAATGCAATTTCCAAACTTTTTTTTTATATAAATATTGTATTAATTTTCCTCTATCCCTGAATTATCCTTTATATTATATTGTGCTCTATTCCTCTCCTAGAATCACTGAGTCACTAATTATATTTTTTTTAATCTTTTTCCTTTTTATTTTTTTTATCTATTTTTATTATGTAATACTATTTTTTGTCTCTTTTGTACGAGCATCCTGTATCCTTATAATGTGACCCTTATTTAGAAAAGTAGTTTGATCGTGTCAAATGTGTTAACGTAACAACACGAATGATTTTATATGAGAGAGCAAGAAAAACGAACCTTTGGTATTAGGACAGTGGATAGTTTGTGAATAAAATGTGAATTTGTTAGGTATCGTTCTTAGGGTGACTTAAGCTAACTCATTTGTTCAACTATTTAATCATTATTTGATCTTTAGACAGCTAACCAGTGGTTAGTTAAACAATTAGTTAACTTCCCCAGTTGCGCACTGATGCAGTTCATTCTTACTGGTTTAAATTTGTCATTTGACATGCCTGTGTTTAGCTCAACTCATAGGTTCGTTGGTCATGAGGTATTGTACGACACCTCCTTTATTAAAACTCCAACATCAAAAACTTTGCAATGAACATCGCAGTCGTTGAATGTTCTCAAAACCTCTTAACAAAACTTAATAAAAGTTACGTTTATTAAAAACAATTTAATAGTGTAATAATGGACTGATAAACACGTACTGCACTCATATTTATTGCAGCGTAGGTGTGAGTGTTTATTGAATTTAAGAAATCCTTACATTATTCTGACTCTTCTAGTGTTTCGTTATCAAAACTGGACACCTCTGCGCTACTTGTGTTTTGTCAATAATTATTGTAGCTCATTACTATAAATACTTTCTTGACAGACTTGATAAAAGGTTTACTTACTTACTTAAGTGGCGCGACAGTCCGGAATGAAACTGGGCCGCAACCAACATGCCTCTTCAATTAGCCGGTCCTTAGCTTACTGCCTACAGTTGCGAACTCCAAGTTGGGTGAGGTCGATTTCTACTTGCTCGCGCCACTTAAGGCGAGGTCTTCTCTACTGTGTCCGACGTCCGGCTGGGAATCGAAGACTCTGCGAGCCGAAGTGTTGGTGTCCATTCGTTCTACATGTCCTAGCCATCTTAAACGTCCATTGATGAGTTGTTTGATTAGGGGTATGTCGCTGTACAGCTCGTATAGTTCTTGGCTGAATCTTGGTTTCCATAGCCCGTCAACGCAAACGGGACCGAAGATTTTTCGAAGAACTTTCCTCACGAATCGACCAATGATTTCTTCACCCTCTTTTGATACGGTCCATGCTTCAGCGCCGTGGAGCAGGACTGGGATGATCAGGGTCTTATAAAGGATCTCCTTAGTAGTTCGAGTGAGGGCTTTACCACTCAATTGCCTTCTTAGCCCGAAGAAACAGCGGTTGGCAAGAGTAATTTCGTTTAATTTCTGACGAGAGTTAATAGCGGAGCCGAGGTAGAAAAAGTCCCGTACTACCTCAAAGTTATATCTGTCAATGGTGACGTTATGTCCAATTCGTCGATGTTGTGTGTCCTTTCGTGTTGAAAGCATATCTTACCCTTATTTACTGCTAAACTCATTTTGCAGCTTCCTTCTCTATGCTAGCAAACGGGCTATGACATCACGTTGAGTCTTACCAAAGATTATGAATTCTATACAGATGACGCACTTCATATAAGAAAAATTGTTCTATGGCGGGTCGTGCTGGCACAGCCCGCCATATCTTTCATATCTGTATAGAATTCATAATCTTTGGTCGTAGTAGCAGATGTCTATTTCGTCGGCGTATGCTAGTAGTTGCACCGATTTTTGGAAAATCGTGCCTCTGGTGTTTGCTCGGGAGTTTTGCACAATCCTCTCAAGAATCAAATTGAAGATGTCACATAACAACGCATCGCCTTGGCTAAACCCTTTTTTGATATCGAATGTGTTGGTGAGGTCGTTTCCGACCCTGATGGAGGAGCGAGAATTATCCATCGTCATCCAACACAAACGCACGAGTTTGTGCGGTATACCAAAACAAGGCATGGCTCTGTATAGCTTGTCTCTATAAATGCTGTCGTATGAGGCTTTGAAATCGATAAATATATGGTGGGTATCAATATGAATTTCTTGGGTTTTTCCAAGATCTGCCGAAATGTGAAAATTCGATCGGTATCTATGAGTAGTAGTGATAATTAATGAACATTATTATACTTTATATTTTCCAATGGATTTATAATGAACAATTGTCTACCTATGAAACTGATAAACAACAAAAAAGTTATTATAATGTTATGAGTCAGGATCCCCATTCTGCATTTCGTTCCGAAGTGAAATTTTCAAAATCGAATATTTTTACGTTTGCCTCGAACCGGAATTCGTCATTTTACAATCCAAAACGCTGAGAAAATCAATTTACATTCAACTGTAAAATTACTATTTTCCCCGATAAAGTAGACTGTCTCTCACTTATAACCAAAATTATTTCTCTAGGTTACTGGGTTACAATACCTAGTCACAACCGGAACACTATTTTAAAAATTTTGAATTTAGTTAAAAATTAAAAAAAAACTTTCGAATATAAAAACACATAAAACGAAATTTGGCTGTCTGGCACCACGTAGTTATAACTGTTATTGCATTCCAGAGTTGTTTATAAAGTATTTCATAGTGTTAAACGGAAGAAAAATTACTGTTGAATAGAAATGACATTCGAAAATACAGAGTATCTCCAAATTTGTGTTTATATCGTATCCCATAGGGGTCTATTAGTTTTGATACATAGTTTGTAACATAGAGAAATAATTTAGCTAGATATACCTCAAAGTATATGGATCGACTCAGAATCGCTAGCTGAGTCGATTTAGCCATGTCTGTCCGTCCGTACGTCACCAGTTTTTGGGCCTTATAATTTGAGCTAGAATTATGAAATTTGGTACACGTGCTCTTTGTTGCTCCCAGCAGAATTTGGGGATATTAATTTTAAGGATGGGATAGGGTAGTAAACGATCTGCACAGGGGATTGTAACCTTGTCATAAGTTTTTTTTTGTATTAAATAAGAAATTATAATTTACGCCACCCTGTATTTGTAGGCGCAACCTATGGTCTATGATGTTATTTTATGTATTATAAAGTCAACTTTAAATTAGCTCTCATTGACGCTTTTATGTACATAGTCTATTTAAAAAAAATATATTTTATATTTAAGATTTCTTTGTCAGGGGTGATCTGCTATTCTCATAACGCCCCTTGAACTTAAAAAAATTAAAGAAATAAATCTATATTTACATACAAAATTCACTTTGCTGAAACAGAAAGGATCGTCGACTTTATATACATTTTTCCATCCACCCCTCGTACAATAAGATAACTTTTGTATTAATATTTTTTTTATCTATTTCTTAATTAGTTTTAAATTTAATTTTCTTCCATTGGCTCCATTATATTAATATAATTTTAGTTTTGATTTATTAGTGCACTTTTTTTGATCACATATTCTAACCCTTCTATTAACAGCTCACATGAACGTAGTTTAATCTTACAAATATCTTAATTATTTGATTTTAATTTTTATTTTTAATACCATATTTCACTAAAAGAAAAATAATATAAACAATTGTATATAACACCAATACAACAAACTCATGGTATATCCTATATTTTACATTGTATATTTGTCGATTTTTCTAACAGCAACCTTACGATGATGGTAGTAGTACTTTAGTGCCATTAATACTGGATGAAGTAGTAACTAATAATGTGAATTCAAATGAAATTACAAAAACACCAAATCCGACAACAACAGCTACAACTACAACAACTGAAAGCAGCTTTGTTGCAACGACACCAGTTGCGCATGCGCTAACACCTCTCATTTTGGCAACAACAACAACCACATTACCATTTACATCATCATCTTCATCTTCATCGGTTACAACAATTACACCCGCTGTGGTTTCAGAACAAAGTGAACCAACTACCCCTACGCCCACGACAGTTATCATTAGTACTACTGTTCCGACGACAGGCTCTGTTATAGTTTTAGGCAAAAAGGTGATGGAAGCTTGGTGTAATGTTAACACAGTGGAAATATTATTTATTGGGTTATATCTGTTGTCATTGTGAGATAATGGAAGTGTTTATCTTTTTAAATTTGATGAATGAATTCATTTCCCTAGCAGAAAATTTAAAATCAAATAGAAATAGATCTCTTGATTGTCGGGGACTGTAATATTTGTTTAAACATGCGCCACATCCCATTTTCTTAATAGCATTTACATTCAGATTGTATTGTTGTTAAGTATAATTGCGTAACTGCTATTTTATTAATAGGGTTATAGTTGCATCCAACTCACTAAACTTAGTCGTCCTCTGAACAAAAGAAGAGATTCACCCAGCGCAATATGCTCCTTAGATTAGAAGGCTTTTTGCAAACTTTCCAAGAAAAGCTTCATCAACGGTTGGATTTTCCTCAATTTAGTTTCATCACCTTCCTCAGGAGAACAGCTGAAGCATCTTAATAGTTGTTCAAATCGCCGGCCGGTCATTGTATACCGAAATCTTGGATGATAATATAACGGGTCTTTATTAAAGAGATAACGAATCTTTAGCGGTTTGACTTGTGATTAAAGCAAGCAAAGCCCAAGGTACTTAAACATCTCTTCGGAATGCGTTGGCTTGAAAACAGCAAAACGTAGTTTTACGACCAAAGCTCGTTCAAAGTTTTTCTACATAAGCATTTGTCGAGCTCACAATTTTGTCAACTATGTTCGATCCAAATATTTGGTGGAAAACGTCAAGGGGAGTCTAACTTTATCTGCACACCACTAATCCCTGCACCGAAATTGAACTGAGGTATTTCCTTTGTATTTTCAAACCATTCGCCATCTAATTCGTTTTCCGAAGCACATCCCGATCCCTCGTCTTCCGAGTCAGAAAATCTATCGCTATCTGGTCATGTCCAATAACTTGGTCATCGCGAATTACTTTCAGGCTTGCATCTGGTGAAGTCTTTGGAGAGTCTTCTAATTGATCATCCTGTTCCGGTTGATAATCTGGATCATTGGAATCGTCTAAAATTTCATTGAATAGCTTCAAAATTTTAAAAATGTTTTCGCAGGTCGCAGGGAAGTGGAAATTGTACCCCGGTAGGACAAATAATGCTGAAGTGTGGAAAAATAATGTATTTCTAGTCGGGGTATACCGTCTTGACATAACACATGATGACCCGTTACTTTCCTTAACCAATGGCAGCATATGCCGTCTTATCTGCGAACGTGTTAAGAAAACAAAAAATCAGTTTGAGTACAGTTTTGTATATATTTTTTTTTAAAGCAAAACAAGTGGGAATATGACACTTTTATTGTGCGTAGACCAAATAATCCATTCTACAATAGCGTTTTCGGTTGGTATTTTCATCTTAACTGTCAGATTTTTGTTTTGTATCTATAATTTGTATCTTAATGTGTTTTTCTCATGATAACTAACTTAAGTTAAATCGGATTTCAACCTTTCATTTAGAGGTAACCCATAAAACTCGAAAAGCGGCCCTGCTGTCAATATCTGCAGATGTTTTATTGACTCTGTTCTTAAACTACGAAGATTTTATATTGGTTGAAATACGTCTCATTATGTTTTGTAAGGCGAAAATCGTATTTTTCAACTAGAGAAGGAATACGTGTTAGGGTTGAGGTCGAATTGGGCATTGTGTGAATAATGTTAATTTTACTTAATTTCTTGTTTTATTAAGAAACAATAAGCCAATATTTGTCACACTCACAAATGTTATCCAAAGCTTGTTGTGGCTTTTCACTGAGTTTACAACTTTAAGTAAGCCGTATCGAACGTGATCACCACTATATATTCAAAGTATATATTCAAAGTATAGAGTAAGACCAAGGCCGGGCTAAGAACTCTTCCTTGGGGAACTCCGTCTGCGATTAATATTCATTTTAAGTATTCAGTCCCATCTTTAACTTACTTACTTACTTAAGTGGCGCTACAGTCCGGGATGAACCTGGGCTTCAACCAACATGCCTCTTCAATTAGCCCAGTCCTTAGCTAACTGCCTCCAGTTGCGCACTCCAACTTGGTTGAGGTCGGTTGGTCTGGCTGGGAATCTAAGACTTTTAACTTAGATAACCCAATATTCAAGGTTTATCATTAGAGTCTTACATAATTCTTACAAGAGAACCTCGCCAGACATGGGAATAAACTAACAGCTATACCCTAAACGGCTGCATCAGGTATTCCTATCGCTACATGCAAAAGCTTACTAGCGCAACATGCTAATAGCAAATCAAATCTCAGATGGAGTCTTGGAACGACGTGTCAAATAACCAAACAAATTTGACCAAAGCTAGATTTGAGGAGATCAAAGCGACTGATTTCGCTTGATAGATCGCATATTAGCGCCACCATAGGTGTCATCACCGGACACTGTTAATAGGCAGGCACGCAGAAAGGCTAGGCCTCTACTCAAACGACTTCTGTAGGAGCTGCATGAACGAAGAGGAAGAAGAAACAATAATTCATCTCCTTTGTAACTGCCCAGCCCTATCAAACAAATGGAAGCTCCATCTTGGAGCTTACTTATTTCAAAATCTCAGTGATTTGACAAAAAGGAAGTGAAAAGCCTCCTCCGTTTCATCAAAAGCTCAGAATGGTTCTCTCGTGGATAGTATGGGCAAGATCCACGTGGTATACAATGGACCAAAAAATGGTCTAAGTGTGCTGGCAAACGCCAGAAATCGTGAAACACGTCAGGCATTGTGCCAGAATATATCCATCTGTCTAAGATTTCAACAATTTCTTAATTTTGTTGGTTATTCTATAAACTGCTTCATCAGCACTGACCTCAGTAACAGTAACAGCCGTTAAAGGCTGTACTCAGGGAGGAGTACTCTCACAGTCTCACCCCTACTATGGTCTCTGGTTATAACCAACTTCAAGACCTAAGTAATGCAGGTTTCAATATAATTGGATACGCCGATGACCTAGTCCTCATAATAAGGGGCAAAGAACCAAACGAGGTTACAACACGTTTGCAAAACGCCCTTAAGATAGTCATAGACTGGTGTACAAAAGAAAGTCTTTCTATAAACCCCAGCAAGGCGATCACCCACCGTCCCTTTTACAAAAAGGAGAAAATAAGGTCTTACCAAAATTTCAATCAATGATACATACATTGAGTATTCCAACGAAGTAAAATATCTTGGAGTGATCCTCGACAAAAAACTAAGCTGGAACCCCCACATTAACAACAAAATACAAAAAGCAACCAAAGCTTTCTGGGCTTGCCGAAACATGTATGGTAAAACCTGGGGAATCTCTCCAAAGACCACACACTGGATCTACACTATCATGGTCAGGCCCATTATAACATACGCTTCAATAGTATGGTGGAACAAAGTCACCCAAAAAACAACTATTAATAAATTAAACAACGTACAACGGCTTGCCTGTCTGGGCATTACCGGAACTATGCGTACCTGTCCCACAGCGACTATTGAAGCCTTAATAGGACTAACGCCCCTCCACATTTATATAAAAAAAAGTGGCAATTCGCAGCTCAGCAAGTTTGACACAAGCGGAAGAGTTAAACATTAGCGAACACCTAAAAGACACTATGCTTCGACAAAAGATTCTCAACGGAGATCACAACCAGAGAAGCATGGTGTAGCAATAACCCACCAAACTGCCAAAACGGCCTAAAGTAGTAAACGAATGGTTCTAAAATGGACTCAGGGATAGGAGCTGGCATACATGGACCAAATAGAAAAATCTCAATACCTATGGGAAAAAACCCTAGTATATTCCAAGCTGAGCTCCATGCCATAAAAGAATGCGCAAACCTAATACACAACTCAGGTATTAAAGGCGCAAACATCCAAATATTCACGGACAGTAAAGTAGCTATAAAAGCCCTTAGCTCACACATTATTGACTCCAAATCAGTACTACACTGCTTCAATTCCCTCCAAACACTCAGTTCCAGGAACAAAACCAGACTATGGTGGGTCCCCGGACATAAGGGGATTGAAGGTAACGAAAAAGCTGATGAACGAGCCAGAAAAGGTTCGGAAACCCCCTTCATTGGACCTGAACCCTTCTGTGCAATCCCATCTGACGGCAAGCACAATAGATCTTTTAGGTCGATGTGTATCTTACTGCTTAGGCAAGTCAGAATTAAAAAAAAAATTCTAAAAACTTGTATATAAGTAGTGCTGAAGCCATGTACAGGAAATTAACGTCTTTCATCAGAGAGTAGATCTGTAAGCGTTTCAAGTGAATCGCATATATATCCTATACCCTCTGTAGCACTTTTTTTTATAATTTACCGGCACTCAACGGGATATGAATATCCTTTAAATGTTTTACGACTGTACTACTAGCGTTAGAGAAGGGGGAAAAAGAGAATGATAGGAAAGATTTTGGATGTAGTGGAGACTTACTCCATGGGTGGTGTCCGAACTAACTTCGGGGAGTCACTTTTGTTTGTATTCGTTATATTCGTAGAACTAAATAAGCGTTCTGAAATTAAGTAAGTATATTTTTTTGCACAATTATCGGGTTAACATACACAAACAAACTATTTTATTTGTCCTAGAAAAAACTATTTTGTGGCACTATTCGTGCTCCTTTTGTAAATGTAAATGTCCAAAATAAACACTTTCATTTCTCACAATGATGAAGTATTTCATTTTATGTGTAAAGTCTGCTTTAAATATTTCTTTTGGTACTTAGGGTATTTGTATTTTTATGTTTCATATATATTTTTGATCACATTGTAAACTTTATATTGTTGTCATTAGATATTTGTAACCTATTATTGAATGCCTTTTGTTTAATAATTATAACAGAATGATACTCCTGCGCCACCAATAATAATTGATGAGGAATTAACGTCCATCCTCCCATATGTTGAGGAAAATGAAGAAACGGAAAACTTAACGACGCCACGAGAGACAGAAGCCAGTATTGCGGTAGGTTTACTTACTATACTTACAATTGTTATAAGTTGCAGCCAATTGTTTTATCTAATGATTGTTCTTTTAATCCGTTGGTTTAGCTGGATTGAGAGAGAAATAATACTATGTTTAGTAACATTTGATATTGCTTTAAAGGAATAATGATCGATTTTAATTTTAATTAATTTTATGATGTTCATTCTTCAAGTAATTTGAAGAGTCACGGTGCATACTGATTAAGAACCCTTCCCATGAATTATGTTCCTCTGCCGAAATCAGTGACTATTTGTAGAAACCACTCCCGTACCTACACTTGTAGTCTTTTAATAAATGTTTCATTCCTTTAATTTCTGTCCTCCGCCTGTATCAAGGGCTAATCTCAGACAAGCTTGTCAAATATAATAGATGTGTTCCATATATACCTTAGCCGAACACGTTTGTGCGATATTACAGCAACCATGGTACGTCTTAAAAGTCAATTCGAATACATGCTTACTTCGTAACGAAACAATAGATAGCATGGAACGTTTTGTTTGGAGAAGTTGATGATCGATATCAAGTTGGATCTAGTTTGACCAATCCGAAAGTAAAGGGTGTTTATTTTAGAGGTATAGAACTTAAAGTTGGCAACACTATTTTAACGGGTGGCCATTTTCTCAGCTGTCAAGTGATTTATTTTTAATTTGGTTTGGCATTTCAACATAAACAGACTGACGTCTGAACAACTCTTCCAAATTGTGCAAATTTATTTTGAAAATGATGGTTCTCTTCGAAATACGTATCGCGCAATACGTCAACATAATCATCCATCAGAGCAATTAATACGATTAAGTATGGAACGTTTTCGCACGACCTTTACTCTAAATGATAATACGCATCAAAGAGACGTCTTACTTACAGAAGAAGTCATTGCTGCTGTAGAGCGTAGCGTAGAGCAAGACGCGAATCAGTCTATCCGCCATCGTGCACAGGAAACGGATATGTGTCCATCAACTTTATGGAAGATTTTGCGGATAGATCTTGATTTGCGTGCTTACAAAATCCAACTCCTGCAAGAATTGAAGCTAAAGGATCACTTGGCGAGGCTTAGATTCGGTGAATGGGCCCAAAACAAGATTGCCGTTGAGCCCAACTTTTATAAGCAAATTTTGTTTAGCTATGAAGCTCACTTTTGGTTGAATGGATGCGTCAATAAACAAAACTGCCGTATTTGGAGTGATGATAATCCTCAAAGTTGAGACACCGTTACATCCACAAAAAAACTGACCGTTTGGTGTGCTTTATGGGTTGGTGGAATAATTGGTCCGTACTTATTTAAAAAAAGAGGTTGGCCAGAACTTTACAGTCAATGGTGATCGCTATAGAGCCATGATTACTCACTTTTTCGTTCATCAATTGAACAACCATAATGTGCAGGAGGTTGGTTTCAACAAGAAGACGCAACATGTCACAAAGCTCGTGCCACAATTGATTTGTTGAAGGGTGACAGCATAATTTCGCGTTTTGGTCATGTAAATTGGCCTCCAAGATCGTGCGATTTAACGCCGCTTGACTATTTTCTGTGGGGATATGTGAAGTCGGCAGTCTACGCCGATAAGCCCGAAACTATTGACCGCTTGGATGACAACATTCGCTGTGTTATTGCCGATATACGGCCACAAATGTTGGAAAAAATCATCGAAAATTGGACCTCCAGAATAGATTACGTCCGAGCCAGCCGTGTCATTCATATGGAAGAAATCATGTTTAAATTATAATGCCAGAAGATTATCTTTCGAAAAAAGTAAATTTCATGTCAATTTAAAAAAAATCATCTTTGTTTTATTCCATTTCAAAGTTCTATACCTCTAAAAAAAAAACACTCTTTATAACTCAGCTATTGCTCCTTCCATTCTAACAGCCTCCAAATGTTCTCAACTTCTTTAGATTGAACTCCAACTCGTTGAAACTACCATTTCATCTGATTAGTTTACGTTCAATACCGTTTGAACACAAATGTTAACAAATTTTAAGTGAGCATTGAAATTCAGTTATGCGCTGTAACATTAAGTCCATTAGAAAGTGAGAGTAGAGAAAACGCTAACTTGATGCAGTCCACCCAGTTAACTCCAGAAGTAACTTCAAGTTTTTTATGCAGGAACTTTTAATGAACTTGTAATGTCTGTAAACAGGTTTCTTTTACTCCCACTGCTTTTAAAAATTCGGATATTCACCCCAGTTTACCTATCGTTCGGTGTTTCACCACATAATTTATTTATTTTTGTTTCAACATTTCTGTTCTATATTCTGAAAAATTATAATTAAGTCGCTTTGCAATTTTTTAAAACTGTAGTGATACTTATTATTTGATTTATTTTATAAAACTCAATTTCTTTACACTATTTAGACAACAACACAACTTCCTTCGACGACCACCACAGAAAGCACGACAACTACAACTACTCCACTGTTGACAACAACTTCAACTACAACCACAACAACCACAACGACAACAACAACCACTACGCCCAAACCAACCACTACACCAACTATTCCAACAACAGAATACATTGAACCAGAACCTATCAATACGCCGCCTATGATAAAGACACGTCTTAAGAAGCACTCGGTCACCGCTGGAAAGCCATTTACCCTAACTGTGCCTCTAGAAACATTCTATGATAACGAGGATGCAACCAACTTGCGGTTAGATCTTCTTGACAAACACGGTAATGAGCTCAAATCTACATCTTGGATTCAATTCAACGCAGAAACAAGAGAAATCTATGGACTGTAAGTTCGTAAAGATAGGGGTATTTTATTGTTTAAAAAATCTCGATCGTTTTACAGGCCACTGGAAGAAGCAGTTTCAAAATACCAATACAAATTGTATGCTACAGACAGCAGCAATGTATCCGTAGTCGAAACTTTCGAAATAACTGTGCAACAATACAAGGCTCTTCGCACTGCCAACAACGAAATCACAATAGGAGTGAAGCTTAATGATAAATACGTTCGCAACATTGATTGGCAAATTCGATTAATTGAAGGTAAGCTCTAGTGATTGTATCTTGAGTTGCGCACATGATAATCATTATTTATTTCTAGGAATTGTAAACACTCTTGGCGATGACTCAATGTTTGCCGTTGTTGTTCAGGAAGTGCGTCAAAATCAATTGGATCCACATAGCGCAACCTTTGTGTATACAAATGTAACACTACCTAAAAACGAATGTCCAGACGAAGAGCTAAATGTACTTGTTAAACTGCTCAATGAAAAGCTTTCTAAGTCCGTAGAACCTCAACTTGGAGTCAAATCAGTAACCGGGCAAACGGTCGGACCATGCCTTAAACACCACGTACCGAAGCCAAAGCCAACATCGCACATGGCAAAGAACTACCCACCTGTGCCCAGAAATCAAGTCGATCGTGTCAATGCAACGGCAGGACACCTGCTTGTTTATAAGGTGCCGGCTGATACGTTTTACGATCCAAATGATAGCACTGATCTCAAGCTGTCACTCTTGACAAACGATCGGAAAGAACTCAATCCACGACATTGGCTTCAGTTCGATTCAAAGAATCATGAGTTTTATGGTATTCCAAAGAGTAGTGATAGTGGTACGACTGAGTATCTTCTGGTTGCTGAAGACAGTGGGGGTTTACAAGCAACAGATGCACTTGTTGTGGTTGTCAATCACGCGCCTAAACGCGAATTTTCCGCCTATTTCAAGGCGTTCTTTGGTGTACGTCACGAACAATTCAATGCAGATATGCAAAGGAAATTCGTAGAACGCGTGGCTCAACTCTTTGGTGACCAAACGACACAGTTTATTCAAATCCGATCAATCATCAAACACCCTGACACCGATAGTACGATTGTTAACTTCTATAATACGACGCTTTACAAGTTACACAATCGTTGCCACGAGGAAGAGATCGAAGCAGTACGGAATGTTTACCTACACCAAGACACTCAACTGCGCGATCGTGTAAGAATGGTTATCGGCAACGAATTAAACCTGACTAACGTTCAAGTTATACCGCTCGGATCATGCCCTCGTAAGTGATCAATAAAATGACGTTTGCATGGTTTTTGTTTATTAATGTTTTTTGTTTTCCTTTAGCTATTTTGCCCGAAATCAATAATCGCGGCGAAATCGTTCCAATCAAGACTGATGAGCCAAACACAACTTCGACATTTACCAACGACTACTTGTTCACATTCATTTTGCCAGCGGTTATAATCATAGTGATGATATTACTAGCGTCGGTGATAGCCTGTGTCTTACATAGACGTCGACTTACCGGCAAAATGGAGTTGGGTAAGTTGTACCATTGTTTGTTATATACAAATAAAGTTATTGTGTCGTTAAAACTATTAGGTGACGAAGAAGAAAGAAAATCTTTTCGCTCGAAGGGAATCCCAGTGATTTTCCAGGATGAGTTGGACGAAAAACCAGAAATTGGTAATAAATCTCCTATAATTCTAAAAGACGAGAAACCGCCACTTTTGCCACCATACAACAGTACAAATTTGGATGGTAAGTAATTTATGCAATTTTACACAATCTAGTTGATCGCAAAAAAAAAACACCCAACTTCAAGAAAAAACTGGGAATCGAAGACTCTGCTAGCCAGAGTGTTGGTGTCCATTCGTTCTACATGTCATAGCCATATTAAACGTCCAATGTGGGCGAGCTGTACAGCTCGTATAGTTCTTGGTTGAATCTTGGTCTCCATAGCCCGTCAACGCAAACGGCACCGAAGATTTTTCGAAGAATCTCTCGAATCTACCAAGGATTTCTTCATCCGCTTTTGATACGGTCCATGATGCAGCGCCGTAGAGCAGGACTGTGATGATCAGGTTCTTATATAGGATTTCATTAGTAGTTCGAGGGAGGGCTTTACCACTAAATTGCCTTCTTAGCCCGAAGAAACAGCGGTTGGCAAGAGTAATTCTTCGTTTTATTTCTGAAGAGATGTTGTTGTCAAAGTTAATAGCGGAGCCGAGGTAAAAAAAGTCCCGTACTACCTCAAAGTTATATCTGTCAATGGTGACGTTCTACTAAATGCGTCGACGTTGTGTGTTCTTTCGTGTTGACAGCATATACTTAGTCTTACCCTCATTTACTGCTAAACCCATTTTTGCCGCTTCCTTCTCTATACTAGCAAACGTGGCTATGACATCACGTTGAGTTCTACTAATGATGTCAATATCGTCGGCGTATGCTAGTAGTTGCACCGATTTTTGGATGTTTGTGGCTCTGGTGTTGGCTCGGGAGTTTTGCACAATCCTCTCATGAATCAAATTGAAAAAGTCACATGACAGCACATTGCCTTGACTAAATCCTTATTTGGTATCGAATGTGTCGGTGAGGTCGTTTCCGACCCTTATGGAGCAGCGAGAATTCTCCATCGTCATCCAACATAAACGGACGAGTTTGGGCGGTATACCAAAAACTAGACATCGCTCTTTATAATTCGTCTCTATAAATGCTGTCGTATTCGGCTTTGAAATCGATAAATAGGTGGTGGGTATCGATTTGGACTTCTTGGGTTTTTTCCAGGATCTGCCGAAGTGTGAAAATTTGATCGGTTGTGGACTTTCCTGGCCTAAAACCACAATCATAACGGCCGACCAGGTTGTTGGTAAACGATTTCAGGGGTTCACATATAACGGCAGATAGGATCTTGTGGGAGATTTTGAGGAGACTTATGCCTCTATAGTTGGAGCAGTTCAGAGGGTCTCCTTTTTTGTGGATCGGGCAAACGTTGCTGAGGTTCCATTCTTCAGGCATACTTTCATCCGACCAGATTTGGCTTATGAGTTGGTGGATGTTATCTCCGCCGGATTTATAAAGCTTAGCAGGAGTTTATATATTGCTATCCTCACTTCACTTAGATAGGGTGATTTGGCAGTTTTCGCTGTCGTTGCCAATATTGAATGCTAGGTTCTGCCTAACAGAATGATGACGAAATGTTGTTCGTCATCCCCGTTTAACAGTCTGCAGAAGTGGTTCATCCATATACTCTGCATCGACTGTGTCTCAACTACGATATTTCCTTTTTCATCACGCCAGGATTCTGTTCGAGCCATGTATCCGAAGTAGCCGTTATTCTTCCCTTCTCCTGTGCCTATAGAGCTCAATGGCAACTTTCGTCTTCACCTGCAGCTTAGCCTTGTAGGCCTCGTTCTTGGCTGCGCGCATCTGTCGGCATTCCTCATCAAACCAGGGGTTTCTTGCTGGTGGGCGCGAGAATCCTAGCACATCAGTTGCGGCTGATCTAATGGCTTGTTGGCATCGTTGCCATTGTTCTTCGACATTAGATGCTGGTGGTATCGTTATAATCGTTTAAGGGATACTCGTTGCACGAAGGTCTTGGCGGTCTCTGGCGATTGCAGTCTTTGGACATTAAATTTTTTCACAGTATTTCTGGTTTGTTGTGGCGTATAAAAGGCTTATGTTGGCGAATTTGACCTTGATGCGGATTGTTACAATGCGTTCGCTAATGAAACATAAGACTTCTTGCCTTAGTCTGGCATTTATAACAAATCCGCATCCGAATAGTCGCTGTTTCTGCTCACTATAGCACGGTCCATAGTAGATGTCACAGTTTAGCATCCTCTTTTTGCCGGCCCATCCCATCGTATTTCTGCTTTGTAGCATTTTAGGGCTTCCGCTAGTTGTTCGTCTGCACCTCTCCTGATTAATGTTCTCACATTCCAGTTGCAGATACGAACGTCGTTGTCCTTTTTTCGTTTAACAGGGTTGTCAACAATAATATCAGTCCTTTCCGAGGCTATTACTTGCTTCGTAACAATGGTTTTTTTCATGGGTGTGTTTTTTCTTATTTCTAATATACCAGAGGCATGTCTAAATTGATCGCTAAGGGATCTATCTAGTTGACAATATTCAAAGATCTAGGAAAATGTATAGTTTATTGTCGATCAGCCTGAGCCCTTCAATGTTGTGGTACGCAGTGGTGTTTTTAGATCGTGCCACCAATGGCGATATCTTTCCATTGCCTGTTTGCATTATTTTTATTCTTTTCTTCTGATTAATATTGCAATTCTTAATATTTTTATTTATTTATTTTTTTTTTTTTTAAGGTGATAACGATGTCGATGAATACGTTCCTCCGCCTGCCGTTGTTGTCGGTGGTCGAGAACTACGAGGAAAATCACCAGTTACTCCGTCTTACAGAAAACCTCCGCCATACGTTTCGCCATAAGAAAATAAAAAGCTGTTTTCATTTGTTTAATACTTGAGTCACAAAGGAGAGTTCTAAATGCGAACTTTTTATTAAATTCGTTTTAGTTACTTCAAAGTTGGAAATAATAATTGTCGACTGATTTTTTAAACGAATATACTGCAAGAGTATATTTTACATGTTATTTAAGCAAACTATTTTTTTTTACAAAAAAAAACCTACGAATGCATCCAGAAATATGTAAATTTAATTTTAGCCGAATGAAAGAAACAATGATGTATAACATCGTGGCTCTGCGCGTTTTAAATATTATAATTTATAACGCACCATATTCTTAATATTCTTGTCCAACAATGCACTGCCATTTGCTAGTTGTTTCATTTTTTTGTAATAAAGGGAAATTAATTCGATTTCAAAGAAACTATAAACTTTTTTTTAAAAGCAATGTTAACTTTTCCTACAGGTAGCTATTTAAAACAAAAACAATTTTTTTTATTTGTGTAAAGAAAGAAAAAATAAGAATTTAATCTCGAAAGTGCGACGCGACTTATTATCGTAAGTGTCGAACGAATTTAAAAATTATTTAGAACATAAGTACCTACTTAACGTTATTCACAAACAACTAAACATTAGATAACCCATCAAATGAGTTTTAAATAATTTAGACACCCACACGTTTCCGTGGTAATACATTATTCTTATTATTGCTCCATGGACATGCTTCCAATTGAACAAACAAAAAAAATACCAAATAAACAAAAATGAATTATTAAAAAAAAATCAAATAGATATTTGTACAGGAATTGAATTCTGTAAATAGAAAATTCAGTTATAAATAAATAATAAACCTTCCGCAATACATCCACTCGACAAAAACCAACCGATATCCCATCTCAAGTAATAAGATTATAAATGTGAAATTATATCGTAGAGTTAAAGAAAAAAAAATGAAAACACTCCTATCAGTAATATCAAATCGTATATTAAACTATGAAAAATTATATATATATATTATATATTACGTATTACTATAGCTTAGGTAACTGTGAGAAAACAAATCCTAAAACCAATCAATAGAGTTCGATCGACGTATTTAAACACAAATGCAATCACTGGTGAAATGATTTCAAATGTAAATTTTAAGTATATATATTTTTTATAAAGAAAATAATTAAATAGACAAAGAAAAATGGTAACAAGATCCACAATCACAATAAGTATTACAAATTTTAAACGCGACATATTTATACAATTTTTCGTTAAATCGATTAAAAAATGCGCGATAAGAAAACATTTCTTTTTTTTTGTTTAAAAATATGTTTTGAAATTGTAGATTTTTATTCCGTTTACTGTTTTATATATAACAATCACGTTTCTCATTTCAGCGTTGTAATTTTCAAAATAATCATAGTATTATATACCGTTTTTCTTCGATGTCATAAGAATAAAGTATACATTTTATATAATAACAAAGAAAGTGAAAACAAAAAAAAAATTAAGAATAACATTTTAGATAAGTTATGAACAATAATAATTTATATATTTGAATATACGAAAAAAATTAGATTACATGGGACTACAAAAAAAAATCTATATATCTAAGTATTACTTAAAAATTAAGCAAAGAAAACCAGAGAGATACATTTCGTTTGGAAATGACAACACAATATGAGAGAAATATTTGTAATTTTGTATTTTTAGATTGTACACATATTACATGAACCCGAAATGGATCATTTTGATATTAGAACACATCAACATTTTTATACAAAAGTCATATATTATGAATTTTATTGAGAAAAAAAAATACATAAAAGAAATAATTTTCGTAGAGAGAACAAAATGTAATTATTAAATAAAACAAAAAACATGTTTCCAAAATGAATTCAAATTCATCTTTTGAGAGGAAATAATGATAATCCAATGATATATATTATCATATATATTATGTAAACTACCAAAAACAATAAATTGAAAATAAAAAAAACAATAATATTCGCGGTGTTTTGTGGTTTTTTAGTTGAAAAACTTGTACCAGTGATTGTTAATTCAGCATAGAAATTGGAACAAGTTGCTATACGAATCGAAAAGTATCCTATACTGTACTAGCTGACTCGGCAAACGTTGTTTTGTCATATATCAGGTTTTTCAATAAGAGCGCTACAAAAGTTTTTTTTTTAAATAAAACAAAAACGGTTTTGGATATCAATGCAATTCTTTATTCCTGTGAAAGTACGTTCGATGCCATTATGTATGGAACTCGATTTCTTTTGCATGGACACCACAGGCACGCTTGCAGAAGTCCAGACGCTGAACCCAGTTTTCGATGGTTTTCAAGCATAAATCGGCCG
Source organism: Rhingia campestris (assembly GCA_932526625.1). NCBI lineage: Eukaryota > Metazoa > Arthropoda > Insecta > Diptera > Syrphidae > Rhingia > Rhingia campestris. Next base: position 81,986,819 of record OW052185.1, read on the forward strand.
ATACTGCTGCAATTTCACGTTCGATATTCGTACGAAGTTCATCAATCGTCGCTGGTTTGTTGACATAGACCATAGACTTGACGTAGCCCCACAGGAAATAGTCTAACGGCGTCAAATCCCACGACCGAGGCGGCCAAGCGACTGGACCATTTCGTGAGATAACACGTTCTCCAAACTTGGTTTCCAATAAATTGATTGTGACATTCGCTGTGTGGCTTGTGGCGCCGTCCTGTTGGAACCACATGTCCTCCAAGTCCATATCATCCAATTGGGGCCAAAAATATTCGGTTATCATTGAACGGTAGCGATTTCCATTCACAGTCACGTGCCGGTCTTGATCATCACGGAAGAAGTACGGCCCAATGACGCCGCCGGCCCATAAACCACACCAAACCGTAATTTTTTCGGGATGTAATGATGACTCATGGAGTACGTGTTGATTGCTGCCTGACCAATACCGCATTTTTTGTTTATTGACGAAGCCATGCGGCCAGAAATGAGCCTCATCGCTGAAGATGATTTTTCGATGAAAATCGGAATCATTTTCAAGTTGTTGCTCAGCCCAATTCACGAACATACGACGCTTCTGGTGGTCAAGCGGCTTCAGTTCTTGTGTCAATTTAATCTTGTAAGGATGTAGGCCAAGATCTTTTCGAAAAATTCGCCACAACGACGTCACAGAGATGCCCAACGCTTGAGAACGACGTGTGAGAGACACATTTGGGCTTTATTCTACTGAAGCCTCAGCGGCAGCAATATTTTCGACACTACGGGCACATCTTTGTCTCACTGGCACGGGAACATTTTTTGCTGTGCCTCTGGATTCAAATTTTTTCCACTAGACGCTCAATTGTTGATCTGCTAGGACGATTATGACGACCATAAATTGGACGTAGCGCTCTTATCGTTGAGGCCACTGACTCCGAATTTCGGTAGTAAATTTAAATAATTTCGACTCGTTGTTGGCTCGTATATCTTTCCATCATGAAATGGAAAACCTTACTGAAGAGAAATGTCAAAAGAGCGGCAAGAAATATGGCGTCGTTTGCTGTCCCTGTCGCTCTACTTTTGTAGCGTCCCTGTTGAAAAACCCTTTAAATTATTTCTAGTAAATATTTTAGTATGCCCGATCCCCAAAAAAGTAGAGCCTCTGAACTGCGCCAACTACAGAGTCATAAGTCTCGTCAACATCGCCTACAAGATCCTATCTGCCGTAATATGTGAACGCCTGAAACCGTTTACCAACAACCTGATCGGCCCTAATCAGTGTAGTTTTAGGCCAGGAAAGTCCACAACCGATCAAATTTTCACACTTCGGCAGATCTTGGAAAAAAACCAAGAAGTCCAAATCGATATCTACCAGCAACCATCTATTAATCGATTTCAAAGCCGCAAACGACAGCATTTATAGAGACGAACTATACAGAGCCATGTCTAGTTTTGGTATACCGCTGAAACTCGCCCGTTTGTCTAGGATGACGATGGAGAATTCTCGCTGCTCCAACAGGGTGGGAAACGACCTCACCGACACATTCGATACCAAAGGATTTACTCAAGGCGATGCGCTGTCATGTGAGTTCTTCAATTTGATTCTTGAATGGATTGCGCAAATTCCCGAGCCAACACCAGAGCCATGATTTTCCAAAAATCGGTGCAACTACTAGGATACGCCGACGATATTGACATCATTGGTACGAGTCAACGTGATGTCATAGCCACGTATAGAGAAGGAACCGACAAAATTGATTTAGCTGGAAATAAGAGTAAGACTAAGTATATGCTGCTAATACGACAGGTCACACAACATCGACGAATTATACAGAACGTCACCATTGACAGATATAACTCCGCTACAAACTCTGACAACAACATCTCGTCAGAAATTTAACGAAGAATTACTCTTGCCAACCGCTGTTTCTTGGGGCTAAGAAGGCAATTTGTAAAGACCTGACTCGAACTACTAAATAAATCCTATATAAGACCCTGATCATCCCAGTCCTGCTCTACGGCGCTGAAGCATGGGCCGTATCAAAAGCGGATGAAGAAATCCTTGGTCGATTCGAGAGAAAAATTCTTCGGAAAATCTTCGGTCCCGTTTGCGTTGACGGGCTATGGAGACGAAGATTCAACCACGAACTATACGAGCTGTACAGCCACATACCCCTGGTCAGGAGAACATGTCGCTTGAAGCAGTAAATGGAAACGTGTTGCCTTTTCAGATGAAAAATGAAAAGAAACAACAACAAATGTTTGCTTGAACGGCCATTTCCAAAAGTTTAAAACATGTTCGAACCCCTCCACACTTCCAGGGTTGTTAGAAGTTGGATTCAATCCATCTTACAAAGGTCTTATCGAAAATGGTGGGCACACTCAGTATTAATGTAGAAAAGCGTCATAAGTAAATGTTTTAAAAACATAAAAATGTAGACATATTAATATTTTTATTAGAAATAGAACCCATCACCAATTTAAAGTTACACATACACTCACAAAACTAACACCATTAAAGAAGTAATACAATGAATACTTGCAAATCTAAACCCCGGGTGAGAGCTGTTGCAAAAAGGACATCTTCAGGTACTAATGAAACAATAAAAGTAAGTAAAATAAACAACTTATTATTAATATTTTTATTATAATTTTAGAAATATGTAAAAAATTACAAAATTAATTGTTAATTTTTTTTTAATAGCGCTAGCTGCTAGGGCTTTCGGCTAGTAATAGAAACAAAAATGAACAATTTATATACAATTTTCAAGCTAAACTTCTAAAATCAAAGTATATACATCATTTATATTTTTATCGTTGACTATGGTCAAAAGTTCTAGGAGGTTTTTGTCGGAAATGTTTTTGCAGATTCGATCCACTTCTTTGCAGACAATTAGGCGCCTTATTGTAAGTCTTGGTTTGGCGATGCACATCTGACAGAGTGGCGGTGGTTGTTTGGTGATGAGATGTAAATGGGCCCCATCCTTAGTCTGATATAGATTTTTAGTTTTTTATAAGACACATTTGTAGGGTACAGGATCTTTAGAGCTTCTGGATTGAATTTGGTGTAAATATTATGATAGTTGGACCAATGTGTTTTTCTTTTGTATTTCCATGTGCTTAGTAAGTAGTTTTGTAGGTCCTTACGCTTGTAGGTATAGAATGTTTTTAATAGTTCTTTTACTGCTGATTTTGCAGCAGTATCTGCGTGTTCGTTGCCTATGATTGCACTGTGACCTGGGATCCAAACAAGTTTTAGTCGGTTGTTTTTGGATATCAGTTCGACACGGATGGATTCAACAATAGGTATACAATTGTTAACGTTTTTAATAGCAGTAAGCGGTGAAAGACTATCTGTAAATATTACGACTTTTTCGTTGATTGTTTCTTTTATGCCCTTTAGGATAGCAAACGACTTAGCGGTGAAGATTGATGTGAAAGATGGAAGGAGAAACTTGGAGATGACTGATCCATTTTCGTCGACAACGGCAAACGAAGTTCCGTCTATTTTTTTTGAGACATCTGTAAAGAAAAAAATGTATCCTTGTTTTTTTATAATTAAAAGCAATCTCTGAGAACATAGCTTTATACATGTCGTCCCTTGTTGATGATTTGGGGTATTGGTTTAATTCTGTGTTGATTGCGTTTTTTTGCAGATCAAAGGGTTGTTGTGATATCATGTTGTTTCTTTTGGTAGAAATTGTTATGCCCAATTTTTTGGCTAAAGTTATTGCGGAAGTGATTAGTTTTGGCATTAAGTTTGTAACATAGAGAAATAATTTCGATAGATCTACCTCAAAGTATACGGATCGATTCAGAATCGCTAGCTGAGTCAATTTAGCCATGTATGTCTGTCTGTCCGTCCATCTGTGTGTCACCGATTTTTGGGTCTTAAATTTTGAGCTAGAGTGTTGAAATTTGGTATATTTTTGAAATCCGCCCTTTTTAGAAAAACGTAGTTTTTAACCAAACCGTAAGGAATTTTAAAAAAGTGTCTGAGCGGCATATTTATACAATCCTAATATCTATATTTCGTCTATACAAAGTTTTTTGCCACGCCCACTTTTTGTGGCGTTTTTAGTAAAAAAAAACGCCTTTTGTCCAAATTTTAAAAAGTTCAAAAAAACGTTTGATGCACATACTTCCGTAATGATATAATAACCATTTTGTCTAAAGATCATTTTCACCTACGCCCACTTTTTGGGGGCGTTTTCTTACAAAAACCATTTGTATACCCCATCCCAAGGCATAAGCAATAGAAATACGTTGTTTTTTGTCGAACCACAAAAGGTTCCCACCACTGTCTGAACAATAGCTTTGTTGCGACAATGTCATTTTCTGTATTTCATAGCCATAAAGCTTACATTTTGAGGATATTAATTTTAAGGATGGGATGGGATAGGGTATTCAACGATCCGCACAGCGGATTGTAGCCTTCTCATATGTTTTTTCGTTATGTTTGCGCATTAGATTACTATAAACGAACATTTGACGTTGAGTACATTTTTTTGCATTATTATTAAATACATTATAAAACATCATGATGTCAGTGATCCCTTATTGAATTCATATATAATTTTACATATTGAAAAACAAATTTGGTATAATAAACATAACTTACAAAATATACATTTATTAATCAAATAATGATAATAGATGTCGTTATAAGAGAATTCCCATTTTTGTTTGTGGAAACAAATTCATAAAAATAGGACTGGACCAGTATTTAGCTTGAAACCCATAATCCGCATATCGGTAGCGTCAATTTTTATAAGACCCATTTTTTCTAACTCTAAATGACAAAGAAGAAATATTTAATTTAAGGTTTTGAGGAAATGTTTATGGCGTTTTTCCGTAAAAATAACATAGTTAGAGTAGGTATACACACCTAAAATAAATTTAAATCCTCTAGCCACATCAAGTTTTCTTGTTCCTTTCTCAAAAAGTGTATCCATTTTGATATACTGGTCCTTTATGAGACGTTTAAATATGTATGTGTACATAACAAAATCATCGTCCTTTAAAGTAGATATAATAGTTATTTTTAAACACTTATTTAAGAAATATATATAATATGTATACCTCGTTAAATAAGTAAGGATCAAATCGCTCACATGTCCAATTAACAGGATTTCTGTCAGCTTCCTGTAAAAATTATTTATTTAATTAATATTTTCAATGCAGCGTTGTGTGCTCGCTATCTGCTGAGGGTTTGTCAAGATCAAGATCAGACAGAAACCTCGAGTTTAAAGGGTAAGTCAAAATAAATTTCCTAAACACAAGCTAAGCAACACACATAACAAGTAGTTCTGATTCTAATGAACTACTTCATCATACACCTGTATCAAGAAAGTGTGTTGAAAAAAACGTATTTTAGTGAATATTATCGACTTAATAAGGTACTTAATTTATTTGATGGAAGCCTATACAATCTTAATTGAATTTACTGCAGAAAACTAATAGGTATAAAGGAAACACTGAGTTAATCCTACAAATATATTTAATTTCATTGTAAAATTTGACAACTTGTATGCCCGCTTTCTGTTTGCCCGACATACTAGGTCTGTTTCCGTAAAATATTATTTCACTGATTCTGGAATCCCTGGAATTTATCTCGTTCAAATCGAATCAGTCAACGAATGCCGACTATCACTTATCGAGATAGCAGAGCATTTCACTATTCACCTTTTCTTGGTGTCGGGCCAGAGAAAGTGATAAGAGGATGAGCTTGCCATACAATGAGTTTAAAGAAGCTGCTTGGAGGAAGAAGAGGAGGAAAGTATTGCTTAATTTCTCTGCTCTTGTCCAGCAGAGCCAGATGGAGAAAACTTCATCTGGGAAACTACTTCTTTGATAATCTAGGTGAGCTGGCTAATGTTAATGTCAAAAACCTCCTACGCTATATAGTCAGTTCTGAATGATAAGACAGATCGACAGATCCACGTGGTACCACAACGGACCTTTACGGTCTCTCTCTCTTTCTCTCACTAGCAAACTTCACGTTCTGTTTGACCAAGCTTGAAAGCTTTATAGCGTTTTCGATTGGGATACAATCGAGCAACCGAAATTCAACGTAAACCAAATTACGAAAAATCAACAAAACCATTTGTTTACATTTTTATACCATTCACGGTATGTTAAAATGTTCAAAGAATTTCACTGCTTTATGCTTAATGAACAAACCTTTATAAGCTCTATATAACGACGCAGTTCCGTACTGTCTATGGAATCCGAAAACGGCACCTGTGTAGTTTGTTCTGAAAAATTTGCATAATCGGGTATTTCCGGTAATGGTACATCAAGTCGTGGTTGCACATTTCGTCCTTCATTCGTTCTTTCTCTTTTTCGTTTTCTCGTTTTTCTTTTTCTCCGCTCTTGATTATGAAGTGGATATTCAATATTGTTGTCTCTACGCCGAAGAATTTCATACCAGTTTATGCGATCATTTTCGACGCTTTGGCCTGGAGTATTTGGCCATATACCATCGTCCCGTTGAGCTGATTCATCTATTATTGGAATAGGAACTATATCAGTCGCATTTTCTTGATTAGTAATTATTTCACTATCTTCTGGAATAGCTGTAGGAATGTTTGGCGGTGATACCATGTGCGGTGGTATTATGGAAGTACTTGGCTGAAGTTGAGGAATGGTAATATCATGTTCGGATTCTATCATTTCAATGTCTTCATGAAGAACTCTTGGAAGCATTGAATTTGAGCTGTGGTCTCCATCGTGAGCAATGTCCATTGGCATAGCGGACAAATTTTCCTGAAGTCTAGGAATATCAATTGAAGTATCAGGAGGTGGAAGGCTATGTGGATTCGGTACTGTTGAGTCCCTTTCTGGTATTGTCAGCAGGGGTTGTTGGTGCAACAATGAGCGCATTGGAATGCTTGAAATATTACGTAGTTGAATACTAAGGGGCGAGAATAAAAGTTTATATTAAATTGAAGATTTAGTAAAGTGATCCGACATACCTGGAAACATCATCTCTGTGAGGCGTAAATAGTTTCAGCTGAGAAGCTGATGAATTACCTTGAGGCGTACATGGCGATCGTAGTATACTTCGGAGACATATTTGACTTGGTAATTCAATAGATGAATGGCTTGAATTGTACAAAAATAGTAGGGATCATTAACAGATAACGCGTGAGCTATGTAAAAGTGTCATTAAAGTTTTGTTCAGTATTGGCCTTTTAGTTTAACTTTTAGTAAGTTAACTTTGATGAAGCATTGTCCTTATACAAGTTGAAAAATTATGCATGGCAAAAAGTTATGAGTGAAACAGCTGACTTTCCTGCTTCAACTATATTAACCCTTATTTTGCAATTAAATTTGTCCATATTAATAATTTTTTTATTAACTATTATCTATTCAGAATAATTACTCTAGTTTACAGAATATCTGTTGTCTGAAATATTTTAGCTGTTGCTGGATACTGTAAATGCTTTAGGAAAGAAAGAAACATATACTTGTGAAGAAAAATGAGAATAACTATTATTTTCCAAAAAAAAACTTCGTTTTTAATCTTTTCCCCTTCCAACCACCCGACCTATGTGAAGGATAGCTATATCTAAACTCAAGCTTAATAAGGCCGCCGGAAATTACGGACTTCCTGCTGAGCTTTATAAAGCTGGCGGAGATGACTTGGTAAGCAACATCCACCAACTCATAAGCCAAATCTGGTCGGTTGAAAACATGCCTGAAGAATGGAACCTCAACATCGGTTGCCCGATCCACAAAAAAGGAGACCCTCTGAACTGCGCCAACTACAGAGGCATAAGTCTACTCAACATCGCCTACATGATCCTATCTGCCGTAATATGTGAACGCCTGAAACCGTTTACCAACAACCTGATCGGCCCTTATCGGTGTGGTTTTAGGCCAGGAAAGTCTACAATCGATCAAATTTTTACACTTCTTCAGATCCTGGAAAAAACCCATGAAGTCCAAATCGATAGCCACCACCTATTTATCGATTTCAAAGCCGCATACGACAGCATTTATAGAGACGAACTATACAGAGCCATGTCTAGTTTTGGTATACCGTCCAAACTCATCCGTTTGTGTAGGATGACAATGGAGAATTCTCGCTGCACCATCAGGGTCGGAAACGACCTCACCGACACATTCGATACCAAAAAAGGATTAAGGCAAGGCGATGCGCTGGCATGTGACTTTTTCAATTTGATTCTTGAGAGGATTGTGCTACTACGCCGACGATATTGACATAATTAGTTGGACTCAACGTGATGTCATAGCCACGTTTGCTAGTATAGATAAGGAAGCGGCACAAATGGGTTTAGCAGTAAATGAGGGTAAGGGTAAGACTAAGTATATGCTGTCCACACGAAAGGACACACAACATCGACGAATTGGACAGAACGTCACCATTGAAAGATATAACTTTGAGGTAGTACGGAACTTTGTCAACCTCGGCTCCGCTATTAACTCTGACAACAACATCTCGTCAGAAATCAAACGAAGAATTACTCTTGCCAATCGCTGTTTCTTCGGGCTAAGAAGGCAATTTAGTAGTAAAGCCCTCACTCGAACTACTAAGGAGATCCTATATAAGACCCTGATCATCCTAGTCCTGCTCAACGCGCTGAAGCATGGACCATACCAAAAGCGGATGAAGAAATCCTTGGTAGATTCGAGAGAAAATTCTTCGGAAAATCTACGGTCCCGTTTGCGTTGACGGGCTATGGAGACGAAGATTCAACCACGAACTATACAAGCTGTACATACCCCTGGTCAAAAAACTCCGCATTGGACGTTTAAGATGGCTAGGACATGTAGAAAGAATGGACACCAATACTCCGGCTCGCAGAGTCTTCGATTCCCAGCCAGACGTCGGACGCAGTAGAGGAAGACCTCGCCTTAAGTGGCGCGCACACGTAGAAACCGACCTCAACCAACTTGGAGTGCGCAACTGGAGGCAGTTAGCTAAGGACCGGGCTAATTGGAGAGGCATGTTGGTTGAGGCCCAGGTTCATCCCGGACTGTAGCGCCACTTAAGTAAGTAAGTAAGTAGCCGCTACACAAGTTTCCCTATAGCTATATAGCAAAAATGTTTTGAATTGTTTAAACAACACATCACAAATATGTGAAATTCGCAGCAACAAACAAAAAGTACAATTTTGTAATTTTGTCATTGCAAATATTATAAATAAACCTATAATGTCGGCTAATTTTACTGAAACCAAAAACATTTTCATGGCAGGTCGAAGCATAATCAGCTGTTTCACTAAATTTTCAACTTGTTTCGTCAGTCATTTCCCCTCCAATTTCATATGACTAAATTGGTCGATTCTTCTTCATTAAAGTTTACTTACTAAAACTGAAACCTGGAACACGGACATTGATAATTGCAACTTCATAATGAACTATTATATGGGCGTGTTTGGGATTGCAGACGCGATTCAGATCGATCGACCAATGAAAACAGAGCTTCATTAAAGATAATTTACAAAAATTAAAGCCCAACAGTAACGGTCAACGTTTGAAATATTATATATTTGCAAAATAAATGAAAAGATAATGCTTATAAATATTAACCGATAAAATTATAATTATAAATAATTATAAAACTAAATCAGTGGGAAGTTAGTTTTACAAACAAAAAAAAAACTTCACAACATATTTATGCCAATTCGAAGCAAATTCAGCGGTTCGACTATCTGGAGATCTCTGGGTTCTCTAGGTTGCTTTGTAAACTTTTGAAATTGCGAATTGCAAAAAAAATCGTCACATCGACTTCTAACAAAATAATTATCATTCAATACTATATTAAATAAGGTCACGTTTTCAGTCATTTTAAAAAAAATTATGGAAATATTTCCATGATAACACTGATAATTTCGTCTATAGATCATTTTACACCACGTCCAATTTTTGGGGGAGTTTTCCTGAAAAAAACTAGTTGTAAATCCTTTCCCATAGAAACGTTTTTTTTTGTCGATCCATAAGAGATTAAGATAGACCTTCTGAACAAGATGTGGTGATGACACTTTTTCTGTTTTGTATGCATTCAGTTTTAGGCACCCCACCTTTTTGGGGATGTTATAGTCTTCTCATGTTTTTGTTTTTATTTCAATAAAGTTTCTTCAATTTCTTTCTTTTATAAGTAAACCCATTTTTTTGTGGTTGACAGGTGGACTATGTCGGTGAACTTAATCATCCTTACTTACTTAAGTGGCAGCAAATATTCCTCTCCAATTAGCCCGGTACTCCTCCAGTTGCGCACCATCGGTTTAGGTCGGTTTCTACTTTTGCACACAACTTAAGGCGAGGTCTTCCTTTACTGAGTCCGACGTCTGGCTGATATTCGCTTTACATGTCGCAGGGTTCTTAAACATCCAATGTAGAGTTTTTTGACCAAGTTGCTATACAGCTTGTAAAGGTCAAGATTGAATCTTCGTCTTCATAGCCAACAAAACGGGACCGACAAAAACGACCAAGGATTTCTTCATCCGGTTTTGATACGGTCTATGCTTCCGTATCGCAGAACTAGTGGGCCTACTAATTTGCCTCCTCAGCCAAAAGAAACAGCGATTGGCAAAAGTAATTCTTCGTTTTATTTGTGGCGAGATGTTTTCAGAGTTAATAGCGGGGGTAGACAAAGTCCCTCAGTGTTATATCTGCCAATACTTGGCTTTTACTCTCATTTATTGCTAAACCAATTTTTTTCCATTTCCTTCTCTATACTAGCATACGTGGCTGTGACATCACGTTGATGTCATTATCTTCGAAGTATGCTAGTAATTGCACTGCTAGTAATGAAAGTTATTGTGCTTCTGCAGTCTGCTTAGGAGTTTTGCACACACCTCTTAAGAATTAGGTAAAAGTAGTCACATGACAGTGCGCCGTCTTGCCTAAATGTTTCAGTGAGTAATTTGGTGTTCTTGGGTTTTTTTTTCCAGGATCTGCCAAAGTGTGATGATTTTATCAGTTGTGGATTTTCCTGGCATAAAACCACACACTGATAAGGTATACGGTTTCAGGCGTTACATATTACGACAGATATGATTTTATAGGCGATGCTGTGTGTAGGCCTTTTTGTAGCCTTTTTGTTAGGCATACTTTTATCCGACCAAATACAGCTTATAAGTTGAATGTTACTCTCCACCGGCTTTTTACAGCTTCTTCCATATTCTCAGTGTCGACTGTGTCTCAATTAAGATCCCTCCTTGTTATCAGGACAGGATTCTGTTTGTGCCTTGTATCCCTGTCTTTGACGTTTCACACTTTCCTGGAGTGGCACCTCTCTATGTCTTCGATTGCGCGTTTTTCTTGTTCTATGTTTTTTTCAAAGCATGTTCTCTTTCCTCCTTCTTTGCCTATATAGCTCAATGGCAACTCTTGTCTTCACCTGCAGCTTTGTATTTTAGGCCTCGTTTTTGGTGCGAGCATCATCATCAAACCAGGTTCTTTAAATGACTCTGAGCTGCACAGAAAAGTACAGCTTTTTGTGTTCATAAGCCTGAGTTGATCCAATGTGGAGTGCGCAACTGGGGGCAGTTAGCTAAAGACCGGGCTTATGGAGAGGCATGTCGGTTGATGCCTAGGTTCATTCCAAACTGTTGCAGCACTTAAGTAAATAAATGTTGGTCAATCTAGAACACGTTTTTCATCACCTACGTTTGAGTAGGAACAGAACATTTTTAAATGTCAATGTCTAGTTGTCAGTTTTGCTGTTTTGGTTCTATATTTTAATTAATTAAATATTTAGCAATTAAGAGATTTGCAATTTTTACACATAAGAAGAAGTCTCTACCAGGGCAAATAATAACGTTACATAACTCTTTTAATGCTAGGGATATATTAACAATTTTATATACTTCAATGTAGAAACATTGGCCGTGTTTCGGAATTCAGATTTAGTAAGACAACTTAGATAAAGCTCTTTTCCCATTGGTCCAAACAGTTGATTGAATGAGAACAGAGCTTCATCTAAGAAATCTTACTTAATCTGAAATCCGGAATACTGCCATTTTACCTTGTCCAGGATCTCTTCTTTCTGACAGTTATGCTGTTCTGTTATGTTTTATGTTAATTATCATTAAAAAAAAAGCTATTATCTATACCATTAATAAGAAAATTGTTTAGTCTAAACTATTGCAAAAAAATATGACTCGCATAAGAGCAAAAAAAAAAATAAAAAAAATATATTTCTTCCATATTTAGAATCATACCTTTGACTTGCGTGAGCTCTGATGATATTCGATAAATTTGTAATTGTTTCCATTGGAATACGACCCCAATTGCTCTCTTGCGTCGCATTGTAATTGACAATTTTATTGATCATTGTTTTGCCCGGCATTTGTTCAAAATTTCTGCAGCATTGAATATAAATATAATATTTAATATTTTTTAAATATTTAAATTTAACATACAAAAAGGACTTATGAGCCTCTCTGATCTCATCATCGGTCCTCTGTCGGTGTAGAAAGCTACATAAAGTTTCAAAGCTTTTCTTCTTTTTCATTATCTTAGGTTGCTTCTATAATTAATTAATTGTTAAACCACACGATAAAAATGTGACATTTACATACCAAAATAGGTTTAGTTACTATCAATCTTCTTCGGGCAACATTTGAGGTACTTGGTGTTGTATAATTTCCTAGATTTTTAGCATTTTTAACGGAAACAGCAGTTGACTCAATATTTTGAGCTGAACTGGTTCCCGGTTTAGTATTGAAATTTACGTTAGTTACTCCAATTGGTGAAATATTTATCTGAGAAATTATATCAGGAATATATTCATTGTCTTGACCACTATACGTCATGTTTGGATTCAATGGCGTATTCGATTCATTTCCAAAGATTGGCACACTGATAGGCGTACTTTGCGTTATTGGAATATTGTTTCTACTTTGGGTTTGATCAACCGTATTAAATCCAAACATTTCTGACATTTGTGGTGTTTCAATGGTTGACGTAGTTGGTAAATCATGTTGTTCGCTTGTTGGTGCTGAAGAAGGCAGAACCGAAAATGTTTCAATTGGAGTCTGTACTTCTACATCAGTTTGACGAACGATTTCTGTTATTTGGGGCGATGTTTCAGATGATATCGGTTGTGGCATTTGTGAATCGTTTTCATTTGCTCTTTGTTCAGTAGAAGTCGGCGGACAGTACAAAACAGCCTTTCCCATAGCACCTTGATGAACAGTCAAAATATAGTTTTTCAATTGAGATTATACAATAAGGCATTCCTACCTGTTGTATGAAACACTAAAGCATCCGTGAAATACACTTGAATACGCATAATTTCAGTCAATGATAAGGAAGACATAAAATTGACCAAGTGCATTCTGCGTGCAAGTTTGCATTATTTTTAATTAATTCAGTTAATTTAATTTAGTAACAAACCTTATATATTCGGATTTGTTTTCATCAAAATCATTAGCACTTAATTTGCCTTCAACTCTTCTTATTAAAAAATTGTTTATGATTTTTTTAAATTTATGAAATTCTTCCATAGGCTCTTCACTCGGAGAATCCATTATACTAGACAATAAGGATCGAGTAATTACGCCTTGCTAAACTGTTAGCAAAAACCTAGTCACTTTAATGTTTAATTCAAATAATAAGAATTAACAAAAGTTCAGTAAATTCGCACTTCCGAGTTCCGTTTACTGTGTAATGATAATGACATTTATGCTTCGCTATATTGCCTGAACGTCAGAGAAATAAAATCTAATTTGAAGACATTGTTGCCACTTTTATTTTTATAAATTTGCATTTACATTGATTGTTTGATACTCATCTGAAATAAAATCCTTCCGACATCATGCACTATATAGAAAACTGAGTATATTTTAGAATATTACCAATGGAAAGCGTCAAAAGAAGTGTCAGACAATTTTTCCCTGGCTTAATACGAAATTCGTTTTTATGAAAGTATAAAATTCAGTGCAATTATTTATATAAAAACTCTTATCTTACTTGGATTCGAAGTCACACGGTAGTCAAATACACTTTTTTTTGTTTCGTTAAATTTTTATTTCATTTCAACTAACTTAAATGCTAGTAGCAGGTTAAAATTTTGAAGTCTCAATTCACCACACTAATTATAACGCAATTGGAACACGGCCTTCAAAACTAATTAAAACTACCTAAAAATAACTTGAAAACCAGAACAGCCACAGCAAGCATTTTTTTGTGCCACCATGACTGTCGTACCTTACCTAAAACCTTAAACTATATAAGTCGGCCTACTTATATAGTCTATAACTTATTCAACCACCACAACAGGTTCTCCTGTTGCCACCTACTCCGAAGTCAAACACTCTATCCACTAGGCTGTATTCTGGAACATGAAAGACGAGTAAGAACAACGAAGTACTTGAATCGTGTTGACTCATTCTCCTTTAGGTTGTCGATCTTTTCACCTTTTTTCGATTAGCTTTATTAGGCCTTCGTTCGTAAGCTCTATACATGCTATGCTTTTAATTAACTTCTTGCGAAGTTCTACCGAAACATCTTAACGTATGGTACATGTACAGTGTACACACATCTCCGAAAGCTTAAAAACAACCTTACAAAAGTTACGCCATCATAATTTCGGTTATGCTTGTGAATTTTCCTGCATAATGTCTTAAACAAGCTTCTACCCAAACAATCGACTGCCAAAATGTTCAACCTCCGCACACAAGTACTATATAAGGATTATAGAAATAATTTCTTGTGGAAATTACATTTTTGTGCCTTAAGCTAAGTACGCTGCTCGAGCTTAATTTTAGCTCCCATACAAAATTCTCTCCAAAAATTAGCTGAGCTAAATTTAAGCGAATCCATTTAGCCGAGCGGTACGCTGCTTCAGCTAAAAAATCAAACTTTCATTTCAGACTGTACTGGATGTATCTGTCACAATTTAGCGCGCCCATTAATTGTTCGGGACATTTTCTCAAGCTAAATTTTGACACATCGTATTGTTTTTTTCTGGTGTGCTATTGAGTTGTTGAAATAAATTTATTTTTCAAAGAACAGCTGTTTGTTGTAACACCTATCCACAGAGCACTCTGTGTCAAAATTTAGCGAGGATTTTAGCTAGTGTTTGGAGAGAAATAGTGGAGAGCAGCTAAAATTTAGTTTCGCTCGAGCAGCGTACTAAGCTTTATAGAAGAATAGTAATGATTGAGATTGAAATTGGAATTAAGAGATTGAAATTGGAATTAATAAAAGTAAATAATAATAATAAGCGCCCAGTTATAGCTATCATTGGACAACTTCATTGGAACAAAAAACATGATGGAACTGAAATTTTACCTCCATAGCTGCTTATAGGAATCGTAGGAAAATTCCGTTTCATTTCGGTGGAACGACAAACATTACTTAACAAAAATAAATCATGATCAGCGAAAAATAAAAAGTGATTTTCTTCGATAACTACAATTAAAAATTAAAATGTTTGGATAAATATGTTCTAAAATTCATAAGGTTTGTTTTGAAACGAACTCGCCAATGATTGAATTTATAAAAAAAAAACCGCAAGAAGTAAAAGAAAATTTCCAATGATAGCTATAAATGGGGCCTAAGAAAATATGAAAACAAAAAGAAAATAACAAAAAATAATTTTATTTTTCAACTTCGAAAAGATTTGCAAATATTTTCGGAATGACTTTTTGCGAAGCCTATAATTTGCTTCTGTATGGCCTTTTATAAGCAAACTAAGATTTTTCTTTAAGGCTTATTAGAAGTATGTAAAGTAGTCTTATAGAAATAAATAGCTTCCTAAAAGTGCGCCAAATCTTTTTCGATAAGATTTCCTACAAGTAATATTGCTGGAGGGGAAATAGCTTCGATAGTGCTTTATCGAAGCGAAATTGTTAGTTGGGCAGTACATATCACGTGAAACTCATAGCTGTGTTTCTGTTTTTCTCAAAGTAATCGGCCCTAGCGAGGTATCCGTCGGAGCGGAAAATTCTCCGATTTTGTACGATTCCGATGATTTTTGCTTCGAGGTATTCTTCCGAAAAGCTGTTCGGAATATTTCTCCGACATTTCGTAACGCATCCCAGCGAATTGCGTTGAAGTGCGTTCAGGAGCATTTTTTGTTCAATTTTTGACAGCTAAGTGCAATTCTTTTTCCGATTTCCTCCGACACAAATTCGTCGCGGAATTTGTTTACGAAGTGAAGTGGAGTAATAGAAAAATGTATGTAATTATATAAAACTATTTATTTAAGTAATTTTCGTACTAATCTTTTGAATTTGTGTTTCCAGGGCGAGCTCATTGGAAAAAAACCACCCCTGAACAGTACGAGCTTCGTCGTCGCATCTGTGTAGTATTTCTTTCCGATGGCAAATACCTCGAATGGAATTTGAATCTCCGACGAATTATGCGTTGCGGAAAATTTTTCCGCTCCGACGAATACCTCGCTAGGGCAGAATATATTGTACATGTACTGTTTCTCACTGATTCAATTATTTTCAATTCCATTTGTGTGGTAGTTTTATTAAATTCTTAGAAACGTTTTTATTCAGATTCAGATCTAAGCGACTCGAAATTGTTTTAGATATTGAGTTTTTAACTCTCTTAAGAAGAAAAAGATATGTAAGATCTTGAAACTCCCACGATAATTATGTTTACCGATATTTGTTTTCAAATGCTTCGATAACTTTGCAAACCTTTTCGATTTTTAATTCCAAACGAGAAACAACCAAGGTTTGGTAGCACTTTGTCGATAGAATTTAATCGATTTCAGCAAAACCACAGCTGTTAATTAATATGTCAAAATAATCCACGTGCTGTCGGTATTTGTTGTATTTTAATTCATTGAATTCCTATTTAGCACCGGCGCAAGGCTAGGATGCGAGAATTCCGAAGTGAATTTCCAATTCGTTTTCATAGATATTTTAATGCAACTGTTGATCTTTTGTATGTAAGTCTATATGTCGAATAATCCTTACTTAATTGTCATTAACATTCTTTTTTATAGAGCTTATTGAATACATATATTTAACAAAATGAAAAACAAACGTACAAAAATAATAAAGGAAAGCAATGAAAAGACTCAAAATCGTTTGCAAAAAAACGCCACTTTGAAGAATCATGAGCAGCTGAGGAAAAGACTGAAGGGACTTCTAGCAAAGGATAAAAACCATCATCATCTACTTGCATCAGAACAAAAGTCAGTCGAAAGTCATTTGAAGAAACCTGGTGGTAAGAATGTGGCCAATGTTAAATTAAAAAGTAAAGATACACCAGCAAAAATAAAACATCCCAATCAAAATGCTGCTTCAAAAATGAAGAAGTTAAAATCCAATGTTGAAAGCAATGGTGTAGCTCTGAAAAGAAAGTCAAAAAGCAAGATCGAGCCACCAAGGAAAGTACCTAAGCTTATCAATAAAGCGGCTGCTAACAATAACGCGACAGCTATAAAAACTAAAAAAAAGAAAAAGACTAAACAAAGTACAGCGTCTAATGTAGCTCAGGAAGCTTCTGTTAATGTTCCAGCAAAGGTAAAAAAAGGTAAACAAAATAAAAAAACACTCAAGAAGAGTAATGAAATGCAAAACAATGGGCCGCAATCCAGTAATAAACCAAACATGCTTCCTAAACTAAACGTTGCTCAAAATACGGAAATAAAAAAGAAAGCAAAAAAGATGAAGGTAAAGAACGCCAATTCATACAGAGGTCCAATACGCCCTCACACCTCAGACTCTGACACCGATGGTTGCTTGAAAAATGATTCTTCCCAGAAGAAATTAAATAAGAAAGTGAAACCATTAAAAAATGGCAACATGCGTAATGAAAAGCAGTTTGGTGGGCCATTACGACCCGTTTCACCTGAAACCGAGGCTGATGGCGATATGTCCGTTAGTCCTAAGTATAAATCCAAAGATAAACTAAAAAAAGATGAAGTTCCTGTTTCTAATGATGTACAGGCTTTAACACGATTGCTATACGAAGATGACAACAATAGTGATGAAAGCTACAATGAATATGATGAGGATGGTTATGATACTGATGATTACGAATACAGTTCCTCAGAAGACTTCAGCGATTATGAATTTAATTCATGCGACGATGATGACGGATGCGGGGATACAGATGATATCAGCTCGGAAAACTATGATAACTGGTCAGACTCAGAGTGTGATGAATCTGGTGAAGAATCGTTCTTTGATGAGTCGGATGCAACATATGAGTTGCCTCCAAACGTACCAGAAGATGTTTACATCGCTAGTGGTAAGTTTTTATTTAGTAAATATTTAATATAACAAAGTACATATCTTAAGTGGCGCTGCAGTTTGAATTGGACCTGAAACTCAGTCGACTTATTAAACACGCAATGTGTAGTTTATTGATCTATTCTGCATCTTGTCTCTGCAATGTATTTTTCACATTTTGTTTGGTGATCATTAGGATTTCTCATTAGAAATGGAAGATTACTTACCCACTATCAAGGTTCTAAAGTAATTTCTGATTATTAGTTTTGTCATTCCTGCTAGAAAATTAGACAAATGTTTCATTTAATTTCGCTTTAAACAATTGTAGTAGAATACGTGCCTTCATCAGGCTGGCCTATGTGAAAAAACATATTCAATGTGCCTTTCGGTGCACGTCGTAAACACCTCGAATGCGTCTTCGAAGTCTGCAACCATTTCTGTACATCATATGTATCTTTCTTACTTACTTATCGGGCTCCCGACCCGTGAAGAGTCTCTGCCTGAGACACTGCAGCCTTCCATCCTCTATGATCCCTGGCTCACTGCTTCCAGTTGTCTAGACCAAGCGCTCTGTCATCCGCGATGGCTTGGTCTTTGAAACGGAGGTTCGGTCTTCCTTGCCTTCTCGAACCTTTTTTTCATTTTTTTCGAAGGAGCCCAGTATCAGCTCTCCCTTCTTTGCTTATCGTCCAGCACTCTGCACCATAAAACAGAACTGGCAGGATGAGAGTTTTGTAGAGCTCAAATTTCGTCCTTCGAGTTTTGAACCCAGTTGTTTCGCCAAACCGAAGTAGCAACGGTTTCCTAGGGTAATTCTTCGACGGATCTCCGCTATGATGTCATTGGTGGAGTTTTTGGTTAACTCCGAGGTAGGTGAACTCCTTAACTACCTCGAAATTGCTGCTATCAATAGTGACGTTTTGTCCTAGGCGGTGGACAGATGCTTGTTTGTTTGTTGATAGAATGCACTTAGTCTTGTCCTCATTTACTTCAAGGCCAACGGACTTCAATCTCCGGGAACGCTTTTATCACAGCATGTTGGGAGCGACCGATGATGTCAATATCGTCCGCATAGCCCATCAGCTGTCCTGAGCACTATCTGCTCCAGTACGAGATTGAAGAAATCACATGATAGCGCGTCTTCTTGCCGAAATCCGGTGCTGTTTTGATTAGTTCGGAGGACCTACTTCCAAACTGCACGTCGCAGCGCGTGTGTTCCAGCGTCACGCGACACAGCTAAATCAGTTTTGTTGGGATTCCGAATCATATGTATCGCCGCCACTAAATGCACTCACCGTTTCTTCAAATGTAGTAAAATCGAACTTCTTGGCGTCGCTGATAATCCGGGGCAATTGGCATTAATTGGAAACACTATGCTTTGTTCGCAAGTGAGCAGAAAAATTAGCGTCGTCTACATTGAGTTCCTTCTACAGCAACTGTAGTTTCTTTCGCTTTCTTAGCAGAAACATCTTCTCCATGTGAGCAATCTCGGGGTCAACAGCTGCATCGGTTGTTGGGGTATACGTCAGGGCGTATGTTGTTATCAGCTTCTGTGGATCAGGCCTTTTCACCCGTGTATTGACCAATGACAATTTCCAATTTGTCGTACAGTATTTGTAACTCGGACAGGGTTGCTCTCTCCTTAAACTCCACATTGGCTACGGTTAAGGCTTCAATTATTCGCTGCTGGCATTCTGAACAAGAAGAACGTGTTTGCAAGAGACAAAATAAAGTACGTAATCGGTGTTAATATTCAAAATCAGAGTTAATAAGTACATAATACATTAATTGGAAACGATGCATTTGGAGTTCGTTTGCGACATTAAGAAATAATAAAGATAGGCACATTAGTTTTGTTTACTGACGATGAACTTTGAACACAGGAGAGAACAGCACAGCTTAGTCAAAACAATCAGAACAGTGCAGTTCGCTGTCAAGTTAAAAATTGTTCTACACTGAATAAGATATGTCAAATCCTGATAAATAAATTACATTATTAAAAGCTACTTATCTAACTTTTCATTAGGCATAATTTGTGATTTATAAACATTTTTTTATAATTTCTTAGCTACGTTATTGTTTGTCCTGATAGACATTTAATTGTTAAGAATTCCAAATCTGAGATCTCTTAAATGCTAAACATTTCAATAATAACAAAGTATAATCGAAACTTACAACTAGGCATTGACATTTCTAGATTGCCCAGGTCAGGCTCAAGAAATAAAAGTAGAATTAGATTAGCTCATTGCAACGCTTACTTTCATAGAAATGTCGTTTTTGGTCAAAACATATGAAATATGAATTATGTCTAAAGAAGATATTCAACCTTATTGCGAAGATCAACTATCAATTAATAATTGACGTTTGTCAATAATTTTTATCAAATGGTATTGTGACTGTCAACTGCCAATATTATTGATTCATTTAGGATATTCATGCAACGTTGTAATTTTGCTACGTGCTAAAGATTTTAATTTTATGACGATGTTTCATGAACGACCCTAAAATTGCACCATTAAATAATGGATTCAATCTCATTTTATTAATTTATGCTCTTTCCGTTCTCGATAATTTTTCTCAGTTTAGCACAAACGTTCGATGTGTTTAAGAGACTGATTAAATGTCAAAATAGCATTTCAAAAGTTTACAATGCTTATCATCTCAGTTTACACACCCAATTCCTGTGCGAAATTTCCGATATAATTTTAAAAGATTTCTCATACAAATTGTGCACTGTCGCAAGATACTGCTCGAAGGTTTCTACAGGGCTTGAATTTGTTTCATATTTCTTGCAAAAGGTAAACAATTGCATTCTTTGATAAGCTAAAGTATTGTACAAAACTAGAAATGAACAGAGTAGGTACATAGTTTTAATTAAAAAAAAACAAGAGGTTTACTTACATTTGGCTTTTCGCATCCATAGATTCGATTTTAAACCGCTTCACATTCTTGCTATTTCAACAATAGCAGCATCATAAAACTGCTTTTCTATCTGTCTTATTCATCAGGACTCTTCCCGAGTAGATGGAAAACAGCATTTGCTTAGCGCGTCCCTAAAAAATGCGAATCTTCTCTCTCCAAATTTCGACCAATTGCACTCACCGCCCTTCTTCCTAAGGTCATGGAAACGCTGATAAACCGTCAGCTTATGAAATATCTTCAGTCAAACAAACTTCTCAATGATTGAAAATACAGTTTTCGTAGCGATTTGATGACATATCCCACCGAAGAGTGGAACCAATCTATGAACATTGTTGGCGAAAACAAGATTTTTGGTCTTGATATTTCAATGGCGGGTTTTGGTTTCAAGACCATTTGTCGAAAATGCATGCTCTTGAAATCGATGAAACTCTTCTTCTATGGATTAGAAACTATCTCTCGTTCAATTCAATTCCTGCCTGACACCGCTATTAAAACAGGCAATCCACAAACGAAATAGTCAGCTGCATTCTGCCCCTTCAAACATTCAACCGTAATACTCGCAATGCCATGATTGGTAATCAATTTACCATCAAGCCTATCTTCGGACGTACTATGAAATACCGGGATTCATTCTAAATTAAACAACACGAATGTGGAATATGTATAATTGTATACGTAACTCAGTTTTTCCTCCCCATTACAATTTACAGAAATTTAAAACCAATGCACATCGGTATCTCCTCTTTACTTCTCCGCAAATTTCTTAATGCACCCGGAGCCGAGTTAGACAAAGCCCCGTACTACATCAAAGATAAATATGTGAATGGTGACGTTGTCCTTTCGTGTTGACAGCATATACATCGTCTTACCCTCATTTACTGCTAAATCCATTTTTGCCGCTTCCTCCTATATACTAGCAAACGTGGTTATGACATCACGTTGAGTCCTACCAATAGTGTCAATATCATCGGCGTATGCTAGTAGTTGCACCGAGTTTTGGAAAATTGTGCCTATGGTGTTGGCTCAGGAGTTTTGCACGATCCTCTCAAGAATCAAATTGAAGAAGTCACATGACAGCACATCGCCTTGACTAAATCCTTTTTTGGTATCGAATGTGTCAGTGAGGTCGTTTCCGACCCTGATGGAGCGGCGAGAATTCTCCATCGTCATCCTACACAAACGGACGAGTTCGGACGGTATACCAAAACTAGACATGGCTCTGTATAGTTCGTCTCTATAAATGCTGTCCTATGCGACTTTTAAATCGATAAATAGGTGTTGGGTATCGATTTGGACTTCTTGGTTTTTTTTAGGATCTGTCGAAATGTGAAAATTTGATCGGTTGTGGATCCTTTTTTGTGGATCGGGCAAACATCGCTGAGGTTCCATTCTTGAGGCATACTTTCATCCTTATGAGTTGGTGGATGTTACTTATCGAGATATCTCCGCCGGATTTATAAAGCTTAGCAGGAGTTTATATATTGCTATCCTCACTTCACCTAGATAGGGGTGGTTGGCAGTTTTCGCTGTCGTTGCCAATATTGAATGCTTGGTTCTGCCTAACAGCGGAATGTTGTTCGTCATCGCCGTTGAACAGTCTGCAGAAGTGGTTCTTCCATATCCTCAGCTTCGACTGTGTATCATCGTTCCTGGAGTGGCACCTCTCTATATCCTCGGTTGCGCGCTTGTTATTCTTGCTTTTTTTTCTTTCAGAAAAGCCGGTGTTCTTCCCTTCTTATAGTTTAATGGCAGCTCTCGTCTTCATCTGTAGCTTAGCTTGGTGGCATTGTTGCCATTATTCTTCGACATTCGATGCTGGTGGTATGGTGTGAATCGAGAGGTTACGCGTTGCACCAAGGCCTTGGTGGTCTCTTGCGATTGCAGTCATTCGATGTTAAATGTTTTCACAGTATTTCTTGTTTGTTGTGGCGTGGTGGATATCCGCATCCTTACCTTGGCTGCAAAAAGGTAGTGGTCCGAGTCGATGTTAGAACTTTGGAATGTTCGGACATCCAAGAATTTGGTTGCGTGCCTCTTGTCTATAGCAATGTGATCAATTTGGTTGACCGTTCGTTAATCTGTAGACCGCCATGTCCCCTTATGGATATCTAGGTGAGGAAACCGTGTGCTGGCTATAGTGGCATTTCGTTCCATACCAAAGTCAATTAGCCTAAGTCCGATACCATACGTGTTGTCGTGTAGGCTTTGTTTTCCGATAATACTGCTAAAGATGTCTTCTCTTCCTACCTTTGCGTTAAAATCTCCCAGCACGATTTTGGCAGCGTGCTTCGGTAGTCGCTCATATCGTCAATCAGATCGTCAATCGGTTGAAAGTGTATCTTTGTAATGAAGGAAATTTAGAAAATGCCCTGACGTTCATATTTTATCCATTTAAGGTTTCGAGCCACAACAACTTTTAAGGTGGTTTTCTTAATAAAAACTTTTTGTAAAATTAAAATCAAAACCAGAAAAAAGTTTCCAACAAAATACACAGCATATCGGATTGTACCCTTCTCATATTTGTATATCTTCAAAAACCTGAATGAGCAGCTCTCAGTTTCTACTTTAGAAGCAGAACTCGACACCGTTGTTAGAGTATTAGGAACTACGAACTTCTACATTATATGATGGAATATTAAATGTATTTTTTTTGAAACAATATATATTTTATGTGATATCCTTACAGGAACCGCTGTAAAGCACGATTTGTCAGAAACAAATGAATTGGATTTTGATAGCGACACTAGTTGTGCTCAGATTATTGAAATGCCTACAATCACGTCAACACAAAAAGTTTCTGCTATCAAGATTTTACCTGAAGCTAGCAATGAAGCAACAAAATGCATTGATGTCGGTAAGGCAAATGAAAGCGATGACAGCTGCCCTGAATTGGTTCCAATTGATGATAACGCGCAATCGTCCAGAGACACTGATTCAGATTGTTGTTCTGATTGTATGTCATTCAGTGGTTCCGACTTCGATTCAGAAGCTCCTTACTCTGAAGAAAATGAGCATTCCGGAGAACCTCCTCAAATGAAACCAGAGATTTTTCAAGCTGACAAATCAACAAACGAAATCTTAGATTTTGACATCTTCCAAGGAGTGAATAGTTTGTCTCGCAGTTTTGAAGAAGACTCACCACTGAATCGATTAGCCAACTCAAAAGGCAAGACAGCAGAATATAAAGTAATTACAACCAATAACGAAGTTATTTGTCCTACAAAAAATGCCAAAGAAAAATCGAAACATGAAAAGTCGCTTCCTAACAACAGTGCACAAGAGTGTGAATCAAATTCAAGTCCTAATAGTGAAGTCAGAAGCGATGAATCTTTTGAAGAGCGATGCTTTGAGACACCAGACGACAATGAAATTCCTTTAAACACCAAGGAAACTCCCAAAATGACATCTCATGTCAACATACAATTTCGGACGTTGTTTTTCAATGCAATAAACTCAAACCATGTAATTGCTTTAGTTAAGGACCCTATGTATATTTATGGAACAGTAAAAGTCAAACTGATTGCCGGATCTCTAAATATATTTGGCTACAGTCCGAAACGAAATGAAACTTTGGAAATTTTCTCCCCTCGAGGATACAGCTCATTAAAAATCGAAGCATCACAAAGCTCAGAGTTAAATTCATCCTTAAATGAAAAAGAACTGCTCTCGCTGACGCCTTATTTCATTCGAACAGATCTCGAAGAAATTATTGAAAAGTTCGATACGAACAAGGACGCTATTGTGATTCTCGAACGAAACGATCGTAGCAAAAAGGTGAATATGCTGAAAAAGTACATGGTTGAACATCTGTTTCCAAACATGAACACTCTCTTAAGTGATCGGCCATTTTATACCAGTGAATTTCTCTTGCGATGCATCATAACTTCAACAACTGACAAAGCGCTTATTGTTGATCCTAGATGGCGATCAATCACACTTACCGAAAGCAGCAGAGTGATGGCGATTGGAGGCAAGGCAGTTGGAAAATCGACGTTAGTGCGCTACCTAATTAACAGAAATCTAAACAATTACCCAAAAATCCTTCTAATCGATTTGGATATTGGTCAACCAGAGATGTTTGTCCCGCAAACAGTTAGTGCTACTACTTTGACAAGTCCTTTGCTCGGACCTGGTTATTTTTTAAACAAAGAACCAGACAAGGCGTTTTTAGTCGGACACACAAACATTGTTCTCATGCCGCATCGGTACATCGAATGTGTACAGGCATTAATAGAATACTGTAAGGCGAATAAGGAATACGCAGATATTCCGTGGATTGTTAACACAATGGGCTATAATAAAGGATTTGGTGATGAAATCATTGCTGCTATATGCCATCACCTGAAACCGACAACTGTTATTCAAGTCGAATGTACCAGGGAAATCAATAACTTTGATGTGATCATGAACAAAGATAATTTAGAGTCTATGGAATGTACTATCATTGGAGATATGATCAAATCTGATCCACAGTTTCGGCCACAACATACTTTTACATTGATGCCATCTGTGATACCAAACCACAAACAGTACCAAAATGAATGGGATATGAATCCAAGGGATATGCGACTCGCAATGATTATTTCCAGGCTTAGCAACATTCTATCGGGGAACGCAGAATGGCTGACTGATATTAAACCAGTAAGGTAAGATATTTATTTAACAATTAAAGAATTATGCTGGTTAGATATTTCATATAAAATATTTTTTACAGTGCCTCATTTGATGACTTGAAAATTGTAAATATGGGAGACGATCAAATGAGTACCGAAGATTTATTTAAAGCATTAGCTGGCAACCTTGTTTACTTGTGTCAACACAAATCTGGACAACCTACAGAGTGCCTTGGAATAGGTAACATTTTTTTTAATGTACAGTATGATATTCGCTAACAATTAAATATATTTCCTTCAGGTATCGTCAGAGGCATAGATTATTCACTGAAACAATTATATTTGCTGCCTGCAACACCGCTAGATGCATTGATAAATGTTAATTGCTTAGCCATTTGCGGAATACCCTTGCCATCATCTATTCTCATTAAACAAGGACCTAAAGTAAAAGGTGTTGCTGCATTTATATATAATACAATTGACAAAGCGTCTTCAATGTATATCAAGCAGATATTTAATAGACCGCAGCATTTCCTAACTGGTAGACATAAGTCTGTTTTAGAGTAACTGCGTTTTTCTACGTGTTATTTAAATACAAAAATAAAAGTAATTTATTTATTTGTTTTATTACCTTAACTTAACCTTAACTATTGAAACATATATTAGGCATCATTATAAAGGCGGTATCGGAAGGCCTGTTGTGTGACCAGAGTAACTATAGAATTTTTCGCGAAGCATTCATGAATCTAAGACTTAGATTTGCATCAGAGGAAAATTTATCAGTGTTAATCACAGAGAAATTACCAATACATTAATTGAACTTTGAGATAGGGGTAAAATGCGAACGCACCCCATTTAGTTATATATAAAAAATTTAACAAAAATCGATTGTAATTAGAAAATCTCCTTAAAAAACGTGGACGTAGATCAAAACTATGCCTAAATGAGTTTTCGATTAGTTTTTCCTTACCCTATGGTTTAACTTACGGACTAAGATAATGCTACCTTTAATCATCATAGATCCTGCGCACGTTGCTTTCAGCAATTCTGTCCAAGCGTCCGACAATCGCGATCAATTGTTCCTTAAAACATAGGTTCGGTATAGATCTCCAGGATGATTTGTGGATTTAAAATTGATGAAACCTAGTGGTTTCAATATTACACCCCACTGCAATCTACCAAAACAATGTAAGGAACACATCATTCTTCGAAACCTCTACTTAAGTGATGTTACAGTCCTGAATAAATCTGGGCCTCAACCAACATGCCTGGCTTCGAAATCCAGAGCAGTAATAATATAGGTATACCTGGAACCCAAACGTGATAAATAAAATAAAACAAATTGAATTGAATTCTAATGGTATACAGGGACCATATTTTATAAAATGAATATCGTTGAAATCACTTCGTTCTCGTTGAAATGTGATTACATAAAATGTTCTTGATTTTACGATACTCGTAATTTCTTACGACTGGCATTGGGCAGTCGTATAGCTTTCGTTTTCGTTGAGCTGTCATAAATTTCTCGTATTACAAAATCGCGCTTTTTCGTGACTATCGTTTACTTGCCGTTCGTTTCGTTTTTTGTAATAGAGCCCCAGAACGAACAGCAGGAAACCAAATATTTATACATATATTATATAAAAATGTACTTTAGATAACAAGGATTTAAATGAAAAGTCTAATTGATTCCGATGAAATTTTCTAATAATAATGAATGAATGAATAAATATTTATTGAGACTTTAAGGTGACATTTGTGTTTAGCGATAGAACATTTGTTTCGTTTTACATGTATATATGTTGCTATTTTAGCGGCTGTATAATATGTATGGCCTGCTCAGACTTATAAATTTCGAAAATGCCACATGGCGTTCGTTTTGTTTAGAGAATAGAGTTGTTCATGAGACTATCTCCCTCCCAAGTGCGTTGCTTTTTTTTTAAAAAACGTCAAAATCGCTTGGAGGAAAACAATGTTATATTTTATATGACGGGAGTAGTAATTTTTGGATAATTTGCTTTGAAATATGAAAATATAAGTTGTTCAAAGTGAAACTCAAATTATAAATAGATAACGTAACTAAGAGAGTGTGTATAATTATAAAATAGAAATAAAAAGAGTGAATTGCAAAGCGTGAACATAAATCCGAGTGCAAACGAAGTTGATTAGTTTTCGTGTAGTAAAGATTATTATGTTCTTGTTTTCATAAACAACAACCACTCTGAATATTTTTATTTTGTTTATAAATTGTTCTGTTCTCATTTAGCACTTTTACACAATTTTTAAGCAATTTTAAAAATATTCAAAAAACAACCCCTGTCCCTTGCCAATGAATTTGTCATCATACAAATGTCAAATGTGTTTGTTTTCCTACAGATGCTGTCAGTTTGTCATTGACACTGACGTTGTCCTGAACAACTCTAGGTCTGTTCCCGTACTAAATAATATTTACTGATTCTTACTGATTTTTACTTACTGCCGTAAAAATATGTAAAAGAGACACCTCACGAGAGAGCAAAAAACTACCCCTCCATAAAAATCTGTAAAAAAATTTACTGCAGAAATTTCTGTTGGTAAAAATCAGTAAACTGTCAGTTGGTATCTAAAAGTGACAACTCGCTTGTTTTGACAGGTGATTTATGTCATTTGTTCTTTAAAAGGCATACAAAATATATAATTTTACTGTTTTTTACTTAAACGCGTTCCCGTACTTTTTGGTAATTTTGTCTGTTTCTGAGATAATTTACCCCCAATCCAAGAAATTTGAGAATTTACTAATTTTTACTGAAAAAAGTACGGGAACAGACCTAATGGGCCTGCGCACACGAGTATGCTTCAACCGTAGTCATTATGGTTACTTTCCAAACACACGGGAATATGTTCAACCGGTTGAATTTTGTGTAATATAACAAACTTTATATGTATGTGTACTTCCGTGGTTTGTTTTAACTTTTATTTTCCGCGATAATGTACAACACAAACCATTAAAACTGAGTGACACCGGTTTGTTTTGCGTATGAATATTTTTTGTTAAAATTCTTGTTTGTTGATTTTTTTTATTTAATTCGATTGACACCGAACTAGCCGCCGTCTTATTTTTTTAATACCACAACTGTCAGAAACGCATGCATGTGTTGGTAGATTCAACCTCTTCAACCACTTAATTTTGGGTGAAAAATTGCTCTCCACTGGCTCTCAAACTGTGCTCCCTCCTCACCCGTCCAACCATCAAACATGACGTTCAACCGGTTGAAGCATACTCGTGTGCGCAGGCCCAATGAGTTTATGAATAAAGGATATATACGGGCTAGTGTAATCACCCCATTGAATTCGGGTTCTAAACTTTGAAACGAACAGATGTACTATTCAGCGCGGCTCCCATGAAGTCATCTAATCTTTCAATTTGATTGTTGAACGTTGGTAGCCATTTGCTGAATTACATCTTGACAGCAGTGCTCAAAGTGTTGTAGAAAAGTGCAGAGCCAACATTATTTTTTTGTTTCTCGTCGTTGAGTGTTAAAAAATTAATTATACCATCATTTTGTGCGTCTCATACTTTTGTGCAACGTAAATTAAACGTTTTATATATTGGCCAAAAAGGTAGAATAATTTAATTGCTTTGCATGCAGTGAAGGAATTTAGTTATGTGGTGTTTTTCATGCGTCTCATCTGATACTAACTCAGGTATTATTGTTGCTTGCTTAAAATGTGTCTTGTATTTTTCTATTATTATCCTCGTCTTTGCTACTGCCTCTTCTATTTTTTTTTTTTTTTTTTGCTTTTCTTATGGGGCGGTTTGTATGTGTAATTTTATAATATTTCAAGAGAAATTTTGTTTTTAATATTCGAAAAACAGAAAATTGTTCGAACGAATATCGTGACGCAATGGATCGCTAGTTTAAATACTAACTTTCGCTCACTTCATTTTTTCTTTCCATTTGTGTTATTATAGCTTAACCGTATTGGAAAAGGGGGTCCTTTGTTCGAACAGAAAGCGATTTTTTGTTTGTACAGTTTATTATTTACGTCATTCGTCTGGTTGATTGTGTGTACTCAGTCTGCTATTTCGGTAATCGGCAATTAAATTTATCGTGACAAATTTAAGCGGAAGTATGCTAAAGAATCACCCCACAAAAAGATTGTAAATAGCAGAATTCAATGCAAAATAAAATAAACATTTCCAACAATTCGACGATGCAGCCAACATACAAAAAACGAAATTGAAATGCCACAAGAAATTGCTGACAAGTACGCTCCCATTCAGCGCGGTTTGTGGGCAGTGTTGTCGTTGAAAGATTCTCTGAAAGTGCTATGAGTTTGTTGTTGATGTAACTTTCTCCGATGGGGTAAAAATAAGGAATAAGATTCGTTTTTTGGGTACTGATCTACTACCTAATTATTGACATTCCAATAGAGTACCTAGCGATAACCAGCCATATCATTTGTATGTGGGCAAAGGGTCGGGAGTATTTTTTTTTGTTTTGTTTACACTGTCGCGAAGTACTCTATCTCATATTCTTGGGGTTCTATACTTAATTTTTACTGAAAGACAGCACTACTATTAGATTTATTGCACTTTTAATGATATTATATCAACAAATGTTTTAACAAAATATCCAGTTGCATTCCGACCCTTCAAATATTAATTCAATGGACATATATTTCAATCACTGTCCTTTCATTTTTCTCAAAACAAGTCGATAAGTCATTCAATAAATCTCAATTGGAAATGTGGTACCTACTACCATCAGGCAACAATAGTAAGAACCATGTCTGAAATTGTACCAAAGTACAATTGTATTAAAACCGCAACACTGACAGCCGGAGCTCGTAAAAATCGGTCGTATTCAGCTAAATTTTCTGTGTCGCCATTTTATTTGTATCTCGCTCTCGTTCTCGTCGAATTTTAAAGGCGTTGTTCCTCCCGTCGAATTAAAAAAAAAAATAATTTTCAACAGAAAATAACTATTTTCGATTAACCACCTTTGCTGCTGTAAACGAAGTAATTAAATTTAGTGATATTTCGTGTTTCTTGGTGGACTGGGATATATTTTTTTTCGCTGCATATATAATACATACATACATTTTTTTTTCTTTATCGACGACGACGAAGAAGACAAGTAGACGTGCAAAGAAAAATTTCATCGTCAATAACAATTTTGATATAATTCAATTGAATAATAAAGTGTTTTTTTCTCCAACTTTTTACAAACATTTTAATAGAACCAATGGCGACAATTCGCAAGAAGTTAGTTATCGTTGGCGATGGTGCTTGTGGTAAAACATGTCTCCTTATAGTCTTCAGTAAGGATCAATTTCCAGAGGTTTACGTCCCAACAGTCTTCGAAAATTATGTCGCAGATATTGAAGTCGATGGGAAACAGGTATGTAGATAGCAGTCTCTTATTCGTAGATAGATGCATGCATATTCAAAGAAAAGTGAACATTTTTTTAGCTTGTATTGAAAGCAACAGATTGCCTTTCATTAGGTACAAACGCGTGGATGTTTTTATTATTATTTTTTATTCCTTATTTTGCTCAGCCCGCTTTTGTTTAGTGCTTCTATTTCTATATAGTTTGCATATGAGCGAAGCGAGAATCATAGCTTTACAAGGAAATGAGTCATGATTACTTAAGGAATTTTCAACGGAACAAAATCATCAGCAGCAGCGCCAGCCAGCACCTTTTTTTGTGTTTGCTTCATTCTAGTATTGTGGATATGTGTGTGTGTGCCTATATGAATATGTGTATGCGGCATGTGCGTGAATGTGAATGATATTCGACATTCAACAAGCCTGTTGTACTTGAAGATTGTGGATTTTTATTTATACCCTCCAATAGTCTATTTCTTTGGGATTCATTTTATTTTGAAATAAAGAAATATTTGCATGCATGAATCGAGATGTGCTCAAAATCAACTTTTTATCGAAATAACGCACTGCCCATGAGTGTGAAAGTATGGACAACCCTCTGATTAAGGGGAGTGGGTAGTGAATAGTTTAATTTGCGCTGTACTTCTTTAGATCGTACCTCTGATAAGAATTTCTATTCTCATAATTACTTTCCAATTTGTGAAGTGAATTTGCACGTAGATTTCTCTTGTAGCATATATATTGGGCGATGAGTAGTAGCAATTGCAATCGATGATGTAATTCGTTAATTTTTTTTTCTACTGGAGGCAACAGAGAAAAAAACCTATGATCTATGAAAAAACTGACCCTGTCTTCACGTGAGCAAATCTGTTCTTTTGATATATTTGTATATGCTTTTTCTTAATGTCAACATTGCTAAATGATGTATTCCTCAGTCTGTATTTGTCATTGTAAAGGTATTTTTGTTTACTTTGTATGTAAGTATGTATGATGTGCAAGTTACTCACGTCTCTTGTTATCATTTTCAAAATTATCATCAACCAATATAACTGCGAACAATTCTGCGATTTCTTCTTCTTTTATTATTCTAAAAAGATAACAGAAGATTATAAAGAAGCAGTATGTAGCAATTAGCTCTTCTTAATTGTGTTATCGTTTGAAAGATTTAATTTCAGCTAGTCTTTGCAGTGGAAATTTTTAGCAGGTTTCTTTTTAGGTAAACCGCAATTCTAAGATGATAGCAAATGGATATTTTCAGAGTTTTTTTTTAGTTTAATTGTAACACTTGTGCATTTGTTAACTCATTATGCATTTAGATTCTCACTTTTGACGTCCATTTTGCAGATTTTATGACAGATCTAAAGGGGAAAGGAGCAATAAGCTACTCTTTTTATAATAATTTCTACAGTTAATCCACGAAAAAGTCCGGAGGTAAGATATCACATGATCTAGGATTATGAACATGTGATATCAAACTGTAGATCTGTCTGCATGTTGGTCTTGAACTCGGATACTAACATTTTGTTAGTCGACGTTGCCATTAAGTCAGAAATAGGCTTCATTACTGACTAAATTTTTGATTAAACAAGAAGTAAATTATTTGAATGATCTTAACGACTGAATCGGTAACAGATTCATCGGTTAAACCGGGTTTAATTCTTGTACCTACTCTATGAATTTTATATTTACGAGCAAAAATTGGATACTGTCAGACAAGTTGTCTCCGAATCGATTTATCAACGATCACGTTTACTCTCATTTACCATGGCATATATTTTTATTACTGCAATGAACTGCCGCACAGGTTCCACTCTTAGTCGCAGCAACACCTAAAATAGCTTTTCACTGGCCCTTCTCTAGCCATGATCTAACAATTCATCAAAGTATTATCAATTGTCAGTACAAAGCTTACTCATCTCATCCGATCGGATTCGGCATAAAGAAAAACACACATGAATAGTTGTGAGAAAAAGCTAGACCCTGCTAGGCTATGCCCGTTAGTGTCTGTTGCGCTAGTAAAAAAAAAAAAACATTGTTCATCACTTCCTGCTAAGTTGAAGTAGGAATTGCCTCGATTATTGATCGAATCCATATTTTTTTTAAATCAATAGGTTTTTTTGTTTTTAAATAAATTGTAGGGTTTCTTCAAATATACTTTTATTGTGAAATTCCTGTTGCAACTTGAAATAACAGGCCTTTTGAAACCATTCCAAGTTGAAAGGAATTCATTTTCGACGTATTTTTGGCACAATTCAAATTTCGAATCTCTGATCATTCAAAATACTGCTTTCGATCCGATGTCTGGCTAGGAAACAAAGACCGCAAGCCGGAATATCATAGTCTTTTGTTAATAATTCGCCTGGGGGCTTTACTACTAAATTGCCTTCTTCGTTTTATTGATGACGAGATGTTGTTGCCAGAGTTAATAGTGGAGCCTAGGAGAGGAGCCTTGCTACCTCAAAATTATATATGTCTGTGGTGCTAAACCCATTTTTGTCGGATTCCTTCTCTTTACTAGCAAACGTGGCTGTAACATCACGTTTAGTCCGACGACTGGATTTATGGAAGATTGTGCCACTGATTTTTGCACAATCCTCTCAGTAATGATGTTAAAGAAGTTACATGGCACTGCGTCGCCTTAACTAAATCCTTTTTTGGTATCGAATGTTTCGCTGATGTCGTATCCGATACCGATGAAGCAGCGAGAATACTCTAGCATTTTGGCGGTATACCAAAACTATACATTGCTCTGTATAGTTCGTCTCTATAAATGCTGTCGTAGCAGCTTTGAGATATATGAAAAGGAGGTGGGTGTCCATTTGAACTTCTTGGGTTTTTTTTTAACGGATGTCCCGAATTGTGATTTGTGAACATTTTATCAGTTGTTATAAGGGCCGATCAAGTTTGTTGGTAAACGGTTTCAGGCGTTCAAATATTTCGGCAGATATCATTCTTTAGGCGATGTTGAGGACACTGAGTAGTTGGCGCAGTTCAGAGGTCTTCTTTTTTAACCGCATAATTTAGCTTATAAAAGTCTAATAGCGTAAAGAAAACGCAAAATTTATCTTTCCTTTGTATGACTAATCCGTTTTGTTTTGAATGGATATGTGCAATCTCTTCTGGGGGTTCCCACCATATCAGTAATTGCAACATTTCTTTTGTTTAAAAATAAAATAAATATTTTTTTTTTTTTTACTGATTCATGCATACATTCACTTCAAATGTGTCTGCGGATGTACGCCAAAACTGGGAAGTTTCTCTTGTTATTGTCATAATTATAAGATCAACGTGAATTGATCGTGCCAAATTGAGCATTGACAATTTCAGTTTTAAAAGTGGTAAGACCATTCAAAGTCGAACGGCTTTTATGGGGTTATAAATACCATAGATTGTGGGGGGGGAAATACATGGTTCAGTTTCCCCTGCGATCTCTATATTTTGTTTAACTAAATCGATGCATCTGTAGAACACGTAAGTTCATCATTTGATTTGTTTGACATAATGCATCGGAACTAAACACATTGCCGTTTAAAAAACTAGGGTTTGTACCTATAATAATAATTAAAATACTCAGCCCTATCAAGATTTCCGAGTCGAAAGTCACTTTCAATCGGAACAAAGTTTGCTTTCAAGAAATCAATTGCGTAACAAAATAAAAAGAGCATACGATCGCGATCGTTTGAATCCTCAACGATTCTTCGCGGGCCAACTAATTGTCGGGTGAATCCATAGTTAAATGAGTATATTCCATTGTGTTACATTTAAGTATTACATTAAAAAAATCAACTTACAAGTTGTTGGGCTAAATTAGTCTAAACGAATTGAATAAAACAAACACAAAAATTGAGATCAATTTAAAAAAAATCTTAACATTTTGTTCTAATTACGCGTGTCAATTCCATAATGCGTTACTCATCATCAAGACAGAATTGTGAACAGTTTACGTACGATTGGCTAGATTCAATTCGAATTGATTCTATCTTATCGTGAGTGATTTCCAGAAAAACGAAATGATAGCGATTAGTATTGGAATATGAAAAGGTGCAAATGTATATATACTCTTGGTACGTCCACACACAATAACATTTAAGAATATATATTTTTTTTTAGAGTTTGCATTAATAAGATTAGTGCGATGTCTTGGTAATTATCAGAGAGTAAATATCAAAGTATATTCAAGAGGGGGTTATCCCCTCATAAAGACACGCGTTGTCGTATAAATACCGATCCAATAAAAGGTTATGTTATATGGTGATATTTCTCCATTGTGAGTGTTATGCGGGCTCACTGACGCGATTCCATTTTTAGCAACACCAAAATGACAAATTGTCAAAGTAGTAACAACAATCTAAAGTTCTATCTTAACTTAGCCGTTCGGATTCGGCATAAAACAGGAGGTTCCGCAATCGTACAAGAATTATACACGTACACATGAATCGTTGTGATAAAGCTCGGCCCTGCTTACTAACGAGTGCCAAAAAATTATTTTGTATTTGTACATCAGGCCACAAGTCCCTCTAATTAATACTCCACGACTGTTTTCCAAATTCAGACTGCTCCTTCAATAAAGCAGAGATGTTGTCATATCTTCTACGTCCATAAATGTGTCGTGCGATGCTGTTGTAAGCAACATTCAGGGCCCTCATTCCGTAAAGTGATTATCGTTTGACGATAACGTTTCGACGGTAGTCTTGCATCACGTAAGATCAATAATCGTTTTTGCTGTCGGCGATATCAATTTATTTGCTTCACGTAAAACAATAATCGTCAAATCACAGACGATTATTGAGCGAGTGCTCATGAGGTCTCGTATTGCATCAATTTGGATGTTGTAAGGACAACTAAAGCATATTTCATGATTTTTAAAGCTATCAATAGCTTTTTTTATATGTTTTTAATTTTTAACACCATTATAACGGCCGAATTCCGGCATTTAAAATTGGTTTTGTACTTAAAACATACAAAACCATTTGTAACCTACTGTAATTTGTAGATTCTAAAAGTATATTGTAAGTCAGATTGGAACATTTATTAAAGTTTATAAAATATTTCACTAGCATTTCAATTTGCTTCGCCGTAACTGAGCTACTATTAAAACAAAGTATCTGTATAAGTTTGTAATCATCAATTACCTACATTTTGCATTCTTTTTATTGAAATGTGCCGCACAAACACATTAAAAAATTCAAATGTCATTAATGACAATTTATATGACATCTAATAAATAGTTTGAGAACTAGTTACTACAGTTTGAGAGTATCTCAAATAAACGATTGACGATACCAAAGATGTCGAGTTACGTGAAGCAAATTGATGACGATATCGCCCACGACTACCGTTTGTGTGATAATCGTTTTCGAAGTTACGGAATGACCCCCAGCTTACGCTTGAGCTCATATTTGCAGTTAAAAAAATCACAACCAAAGAGAATTGGGACGAGTCGAGTTTTAGCTATTATTTTTCTTGTTTCTACAGGAGTTATATTCTGGTATGCCCAGAGCATCCTTAGGACCCGTATTATATCCTACCAAGAGCAAGACGTATTTGATAGTCCCATGTAAGGTTATTTGTGAATCTTACAGCGAGATTTCTTGCAGAATTAACATACTCAATATCTAACATGTTAAGTTTATTAAGTGAAATTTTAACCCATTTGTATTTGGTTGGATTTGTTTCTGTCAAAAGAAAAATTGATTGGAGATCTGCGTCAACTCAACACGCACCATTTTCAAGTAGGCCAAGACTGCAGCTGTTGTAATGTTGAACATCGTCAGCATACATATATATGGACGAGAGCCGTCCCATGATAAAGCCCTGTGGAACGCCTTTATTTAAGGGAGGAAAGATGACATATTGTTGTTACCGACGTTACATGTGATCTACCACTTAAATGAGATAAAATCAAGGCTGATAGTAAAAAATTAAACTGTTCTAACAGTTTGCTACAGAGTATGTCGTGGTTAACAGTGTCGAATGCTTTTGAAAAAACTAACAGAGTAAGGCCCGGTTTGTTTACTGCCGGTTAAATCGACGTTTAGGTAACCGCAGTTTTGATTTAACCCACGATTAAGAATCTGCGGTTACCGAAGAGTTCAATTTTCCAGTTTATCTGTCAAACTCATTCTGTCGGTTATCTTTCTTATTGTCTGTGTTGTGTTTATTTTTGTAAGAACTAGGGGTGGGATTGAAATATTTGTTTCCTAGTTGGTTCCGGCAGGGTCGATGTAAATCCAAAATTACTTACCGAAGCAATAAAAATGAAAAATTCTGAAAACAAAAACCGCTTGAATATTCAATTAATACAAAAGTCACAAAAACAATGTGTGGAAAAAGGATATGAGTTTACATATATCCGGCTTATAACAGACCGTCATAAATTTATTAAAAAAAAACACAACAAGTACATTGTGTTTTGGACTTCGGCAAATGTTTTGGTAAATAAGATGGCTGATATTTAACATGTGTGCAGATTGTCGTTAAATTAATAACCCTTTGTTTCTATTTTTTCTTCAAAATCATTATTTTTATTAACCCATCGCCAGTAAGAACATAGCACACGAATAAATCTCTGATTTTGCACGGAATGTTGTTCTGTGAATGACACGTCAAAAGTAATACACACTCTCAAAACCAAGCATGAACAAACAAAATTCTGGAAAAACATCGGTTAAATGCCATTAACCGAACAATATCGGGCGGTTACAGATTTGTTCGTGGATTCTCCGGTTAAATTTTTGGTAAACAAACCCATTCGTCGGTTATCGGCTGGAATAATCATCCGTTAAAGAAAGCCCTAAGAATTGAAATCTCGTCTTCATCTGCCTGCTTTATACACTATTTTTAATAAAGCTGTTGTGCAGTTGTGTTTAGGACTGTGAGGAAGCATCCTATTTGTTGAAAGATACTCACGTATTTGAGAGTTCATTATCTTATCTAACATTTTCGAGAGAAATGGTAAAATTGCGATCGGCCTGTACTTATCCTTAATTTTTCACAACTTGCACACGCAAGGAAAAATGCCGGTCATATTAAGAACCGAGTTCTTTATGTTGTGTATTTTCAAGCTCGAGATTTTAATTGATTCTTCTAAAATTACCAGGGGAACACAAAAAAGTTGATTTTGTGTCGGTCTATACGCAATGGTCTCTCCAGCCTAAACCGCTTGAACGATTTTCTTTAAATTTTATATCCACGTTTTTTGTTTGGTCATAATTATGGTCAATTTTTTTTTACTCTTAGTAATATTATTAATGGTTCGTGTCACAAAACTACATGTCTTTTTTTTTTTAGAAAATCCATTAACAGATTTTTGCATTTAGGCTATATCTATTTCTAGCAAAATATTTGTTCAAATTGAATGAACTTGAATGAAATTAAATATTTGTGTTACTATTATCGTTTGAACCAATTCTACATAGTTCGTTTTAGCCCAAATAGTTCTTCACGAATTTTTTCAGGTTTGGCCTATAACTGAAAATGTTTATATTACATAGACACTGATTCCTTTAAATTCCCCTATAAAAGTTCTTATAATCACAGTTCCACAATATTTATATATTTTTAACATCAATAACCAAAATGAACGTCAAATTCTCGCATAGTTGGTATTTAATCATAACTCGCAGTGAAAGAGCAAATCGCGTTCGACCCAGTCGAGCACCCACCACTCGTTATAAGTAATTGCGATCTTTGGAGAAATTGTTATAACTATCGCTCTGAGATAAATTATCGACGAAGTACCACTGCTGTTGTCTTACTTTATAAGATTTACATTTGTTCACTCTATTTTATTTGTATAATTTTGATTGACCAAATTATTTGTATTGTAATCTAAAAAAAACACCATTACCTTGCAGGTCGAACTAGCTCTATGGGATACAGCTGGACAAGAAGACTACGATAGACTTAGACCGCTGAGCTATCCAGATACAGATGTTATTTTAATGTGTTTCTCAGTCGACTCACCAGATTCTTTAGAAAATATTCCAGAAAAGTGGACACCCGAGGTAAAATTCTACAGAAATAAAAAAAATCTACGTACGATTTAATTTTTCTTTCGATATTCTGTTTTTCAGGTGAAACATTTCTGTCCAAATGTCCCTATTATCTTAGTGGGTAATAAGAAAGATCTTCGAAATGACCCAAACACAATTAGAGTACGTACAACAAAAACCAAATTCAAACGATCTCCCATTTATACTCAAATTTGAATCTTTTTGCAGGATTTAGCTAAAATGAAGCAAGAACCTGTTAAGCCACAAGAAGGCCGTGCCATGGCCGAAAAAATCAATGCTTTTGCATATTTGGAATGTTCCGCCAAGTCAAAGGAAGGTGTACGAGATGTTTTCGAAACGGCTACTAGAGCTGCCCTACAAGTCAAAAAGAAGAAGAAGACCAAATGTCTTTTGCTCTAAGAGAGCAAACGTGACATCAAATGCGGATTTGATCGATGTTTCATCTTTTTATTATTATTTTATTTTATTTTACAATTTTTGAAAAATTATATATATTATATTTAAAAAAAAAACAAGAAAATCAAATCAAAAAGTAAAACAGCAGCAACAACAACAATATAAATGAAACAAACGAGAAACAATTCGTACAGAAAAACAAAAAATTCACAAAACCGAATAATGTTTTAAAACATCTACAACAATTATTTGCGAAAACAAGAACAGCAAACACAAATTGGAACGCAAAAGAGCAGCAGTAACAATACAAAGGGATAAGTTTAAAAGTATTTGTTATTTTTAAACATAGAGAACGACAGCAGAGATTTATGCTGAGCAATCAACCGATGGAATTTTAGGATTAAAAGGTTGGAATTATTTTTATTTTTTAATGAAATACTATTTTATTCAATTGTATGCTACGCAAAACAAAAAAAAGAACACAAAATAAATATCTATTTATTATCGATAAAAGAAAAACCAAAATGCGTAAAACCATTTCCCCAAGAGCGTATGTAATTTTTTGTTTGTTTTCCAATTTGTGCATATTTTGTTTTTTTTTCTTCTTGTTTTATTTTTGATTAAAATTTGCTGTTTTTGAGTTGAAGCAAAATTGTTTTTTTTTTTTCTTTTTAACATGGAGTTTTATGCTTTTTAAAATAGTTTTTTTTTTTATTGTGTTATGCAGTTAAACAAGAACCCTTTCACTTGACATGAACATATTGCCCAATAAATTTAAATGAACTCGGGAGTCTTCCTACTCTGGAAGCCGTTATCATATGCGATTCAGTTGATTAAACGCTCCGGAATTGCATTTTAAATTTATTTAGATTTCCATATTTTGAGGATCAAATAAAAACAAAAACATATTTAGCAAAACCGTACATTTATATTAGAAAAATACCTTGGTTAACTGTTCACAACTGTAGTAATACTCTCAAACCACGCTCATCTACAAAGAAGCTTGCAAAGCAAAAAAGACACTAGTAACCGGGCACAACAACCACGGCTTAAATAAGATCTACTTGACATCGCATCACTCTTCTTTAACGCGAGGAGGATTTGTTAATTTATAGTATAGCGCTTTGGAATTAAAAATTATTTTGAACAAAATAGCTCTTTTGGAGGTGATTATATCACTGTGTAAACAAGTGATATAATCACCCTTATTCCACATGGCGTTTTTATTAAGGCCCATATTATGACTTGCAAATCTCGTAAAAAAATTGTTAAATGTGACTATTTGGTATTAAGCGGCATATACACACGTCAAAATCTCATCAAGCATGTGAGAGTGTATTTGTAAATTTGCTTTGATGCAGCATATACACACATCAAGCATGAGGCTTCAAGCATTCAGTTTTACATTAACATTTTGTTGTTGCCTCTGGGTGCTTTTCCTTATATTTTGTAAGGAGCGTTTCATACTGCACTTTTTTTAAATTGCGGTTGCTGTATTCCTTCGATTTTATGTTCCATAACGCTGGGACAGAACGATAAACCTCTAGAAACTCCAAAATAAAACTTTTTTCTTCCATATTTACATAAAAAAACACCGCACTGTTAAAAAAAACCCGCGAAACTGACGTCTTTACGCTGGCTTCGTAAAAATGAGAATGAATGCTTGATCAAGCATTCAATCACGAATATACACTACGTCAAGCATTGACGCCTGATTGAAGAAAAATCAAAACGTTTTGATTTTGCTTCAAGCATGCACACAACGTATAGGTGTTTCGTTTTCACTCATACACTCTCGCATGCTTGACGAGATTTTGACGTGTGTATATGCCGCTTTACAGTTTGCGACTCGCCTAAACACATTCGCCTCAAATGTCAAAAAGTTTGGCGAATTGTAATCTCGTTCTATTACCTTTAGCGAAATCGTTGTTTGTTTGAAAATTCAAATAAAAGGTGGGGTGCAAATAAAAAAGATATAATAAATTATTATAAAGTAACAAAATATTTTTTTAAAGTCCTCCTCAGGCTGGAAACCATAGTTTACTCTTCTCTTCCGTTTGTATCGTCATCTTTAAAAAATAATCCAACACAGATCATTATCATTTTTTTCAATGTTTAATTTGTATACATTTTTTTTAATTCAACCTAGGTGCAAACAACTTGACGTTTCACAAATTTTATTTTGAATTGACATTGATTTCAAAGGCGAATGCCGTAGTTCGTAGAGATATTCGCTAAAATGGTCGCCTTAAGTCGAACGTTCGACTCGCAAGTCATAATAGGGCCCTAAAGCACAAATGGCGTTTTATTGAGTCGAGTCACTTTAGTGTCTGTTAAGTGTCGGTATTCTATTCTCTCCGCTCTCACTTTTTTACATTCCACATGAGTTCCACAGCAAAATCTGATAGATGACTGCTAGGCGTTTATGTTTTGAAATTTCAAATGAACATTCACTTATTATTATTTTGTTTTGATTTTTTTTTTTCATGTTTTAACTACATTCGTAAGTTTATTTCTTGTGCTTTTACTCAATTTTGATTATTACTAAATGAAAATATGAACACCATTGTGATTTTTCTATCGTGGAGTAGCGACGATGAGAGTGAAGTGGAAAGAAAAAAAAAAAAGATTTTATGAGAATAACTAGAATTTTTTGCCATTCTTTTATCTCTTATCGGTGGTCAAAAACCGTTTTATACTGTAGCATCGTTTTTCAATCCAATTTTAAATATGTGTATCTAATTGTGGGACACCTCTTTTAAAATATGTTGCAAAATGAGAATACTTTTCCATCAACTCCACCAGGCGTTTCATCTGTTGTGGATTCGTTATTTTCACAATTAATTTCACAAAACTCACATTTTAAAGCGATTTTTACTATTTGTCGTTCACGAATTTCTCAATGTCAAAAAATGACGTTTAATGTGAGACTAAAACGCCTAATAGAATACGAGGTCGAACAAGAAATTAGGTTCCACATGAACTAAAACGACCATCTAGCGTTTTGACGTACAACGACTCATAAAACGGCTGCTGTAATGCCGAGTTCACAATTGTCGTTTTGTGACTTGTCGTTTAACGACTGTTGGAATAAGGGTGAATATAGATTCTTTCGGCTCATTTCAAGAATATTCTAGCAGGGTAATGCATCTATACATGACTCATTTCATTGAATTATCAGTGAAATCTTACGAATAATGTAATGGGAGCGACACAGCATCACTGCATGTTTGCAGTAGCTTTGCGACGCACAACCGTTGCGGATGCGTTGTTGGTAATGAAACATTTTGTTTGCATTGTTTGACGTTTAATCTGATGCACATTTGTGTGTTGGTTTTGTTTAATAAAGGTGAATTAGTAAAAAAATGTCATAACAGAAAAGTACAGATTATAAACGGTAGTCACGATTGTGTAAAACGAGAAATATTTATAACAGCACAACGAACACGAAAGCTATACGACTGCCAAATGCCAATCGTAAGAAATTACGAGTATCGTAAAACCTATAACGATACTAGTTTTATGTAATCGAATTTCAACGAGAACGAAGTGATTTCAACGAAATTCGTTTTTTTAAAAAAATATGGCCCCAGACCCAAGACATGATAATATTTTTAAATTTCAGTATGACAAATTCTGAAAGACATGTGCCATTTTTAAGACCTGCATGATTTGTGAGTTGCATACTGTTTTTCGTAACCTAGTAACTTAAGTTTGCCCTAGAGACACAATTGTTATAAGGTGTACAAATCCAAAAGCTCTTCAATGTTAAAAACGTATATAATTTAAAACAAAATACAATCGAAACTAGAATTTGGCATTTGAAACTTATAATTATCTTCTCAAAAGAAGGTGCAGAAAAAACGTGATCTAGATTGTCCAACTCAAGCTCATGAAACAGAACCAGGGGGGTCATTCCGTAACTTTAAAAACGATTATCACTCAGACGGCAGTCGAGACCTCATGGGCAATCGCTCAACAATCGTCTGTGATTTGACGATTATCTTTCTATCTTACGTGATGCAAAATGTACCGTCGAAATGTTATCGTCAAACGATAATCACTTTACGAAATGAGGGCCCAGATCATTTTTGCACAGCATATTTTCTGTGCAGCCATTAGACTAAACAGACCTATTATTCAAAACTTAACAATGCATCATGATACAAGTGCATACATTGCTGAATTTTGAATAAACTTAAAATAAATTATAAAAATAGAGGTCCCAATAAATTTTAGCAAACTATTTGGTAGAATTGAATGAAATCTAGTATCTATGCTACTATTACTGTAACAATTCCACATAATTAGTTTAATTCAAATATTTG
Source organism: Rhingia campestris (assembly GCA_932526625.1). Taxonomy (NCBI): domain Eukaryota; kingdom Metazoa; phylum Arthropoda; class Insecta; order Diptera; family Syrphidae; genus Rhingia; species Rhingia campestris. Next base: position 82,030,632 of record OW052185.1, read on the forward strand.
TTGAAGGAATTTTTAGATTTGGCCAATAACAAACAAGGACACCTTTTCGAGCTTTATTGCATTTATTTGTATAGTGTATACAGATTATCAATAGCAAAAATAAATTATATTTTGGACAAAATATGTTAGTGAACTCGACGTAAAGTTGATGCACATGTTTACATCACTTCACAAAGCATGCTTCAAAAGCGATGCGTTACTGTATTTACCCTTGATTTCCCTAAATTGTCTCACAAGTTGGAAAAAATCAAGTTTTGAGATTATATCTAATGGTGTATTCAAATAAAAAAATAATATTGGTGTCTCTAATCTATGCGTCTATACATACGTTTTGCATTTTAAAGAAAAGAAAATGATTTAAACTAATGCAAAAATGCATCCAGGCTTTCTTTTAGTGGCGCTACAGCCCAGAATGAAACAGGTCCTCAACCAACATGCCTCTCCAATGAGCCCGGTCCTTAGCTAACTGCCTCCAGTTGCGCACTCCAAGTTGGTTGAGGTCAGTTTCTATTTGTGCGCGCCACTTAAGGCGAGGTCCTCCCCTACTGCCTCCGACGCCTGGCTGGGAATCAAAGACAGTGCTGTTCTTTTTTACTAGGGGCATGTCGCTATCCACCTAGCATAGTTCTTGGTTCAATCTTCGTCTACATAGCCCGTCAGCGCAAACGGGACCGAAGAATTTTCCTGCCAATTTGACCAAGGTTTTCTTCATCCACTTTTAATACGGTCCATGCTTCAGCGTTGTAGTTGTAGTGCAGGACTGGGATGATAAGCGTCTTATATAGGATCAGTTAAGTAGTTCGAGTGAGGGCTTTACTACTGAATTGCTTTTTTAGTCCGAAGAGGTTGGCAAGAGTAATTCTTCGTTTAATTTCTGACGCGATGCTGTTGTCAGAGTTTATATCGGAGCCGAGGTAGACAAAGTCCCGTACTACCTCAAAGTTATATCTGTCAATGGTGACGTTTTGTCCAATTCGTCGATGTTGTGTGTCCTTTCGTGTTGACAGCATATACTTGATGTTACTTACCAATTCATATCCGCCAGCTTTCTACAGCTCGGTAGGTGGGCCGTCATTTCCGGCATTCTTATTAAGCGACTTTTGATGTTGTTATACGCTCTTCACATAGATCGGGTGGTTGGTAGTTTCCGCCGCCGTCGCCAATATTGAATGGTTCTCCAGAAGTGGTTCTTTCATATCCTCAGCATCGACTCTGTCTCAACTACAATATTTCCTTGTTCATATCGTCAGGATTCTGTTCAACACTTGTATCCTTGGCGTTGACGTATTACACTTTGGTAAACTTGCGAACATCATTCCTGGAATGGCAACCCTTTATATCTTTGATGGCGGGCTTCTCTAGCTCTTTTTTCTTCTTTCTGAAAATCCGTTTTTCTTCCCTTCTTCTTTGCCTGCAGAGCTCAATGGCAGCTCTCCTTTTCACCTGTAGCTTACCCTTGAAGGCCTCGTTCTTGGGTGCGAGCATCTGTCGGCATTCCTCATTAAACCAGGGGTTTCTTCTTGTTCTTCATCTTAATTGTTGTTGGACATTCAATGCTGGTGGTATAGTGTTAATCGACAATTTAAGGAATACGCGTTACGCGATGGCCTTGGTCTCTTGCGATTACAGTCTTTCGAAATTATAAGTCCCACATATCTATCATGTTAGCCCCGTCTATAGCTAATTTCACAGTATTCAATTCGTTAATTTCTGACGGACATTTTTATGTCACACAGACAGGTCAGTTTTGGTGATATACCAAAACAAGACATTGTTCTGTAAAGTTTTTAGCAAACGAGGTGGGAAGGCTTCTTCATTTGACGATATTTTTAGCCTTAAGTTACACTGTTAGGAGACAATTACGCTATTGAAATAAAACGCCAGATAAGATCTTGTAGAGTATTCAGGAGTACTAGTCCATGTTGGCGCAGTTCTTTTTTATCCGCCATATGATTCTGAGATCCCACATATAAGCCATATATTCTATATCGTTTTTTTGCTCTGAAATATACATCATCTTTATATGTACAAACTAGTTTAACCAGAAACAATTGCCATTTTATATTTAGGGTTAATGGGAAAAAATTCCCGATAACCCTAATTATGTTTATGAATATTGTTTTATCTTTATTGCATGGCTCAGTATTTCCTGTTATGAGATGAATTAATAAATAATAAACAACATAGTTTGTTCTAAAAAATATAAACATTTTCTTCATCCATTTCTTATTCTTGCCAAAACTAATTTAATTAAATTTAATTTTACTCTATTCCAGTTAAAAACCTGAAATGGAAAAAAAAACTATTTTCTCTTTGGATATTTGTAACTATTACGCTATTTTGCATAAAGAAAAAAATAATATGTGTATAATAAAAATAAGCATAATTCATAAAATTATATTTAATACATGCCCGCATTAAAGATTTTTCCATTTAATTTACATAAAAAATTTACATAAAATAAAAAGTTAATGAAGAACCTAAAAGAGTAAGAACTTCATTAAAGGAGATGTGTTTTTTTTTTATTTCCCCAGTAATATACAAATTTTAAACAAATATTCATATTTGTAATTATTTTCCTGCGATACAATTTTGCTTTTAAATGTATTACGTATTCGACTTATGGATGTATTTATGTATTTTTGTACGAAATAAAAAATATCATGTTTTTGAGTTTACTACTATAACTTCTTTGTAAAAGAAAAACAAAAATAAATCAATTAATATATTATATTAAAACAAAAACTGAAAATAACACTTTTTTGATCAAACTTTTGACATACGTTTTATTTTTAAAGAGTATTTGAAAGTGCCTAATTTTACACACAAAAAAAAACTCGTGCACACTAGGATTGCAATATTAGATATTTTACTTTTTGCAGTAGCCTATAATCAAATAACATTTTGTTTGCATTTATTAGAGTTGTTTGTTAATATCCAAGTTAAAGTTTAATTTTCCCATACCTACTACTTTAAGGTTGTCTCTTATAATTTTCTTGAAATAAAATTGGAAATTTGTTGCGTTTAAACATACAAATCGTCCACAAATATATATATATACATATTATTATTATGCATTTTCTGATATTTGATTTTTGTACCTTCAATTATACTAATAAACGGTTCATATTTTCTGAATAGAAAATCTTTTAATCTAGTGTCTAAATCGAATGGCCACTAAGGAGACTTTCACGATCTATGATCATTTGAACATAAACTAGTTGACAGTCAAAATAATTAATTTTGCTTTACATAATTGACAGTCAATTTTTGAGTTGATTTCAAATTACAGCTATTTAGGTGTTATTTCCATATAGCTTACTTTATTTTCTTACCACAATATTCTTTTCAAAATGATTTTCTGTCAATGTACACAATGTTTCCGCCTAGTCAATAGTCAGTTTTGATTGTTATTGCCGACACAATATGTATTAAGCCATGTACTTCAAATATTCCATATACACAATTGCTCTTTGGTCGTCACTAAAGATTATTTTTTTTTGAAAACATATTATACGGTTTTGAACAACACATAAACAAATAAAACATACATAAACAAAAATCACATACAACAAATAAAATGCAAGCTTTGAATTAAATTGCATCACACGTACTGTCAGGTGTTTATTTATAGTGATCTGATGAGCAAACATAAAGAAAAAAATATGAGAAGGCTACAATCCGCTGTGCGAATATTCTTCTATCCTATCCTCAAAAAAAGTAGCCAGGCTAAAAACTATATTTTATTGTGAATCAGTCCAAGTTCTGTATGAAATCTTCCTATTTCCCTTTTCTCTTATTCTATATGATTTTTGTTCCCTACAACCCTTTCCCATATTCTGAACTGACTGAATATTGGGGAAAAGTACGCATTCGAAATGTCAGAAAATGGGAAAATATTGATTAAAATTTATTGATATTGATTTATAATGGAGACGGAAGAATATATTCATATGAAATAGAAACTAGTTTGTTGAATTAAATTTACTCTATCCTTTGGTGTAGAGTGATCAGAAAAAATATGTAAGAGCAAAGGCAGCTATTAACCTCAAAGGTCGGAAAGTGGCTGGCGGTGGATCCACTAGAACGCAAATACTTCGGTTGGTATGAAAGAATCCGTGGAAGGCATTGGTGAAATAACATTCGAATTGAAAGAATCCAAAAAAAAATACACGAATTACCCAACTTAACTTAATGTTGACTTAATAACATCGTTTACAATGTTGGGCCTGTATATAAAGAAGAATTTTCATTCAAATAAATAAACTGCGAAACATTACTGCAAAAATTCAAAAATAAACAATTCCATCTGTCAAACAGTTGTTCGAACATTTATTCCCGCAAACGAATATCGTTGAAATCACTTTGTTCTCGTTGAAATTCGATTACATAAAACGAGTAACGTTCTAGATTTTACGATACTCGTAATTTCTTACGACTGGCATTGGGCACTCGTATAGCTTTCTTTTAGTTGTCATTAATATTTTTCGTTTTACACAATCGCACTTTGTCGTGGCTATCGTTTACTTCAGACTTCTGTTTCGTTTACTTGCCGCTCGTTTCGTTTTATGTAATAGAGCCCCAGGGGAATTCGGATTTAAGAATTTTACTCCCGGGAGAAAATATTTCCCAGGGTGGTCTTTTCCCCGGGAATATTTAGAATTGGACTAAATATATATTTTGTTTTAACAAAGAGCTTATATACCAAATTTCATTATCCTAGCTCAACATTTTAGGAAGGACTTATATGTCCGCATATACTTCTATTCCTATGCCATAAGCTGTGGGGTTCTTTTTTTTTAGAAACAACAATTGGGAGTGGGTTAAAATGACTCAGAGGCTCAGTGGCGCGATGGTTGGTGCAATGAACTGCCGCGCAGAAGGTCTGAGTTCGATTTCCAGCCGTAGCAATGCCAAAATGGTTTTTCCCTCCTCTGTTGATGATCTGATAAATCTTCCGAGTAGTATCAATTGTCAGGAATAGTTCACCTCAACTTATCCGTTCGCATTCGGCATAGAAACAGGACAATAACACATGAATGGTTGTGATAAAGCTGGCCCTGGGTATTAACGAAACTGTTGCTCCAAAAAATTTGTATTTGTACCTATATACGAATATTACAACTATTTTCGAATTTCCTTTAGAAATGCAGGAAGAAGCTCCCATCGATTATTTTATGTCGTTATCTATTGAGAATTTTGTTTAACGTAAACAAGTGAAGCGGAATTATTGTACAAATGTTCGAGAAATTCTGACCTTACGAATTATGTTTTAAGCGAACATCTATAAACAATTTTCTTCTTGACTGACACCATTGCCCTGTTTGCCTAAATATTTGTTTTGGGGGGTTGTAGATGTAGTGCTACAACATAGTAAATTCACGAAACATTAAACAATAATAATAAACAATTTTTGTTTAAAAAGAAATTTGATCTGAATATTCACTTATTTCGGCAACCGACATTGTTAATGTCATCTTGGATATTTTCATGTATAGCTGCGGTGCGATGACATTTCCGAACAAATGATATACCAAAACAGAGTTATACAATATTATGCTAATGCAAGAGAGAGAGAGAGAGAGAGAGAGAGAGAGAGCGACAAATTTACTAAAAAAATACGGGAACGCGTGTAACTAAAATACCTACAGTAAAATTATTTGTTTCGTGTGACTAAAAAAACTGGCCGTGTTCCGGATTTTAGATTTAGCAAGATACCTTGATTTTTACAGACAGTTCTGCAGTAAATTATTTTGTTTATATTTACCAAGGAGTAAGGAAAAATGCTCATAAACTCTGTCTTGTATTATTTTTTGCGTACGGCAATAAGTAAAAATGATATTATACGGGAGCAGACCTAATACAAAGACATTTGTGACATTCACGGAAATGCCTAGATGACATCTTTTACCGGGACATTTTTAAGAGAAATTTGCTTCTGGAATTCATTTCAATGATCCACTTAAAAAGCCCTTAGACAAGGGCAGTTCGCCAATAAACTTCCATAATCGACTTGCTGTTAAACAGAACGAGTGGGTTCTCGGTGTTACTGTGTTTATTGTTTAATGATGCCAGAATTTATCTTGGTAAATGGTCGAAATATATGTCCTGTAAATTTATTTCGACCATTCACCATGGTAAATTCTGGCATCGGACAAACGATAGTTTTATTAAAACACTACAATAACTCAGCTATAAATTTAATTCAAAATCGTAGGTGTTTCCTAAAAAAATTAACATTTAAAAATAATTTTTTAAACACTACCGTATTGTTTTAACTATTCTTTTTCGTCAGAAACGTTAAAAAAGCAGACGTCCATAATCTTACGTCAGTTCAAGCGCCACGGGATCTGAGATCGCTTGATACTTACATAAATCTGTGTACCGATTTTCTTTCTCGTCACGAACCAGAGAAACATGTTAATTTAAAAACAATTGGTTTCGGGCTGTTTAGTAAAAACTAGCGGAATGTATCTTCGAACAGTAATTTGAAACGAATAATTACCAATTTCCAAAATCATCACAAGGGATTAAAAAAGTTGGTATGATAAGAGTATAAGACCCACACGGTGGTGGCAAACACACTGCATGGACGAACCATAAGTGAACTATTGCATATTTGCAAGCCCGTCCACAAAAAATAAAAATCACTAATTTGTAATGCAAATGAACAATTCTTTAATTTTTAAATTAACAACCTTATGTATACAGTTAAACTACAAATAAATATAAATGAAAATTATATGTAAAAAAGAAAAAAAAATGTATTTATTTTGAGCATGCTTTTATTTCACACTTTAAATGCAATAATTTCCGCCATAAGCCTTTTAACTAGTACAACTTTATTCATTGTTGCAGTATAGTAAGCATTTGTTTACACAATTTAAATATACGACAATCTTTATGGCATTTATTTTTTGTGTTATTGATTGGTCTTACTCTGAAATAAAAAATCCATCTAAAATATATCGAAACTTTTTTTTTTCTTATTTAAAATTTATTTAACAAGATCTACAATTTAGCTATCGAATGATATTTGTCTCTTTGCCCTGGCAGTGCTACTGTTCAGTTCGTACACATTATTTCCGTACATTGTGGCTGGCTTGGCTGAACGGCCAGCCGTACCAGCCGAATTGACATACGGACTCACGTTGCGTTGATCTTTGCCGGTAAAATTCTTTTGAGCTGACCTACGCAACTCGCAGTCAACATTTTCCCTAAGAGCTAAACCACCCAGATTATTTTTCGAGGAACTATTTTGTAAGCTAGCATTTGGTTGAATTGATAATTTCATTGCACTCTTCGTATTGGAATTTTCGAATTGTTGAAGGATGGTTTGTGAGGACTGAGTGAGACACATTGACGAGTTTTGACTAAAACTAAACGAATCCATGGAGTTATCGAAGTTGCACATGCTATTTTGGCTCATGACAATTTTACGGTTCTTATAGTCTTCTGGAGCAATGTATCCTGACAGTCTAGTGGTGGACATGCGTTTCTCTTCATCTATCTTGGACTTTGCATGTAGGTATATATCATCGGCGTTCTTTCCAGCTATCACATTGTAGACGTGTTTCTTAGCCAACCTATAGTACAATAAAAATATAAAAAAATAAACAAAACATATAATCGACAGTGTGTAACAACCTTAGCATTGTTTCACTCGTGCTGGAGCTGCTTTTCTGGAAATACTCTTGAAAGAGTCGTCGAACCACTCTAGCCAAGACCGATGCAAATTGTTTAAAGTTGCTATGTGTAGCGCTAATTTGCTTCGCTTGCAAAGCCTGCGATACAGCCCACAGTAGTTTCTAAAATTTAAAAAAAAATAAAAAATAACGTATTTTTGTTCCGTGCGACAAAACAAAAAAAACAAACAAACCTTGCGATGATTTTCTGTTAGATGACTAGAAGAACTAAATGTTGTGTCTGATGAAGCCCTGGTGATCGATCTGCCATTGCTGCTGGTTGACGAATAGACGGATGTTGTGCTAATGTTATTGTTGCTTCGCAACGTATTGCCGCTGTCGCTAAGACCGTTAGTGGAGCCAGCCCCAATGCAAAAGCTTTGACTTTTTATTTTCAACGAACGTGGAGTCAAGATCTCTGTTGTCCGTCGAAAGATTTTTCTGCTGTTCTCTGGAACCTCAGAGGCGTCGTCTTCCGTTCGTTTTCGCTTAAGTATCAAAGAGTTCAGGTTACTGCCAAAGAGGCTCGACTGAGATGTTTGACTGAAGTTTCCAGAGTCCGCGCCAGTTGGTGCAGATGAGGTGAAGGAACTTTGTGAGCTCTTGTCGGGGGAAAACAAAGCTCTTTTAGACTTTTCGACACGAGTGGCGATTTCCGGCTTAAAAGTGGGCTTTGGTGCAGGTAACTTCTGTTTAGCAGGACTCTGGAATAGTGCACGTTTTGATGTTTCACGCGATGGGCCAGGTTTTGCATTTTCAGAACGGAAAAACAATCGTTTTCTTGCAGAGGATGATGGCGTTTTACGAACTGAAAGATAATTATTACTTGTTTTTTTAAATTTGTATCGATATTGGTATATAAAGGGGTTCTTATAACAGTATACTTCATGGCTTGTGTTTCTCTGCTGCCTTATTAGACAAAAAAAGAACATTGATGAAATTATCCTATTTTTACAAACAAAAAATCTGAGATATTGAACTATCTACAGAGACTTTTTGCTATTAGATCCATATTGATTTTAACTGCGGGAAAAATACACATAAACAATCTGTGGCGGTGCCTTAAACTGAAATAAATAATGAATGAAAATGAAAATAGAAAATGACATTGTCACCATTTCCTTGCATGGTGTGACGGCACCTTTAAAAATTAAGCTACGATCTACACTACTTGCTGAAGATCCACTGTTTTCACCAACATTTTGTTCAGCGATGAGTCCCATTGTGGTTTGGATTATGGGCCGGTGGAATCAACGGTCCGTATTTCTTAAAATATGAGACTGGCGCCAAAGTTACTTTAAAAGAATATCTCGCCATGATAACGGACGTCAGCATGGACGATAACGGCGCAGTTGGGACCAACATTTGAAAGGATTATCTTTAAAAAAAGTTCGCATTATAAAAAAACAAAAAATCTTTATTGATCACCAACATTTGAAAGGATTATCTTTAAAAAAAGTTCGCATTATAAAAAAACAAAAAATCTTTATTGATCACCCTTTATTGCTGGGTGACTTTCATCCTTGGCTACTGGCTATTCAAAAATACATGACCGGATACAACACTGGGCAACTGGTATTTGATTCAATTATTCGGCTCTATCAGGTATCCGAAGTCTCCGATTTTGTACGAATCGGAGAATTCTGCTTCATGGTAATCGTTCCGATCAGTTGTTCGGAACATTTCTCCGACAAAGCGTAACGCACATCGGCAGTCTACATATCATGGCGATATGTTGCATTTTTTGCATCTGTTTGAGAAATACGACTGGCCGATGGTCTCCGACATCTCTCCCCCGTAAAAATATTTGAAATAATGTAAGCAATAAACAATGTTGGTTAAGTTTTTGTTGATTTTTTGTTGAAAACTGTTTTTTTTTTTTGGCAAAATTCAAATGAAAAAACAAGCACCAAACAATATATATAATTTATATATCAATATATCAGCCCTATATATTTCCGCAACGCATACTTCGTCGGAGGTTCAAATTCCATTCGAGGTATGTATCATCGAAAAAAAAATACTAGACTACAATTCGTAAATAAATTCCGCGAAGAATTTGTGTCGGAGAAATAGGAAAAAGAATGCCACTTAGCGGTCAAAAATTGCACGAAAAATGCACCTGAATTCGCCGGGTGCGTTACAAAATGTAGGAGAAATATTCCGAACAGCTTTTCGGAAGAATACTTCGAAGCAAAAATCCTCCGAATCGAACAAAATCGGAGAATTTTCTTACAGATACCGCAATAGGACTGTATGTAATTATTTCACCAAAAAGACACCAGACGAGGTTGCTGATTTTTGCTGATGTCAAATGAATGCGTTGATGCACCTTCGGAAAACGGATACAATGAATGTAAATTCAGTCTCCGACTGGATTTGCGTTGTGTAGAAAATTACTATACCAAAGGATATCATGATAGGGCTGATTGTTCTTTATTACATCTTTACTCTTTTCGCTGCTGTGTTGGCCAAACCAATCGACAGGATAGGACAACAAAGCTTGTGAGAGTGAAAGATTATGGGAATAAATGATAAAAAGCAATGCAGGGAAATATAGTTTCACAAACCCGAATTGATAGCACAACGGGCTTCGTTGGTTGGGTGTTTTTTTTTAACAAATCATAGCAGAATAAATTAAATGAAAATAGCATTTCCTACATTTTTTTCTGGTTTTGAACACCTACCTTGACATATAATGTCGACTTAAAAATCATAAAATACATGTCATGTATACCACTAAACTCCTATTGCATATCAAATATTATTGCAACTCATCGATAGCGATACTCAGAATGTTTTATGCACTATTGGGCAACCTTATGAAAAGAAAAAGGCAACTTTTTCCATGCAAGTATAAAGTAACGTAAAAACAGTGCCCTTACGATAATTCTTACTGATTTTAACAATTATTTGAATTTACAGTCTTTCCTGCCTACCCTAAACTCTTAAAAACTTTAAAGTATTTTTTGATACGCGCTTTCAGCATGCTTCTGTGCAGTACAATTTTAAATAACATCAAACAACTTACGTATTCCATTATAATAAATACTTTTTTTTTTACTAAAGTACGCAAAAATGCATAGAGGAAAACGAAACGTGTTAATAACGGGCATTTTACACGGTTACCTGGTTTGAAACAGATTACCAATAGAATTGAAACTTTTCAAAATGGGTGACATATTTGTAACCAACTACAAATGGTTTATAAACCAAACTTAAATTAAATGTCTTACCATTTTTCTTTTTGCTGCCTGGGGTCATTCGTTTCGGAGTCGTACCTTTTCTTCGACTCTTTGCTTTCCTAAAACACAGAAAAAGTCAATCAATTATATTTTATTCTATTGCATAACTTTAAAAACTTACTTTTTGTCTAGTAAAATCTGCATTCCACCCAAATTACTGGTCGATAATTTGTGTGATGTAGTTGCCAAGTTTGCCGAAGAGAATATGGCACGACGTTTAGCCAAGTGACTCAGTCTATTTCCTGGTGATTGTGTTAGCTGCCTGGATGAAAAATATACCTTAAGTTATTTGTTAACAATTTGTAAGCCATATGGTCGTCTTACTTGAGACGTAGATTCCTCTTCTTGGCGCTCGAAGGTGAAGTAATGCATGACGCAGTATAGGACGTTGAGGTTTCTGCTCCAACAAATCGTTCAATGACAGCTAAACTTAACAGTTCTATACTCTCAGAAGCCTTACACAAATTATAACTAAAAAATCGTATCATTAGCCTATTCGTTTCGGCGAAAATCTTCAAAGTCCATACCTTAAGCCGTGTTGCTTGACACCCAGAATATCCTTCCATGGCATAGTCTTTACTTCTTCGACAGAGTGTGACGGCTTGAACAGACCCTCTTCATCGCAGGCAATTATTGAACCCACCATCTCGACTTCTTGGTTAAAATTTAAAATTTCCTCCTTATTCCTAGAAATGGCAGAAAACATATCCAACTGAGGAATAGTTCGAGATGGCGGTGGTGGTATACCCGCCAAGCAGGTCTTGATGCGCCTCAAAAGTTCTTTTTCTCTTCGTACGTTCTTTCGGAATGAATTTACTTCCAAATTGGTTATACTATCATCGGCAAAACTACACTCTGTCGGACAGTTGAGTGACTTGTTGATTTCTTCTGCAACTTCCGCAACACTTTCCTCTTCGACAGGAGCCATTCTCGCGTTGCCTGACACATTTGCCGATATATTCGCGGATATCTCATGCTCATCTTCAACATCATCATTGTCGTCATCATCGTCATTGTCATCAAACAGGTCAGGAGATCTTTCATTTGTATACTTGTAGTTTGCTACTTCAGTCGACTCGAGAATAGTCTTTAAGATTTTCGGCGATTTACCACCAAAGGTTTCAGAGGTCAAACTTTTGATTTTCCCATTGAATGACAATTCGGAAGGATCTTGGGACAAGTTTTTATATTGTGTTAAGCTTTCTTCCGCCGTTTCATCAGAGAGCTGCATGTCCACAGCGTTGCAACTGTTATGGTCAATAATTATATCATAGAACCTAGGGAATAAATTGTCCCCTGTTCTAACATCCCCTTTCGGATTCTCTCTTATTGTGTACAGTGTGGCATCTTTTGATTGTGTAACTTGACAGTCCATTAAGTTGATATATGACGATTTGTGGACATTAATTTGAGCTTCAGTAAAACCTTCAAAATCTGATTCCTGACTTGAATCAACTGGCACTTTGTATTGTTTCGTGCCAGTGGTATCGTCGCCAACTTGCTGCATTGTCTGCGACACACCATTGACTACCGAATAAAAACTAGGATTTAACAGGTTTGTCAAATTTGGGACTTCTTCGCAAGCTAAATGGTCATAATCGTTGGTTTCACTAGCAGATGACTGAAAATATATGTACAACAATTGTAATATCATTAATTTAAGTGATTTATTTGCAGACTTACTCCACTACCAGATGAGGGTTCCGATTCATAGCTGTTGTTGATTTTAATCTTCAATTTGACTGTTGTCATATTCCTGAAACTAAAAGAAAAATAAATAACAAATAATATTTGCTCTTGATGTGCGGGCTGCGGGGTAATAATATGGCTAAATATTGGCCTGCTACATCGTTGTGGATGTTCGAAAATTTAGTCCACCTCAATTATTTGACAATTAAATTCTAATTTGAAAACGAAACTACCAGGCTGAAGGTTAGTTTGCCATGGGAAGAGAAAATTTTGAAACATGTCGATCTTCTACTTATCGAAACGTACTTCAAAAACAAATTTTACCGAACAGATGCGACCGGCTAGAAGCCCTATATGGCGAATATATATACATATTAAACATGGCCGATGGATCGAAAAAAATCAAAGGCGTTGGCTTTGGCATTAAATGCATCGAATTGCAAATCGTCCGGTACTTTTATCTGGCTAGTAACTCCAGCGCTTTCCAAGCAAAATCGCAGCTATTCATCATGCTGACGCTTGGTTTGAAGCTATTCTAATATGACTAAGCGATATTGTGAAAAATATCGAAATACAGATTCCTAATATAAAACACCCTGGTAGTCAAAGACTGCAGCAAATCTCTAAGCAAAATTAACCAGCAACAAAGCTACACAATGTTGGGATTCCGAGATGCCCGGACATTCCAGAAACTACGCAGATGATGAACAGTCAAGGCAATGCTCTCTAAACCTAAATAGCAAAACATTTTACAATATCAATGCGATTATACATTTTGCTAAACTACAAAAGCACATGATAGCGTTATCCACAATAAACTAAAGGGTTCATAGATTATTGCATGAATCTTATCAATCTAACTGGTCACTAAAATTGGTAAGTCTTTAATCCAAATGAGGCGGGACTCTACCTCCACATTAGTTAACATCATCATACAGGTTTGCTCTTTGGTTGCGTATTGCTTGCAACAATTTTTGCAGAAGCTGAAACAATAGAATACTTCTTCTGCATGTTCCACGCTTTATCTCAAAATAAAAAAGACAATAAGTGAGAACTTCTTAAAGGCATATTTGTTCAGAAATTGGTTTCCGGCGAAGCTAAAACGAGTTAACACTTTGATCAAAGGTTGTTCTTTGACAAAGGAATACTTCGAACAAAAAAGCATATTTAAGTAAATATATGATGGAAGCTCTCCCACTGAGGCAACAAGCAACTAGCGGTAATAGGAAACATGCGATGTTATCACTAACAATTATTTTACACTGAATCAAATAAAGGGTCTCACATCACATTAAAGCAACTCAATATCGGTCAAACCACGCATGCTTAAATGCGATATATACTATACCACAACAGAAGGGACACTAGCGAAATCGTATCGTCGGATGACAGGACAGCTAAAATTTGTGGGAACACTGTTGCTTCAATGTGAGAATAGGTTAAAATAAAAGTTGCGTATTACTTATTGCTAGCTGCTAATTGCTTGTTGCCTCAGCGGGAGAGCCATTTTTCAATTAGTACATAAAAACACAGAAAACTTGAGAAATTGGACCGAGAATGTATTCTAGTTTTTGAACTCGATGTCGTTCACATGACCGTCGTGAACACGTTTGCATCTAAAGTTTGACAATCGTTAATTTTCATAACCCTTGCACACATTTCGATTGGAATGTTGTCAAATTCGTTTTCCATATTGTCCTCTAACGCTGTTAGCTTTTTGAAAAAAAAAAAACAAAAACTTAACGTAACCACATAAAATACTTCCAAGAGCGTTTGATAAAGCATGAGTAAGGTTGCCATTGTATCACATTGTATCACTTATATCAACCCCATCCAATTGTGGCCCAAAAAAAACTCAGCTTGGCACGATAGCCAACTCCACTGACCACAACTAAATACGGTCCTATCACAACTTCGGCATGAAATCCAACCACGCGATATGGCACGATATGCATATTTTACTTTTTTGACAAAGCTACTAAACTAAAAACAGAATTTATCGCTGAAGATTTTTTTTATGAAACTTGCAGAGATAATCCTGAGACTTCTCTTCTTAGGTTTATTTGAAAAAAATATACCAAATTTGCATACTTAGGGAAATCCTTGAAAAGCATTTAAAGTCGAGACACATAATCTTTTCATCGACTTCATGGCTGCGTATGATAGCATCCATCGGTGGTGGAATTCGGGTCCCATCAAAACTGATAAAGCTATGTCGCCTAGCACTGTATAACACGCGATGCAACATTCAGTTTGGAAACAGCTCATCTGAACTTTTGCAAATATGTACCGGTTTCCGACAAGGAGATGCGCTTTCTTTAATCTCCTGCTAGAACAGATAGCGCTTAGGGTAGGAGTAAATACGGAAGGCATTTAGAAGCATTTACGGCTATTGATGATGACAAACGCATTAGTCTTGTAGTTAACGATGACAAGACAAACTATATGCTATCAACAAAGTAACTACTAATGAAGCACAACCTTGAACGAAATGCCACTGTTGATATCAACAATGTTGAGGTAGTTAAAGAGCTGATCTACCTCGGTGTCAATATCAACCCACGAATGACATCTTAGTCGAGATATGACGAATACTGAATATAGGAAAACGATGGAAACCCGAGAGTTCAAATGTAAACTTTACTGGATCCTAATCCTACCAGTCCTACTTTAAGGCTCCTTGTGCTTTAGAATAAGCAAGAAAACGGAGCGCATATATTAGGCACGGAGCATAGATGAGAAATGCTGTAAGTAAACACTATGAGCTGTACCTAGATGTGAAAGTAGTACAAAAGGTAAAAACACGTAGAGTACATTGACGTCGTCGCCACAGCGAGAAAATGAACAATAATGCTCCAAACGAGAGAATTTTCCAATTCTAGCCTTCATACCTTCGGTTTAAGGAATAAGCGATCGCGAATGCCACAGCACTTGGACTGAATCAATGGAAACAACGCGGCAGGATCGAGGATGGAAGGCTACCCTGCCTCGGGCAGATACCCTTAACGGGTCGCGAGACGCACGTAAGTATGAGCGGCGTGGAATCGACTGATTTCACGTCTTTTGAACTGAAGATGACTCACACAGCCCGACTGGTGTGACAATTATTTCCACCGAAATTTAGAATAAGCACTCTTAATGTTGTGCCCACCGACTCTGAATTTTCGTAATTTCCAAACGTTGTTCTATTGTGCTATAATAAAATTGACTTGACTGACGTTTTAACACTGACCGGTCATTTGTAAAAATGAATTCTATAGTGGATTATCTGCTAAATAAATAAATAACGAACTAACTAAACAGCTTAAGAGTACCCTTATGTCTTTATATATTTGATTTGGAAGTACCTAAGCTATTGCTAACATATAATCCAAGTATTTTTTTAATTTCCTTAAACTCATTCAATTCAAATGATAAGATCATATGTGTACATTTTCGAAAACGTGTTTTAGAGTCTAAGTCATTAGATATGCAAGGAATGGGTAATCAGTTTACCATAAAGTGAGGCACCGAACCATCACATTTCAGAGTAATCAGTAAAATGCAATACTTATCATACAAAAATAAGTATTGCATTTTACTGATCTATTTCATATGTATATTATTTTGTAGGTAAATTGCAGCTAGACGTTGTACTTTTTTTGTGGTTTAGATGACTATTCATACAATTTTTATCTAAATTTTTTATATCCAGCACAATTTCTCGTATATAATATACTAGTTCTGTACACATCACACGTAGTTGTGGTGAATTTGTTTTGATGATGTAGCACTCCTGTTTCTTCAAATATTATACCAAAGTACATTAAATTTAAGTATACAGTGGAGATATGTGTGTATATTACTATCAGCATTACAAATGTCACGAGGGCACATTATTTATTATACACAAAAGATATGGACAAGGAAGACATATCCAAAGTGTATGAACAATGAACTACTGAACGAAATCTATTTATTGTAGGTTCTACAGACAGCAGAGGGAAATTTGTAAATGAAGGGGAGATTCACTGACATAGGTACCAAATTACGAAGGTAAAAGAAAATTAAGTATGTAACAGCTGATAAAATGAATAAAACTCAATGTACATTAAACATATTTTCTAATTATATATAACTAACCTACTAAACTCATAAACATTCGTCTAATTGGAGTTAATATGAAAGGAAATTCGATTTGAGTGAAGGAATGAATGTAAATGTTAAAGGTTTTGCTAGTTACTTTTCTAATTTTGTGAGTTTGAAATGTTTACCTATAATTATTTTAAAATGGAAATAAACAGTTATGTTTGTAGAAGTAACAGTTACTATCATCCAAAGATTCGCTTTTCCGCCCATACTGCAGAAATGCTGTTATAAAAGCAGCTGGGAGTTGGATTCAGAATCGAAAGTAACACAGTCCAAAACACATACAAAAATCTACTTAAACCAATTATTGAGGTGTGTACTTGCCATATGTGCATTGGTACATATAGACATTTTATAAAAATGATCATGCCAACGATTTTCAAAAGCAAAAACTATGTAGGTACTTTGAATAATCTTAATAGTTTTAAAAACTATTTTTACAAATAAAATAACAGCTGCACTAAAATATAACAAATTCTTTTACTTACCGAAAATATAGGCTGATCTTAAGCGATGTAATTCGTGGGAGAGAATTTAGTTTTTCGCGTACTGGACGAATGAACTAAAAAGCGCTTTACCCAATACGCTATTTGTAAAGATAGTATATTTAGGATCACTTCATTTCACTTATTTAGCTAGTTATATTAAAATGTATTGTAAAAAAATGCAATTTAATTTAAGTTGCCTTGGTGGCTAATTCTCTATTACGCGGTTCAAAAACTGACAAATGTGTGAGGAATAGAAAATAAAAGCGCGCAGATATCTTCCATCTCAGTCAATATTACTAAGTGCGTATTCATGTAAAGTGAGTGCGGTATATCAACATACAATTTAATTGTACTAGACTTGTTTTATGGAGAGAGCACATCTTTTGATTTTTGTGTGAGATAGACATTTGTATTAGATTTGTTCGTAGTACACGTCGTGTATATACAAAATTAAACAAAACAATTAAATAAAAATTCTTATAGAATTTATTTGCCGAAAAAAATCTCAATTAATGAAAATAAATGTAAATGTGTTAAAAATTCACTGACCGCATAGTCATTCATTACTTTACTCTACATAAAAAGAGTAAAATCAGTCAAATCTCATATTAATTTTAGGTTAATTCAACTACTTCTGTGAATTAGTTATCTAGTTTTTTGTTTATTAACGTGGATTAACTTCAAAGTAAGCAAGTAATAAGATTAATCATTTAATCCATTGATTAAAGATATTACGCACTTTATTTGTGTTTATTCATACAAAGTTATAAGTTTACAACGTGGGAAAGATTGTTAGCTTACGAACGTTTCATTAACGCCGCTAAAACTGCATCACTAAATTCAATCTTATATTACTATTTTCTTTATTACTAGATTTTTTCCTTTTGTTCTCTTTTATCCTCCATAATTTTTTTTCAGTGCATATGTTTTATATGTGAAAGTCACTGATTAAATGTTAAAATAGAATTTCCAAAGTTTACAACATTAACCATCTCAGTTTACTTACCCAATTCTTGTGCGAAATTTCCAATATTTTGTAAAAAAAAAAAATGTCCCATTCAAATTTTTTAAGTTCATTTACCACGTCGTAGGCTTACTACGTTTACAACTTTTACGATGACTTTCCGACGCTGCATCAATACTCCTACTATGTCTTTGGATGAAATTTACATAATACTTTTCTTTATATACAGAGTTAAAAGAATGTTTTTTTCTTCAAATTTCATTAAAATTCTAAGAAAAGATGTATAAAAAACACCTAACAAGTGCGTGGTTCAAAACTATATATCGAAGTGTGAACACTTATATAGGCGAGTTTTTTTCTTATTCTATATAGCCTTAAATTGGAAAAAAATACGCAAAACAGTTTCCTAGTTAGCATATCAACAACTGAATATATTGCTGTTTTAGTTTTTGATAATTCATTTTCCCATTTTTTTTTCATTTACTATGTACACTAGTTGGAATATTGCGATTATAAATTTAAAACAAATATATAAACATTATTGATAGCTGGGAAAAGTTGTCTGCACACCTTTGTGGTAATCTTTACACTGAACCTTTCACAAAAACATCCGTCAAGTACCCATTTGTTTTGCCTTTTTGGAAATAATAACGCAATCTCCTCCAAGGTAAACATTGCAATCTTATTTTGTATAAATTCACTAATGTCTTGTTAAACGGCAGCCTTACGTCACTGTATTTATGTTAAAATTAATACACCCCCGTCTGACGAGTTTAGCTGTGCGTGTCGCGCTCTTCGCACCAGCATCGAAGTTTCCCCTGTGGACAATCTAGACTCACAACAGTCTTTTCAATTTGGAATTCAACTTTTTCAATTGTCAATTACATTATTTCAGAAAATCTATTTTGTAGCGATTTATTACCGAATGTAGTGCTGGAAACCATTTTTGACATTTTCGATGACCGTTTTCGGTAGTAATTCCAATAAATTTGTTTGCTAGCACATTTCCTATCTAGGCTTAGGGTGTATGCGTTATGTAATTTAAATATCCAGGGTTAACAAAGTCTATTTAGATGCGTTTTTGTATTTTGGACGTAAGAAACAAAATGCTAAAAATCGCACCTATATAATTAAATATCATCTGTTACGGCAGCCCTTCGTCGGTAGCTTAATCAACACACAAACAAACAAAATAAAACTATAAAACCGAATTACTTTTAAGAACACGACTTAAGTCACATTTAATAAATTTATAAAATACATAATTCATTACTAACTACCAACCCCAAATCCACCCCACCCCATTTAAACACTAACTACATATTAACTACCTATGCTAAAATTAACTACCCCTTACTACTCCTGTTAACTCCTGTTGCACTTTACCACATCCTAGGCGCACTATCCATTTTCCATCAGCAACCACTAGCGTGCTGCGCCCTTCACACCTACATCGAAGTTATTCCCCTGTGGCTTACGAAGACTCACAACAATGGCGCCCAACGTTTTTTTTTTTTTTGCTAAGAGGCCGAATCGTGACTCCAAGGGGACGATTTTCAACTTAGATTTACAATAGCCTCGTCGAGATTTTTTTTTATTTACAAACTTTTTTTCTTTAAATTTTACTTTCCTATATTTTCTCTTTGATCAAATGTCGTTCAAGCTATTGATTTAAGATCTGTCTGAAGGTGGCTGTCCGATCCTTAGGCTCATAGCCAATGGATTTAGTGAGGTAGCTGGAAGGCTGTTCTAGAATCGATAGCGGGCTAGAGTGGAGAGTCCTAACTGCTAGCTGCTGCCCCGACAGATAAAGGCCTGGGCCTTATCTTTGGTGAGGCGTGAGCGGTAAGATTCGAAGCTTTGGCCGTGTTGCAACATAGCCGAAACTACCCCAGCCATCCTGGTTTTTGGCTAAGCCAGACACCTGTGTGGTAGGGGTATAATGGAAATGCTTCAACAATCGTCGTAATTCCGAAATAGCAGTCGCAATCAAACGAGACTTAGGGACTTACATTACAAACCGATATAGGCCAGACTTTGTCGTTAACATCAGGCTCGTTTCGGAATCGCGAACGAACCTCTGTGGCTGAATGATAAAGGGATTAGTTTTATCGTGTATAGGGTGTATTTTAGGCTAGTTTTAAGTTAGTTAAGGTGTATTTCAGGGTTTATTTTAATCATATTATAGTTAAAGTTTATTATAGAATAGTAATTTAGATTCGCGGTTAATTTTCCCTGTCTTTTTCGGTTGTATTGGCATAGGTATTTGATCATTTTCATCTTTCCGCTTTTCTTTTAACTATCTTTTCCTTTTAGAGTCCTTACTTTCCGTCCGATGTCGATATAGAGTAGCTTTCTTCTTATTTTCTTCCTTTTTCTTTTATTCCTGGCATGAAACAAAAATGTTTGTTGAACTAGGATGTTTGGAGAGGGGGCAAGAACTACCCCCGTCCGACGAGTTTAGCCGTGCGATCACAAGCGTGCCGCGCCCTTCTCTCCAGCATCGAAGCTACCCCTGTGGACAAGCTAGACTCACAACACATCTCAAGACACATTTCCAAAATGCCTTGTTTATATTTATTCATCAGAGAGTTCATCGACCTAGATTTGAAGAAAATTGTCTAGACGTTTGGCAGTAGAATGAGTACCGACAGAAGGGAGACTATCACTTTTTTGGTTCCGCTATCATCGTAAATAAATTAATTTAAATTTCGAGCTCTAGAATTTACATGTATACCTACAATTCGCTAGTACAAGAAGGTTTACAATGGCCTAGAATTATGGCACAAATAAATCGAAATACCAAGTTCAAATACCGACGCACGCAGGCAATTGCGAAAATCAATTCTTTTTATATCCGCTATTACCGTAAAATATATAATATGAAATATCTTAAAGTTGAACAATATTTACCACAACAATACTTGTATCTAAATACGATAAATTTAATAAATTGGATCCATAAATACATGTCGTGTAATAGACTACTAGCAAAGAAAAAAATTTGTGTACCCATTTCAGACGCGGGCGGTTAGTGCGAAGTGGATTTTTAGTCGTTCGTAGGCGTCGACTATTTTCATGTTTGATGATGTGGTACCAATATGAACACTGGGGTATCAATATCCGACTTCTTTGTCCCAATGTAAACGTTATACTAATTTGTAGTAGATTTGTGCAAATGATGCTTTTAATGGTAGATTGGCATTGGACGAGCTCATTTATACTTCACTTATTATAAAAAAAACATATGTCAATGGTCAGCCATTTCTAAACATACTAAAATTTCCCTAAGTGAAGAGTTTTCAAAACAAAAACAACTTTAATTTAATAAGTCTATTATTTATCTATTTACTTTGAAGCTGCATAAAATAAATGAAAATGCCATTGACTGCTGAAAGTGCCGCCCTACAAATTCAGGTAATTTTTTATCTTATATGTAGGTATGGCTTAATGGGAATGAAATCGAATGCATTTTACTTTTCTAGGATCGTCTCAAGGCCCTGCAAAGGCTAATTCATGAAATCGAAGATGAACGACGAAGATGTGAATCAAATCTCAATGGTGTAATTCGCGCTCAGATGTCTAATTTACCGCCGCATAAATTGAAAAGTCTCTACAAAACCGGCCTACAGGATGCCGCTCAAGAAGAAGCTATAATTCGACAGGCGCTTTCAAAAATTCACGAGATACGTAATATTCGAAATGAACGTCGTATCCAGGCAAGAAATGCAGGCAACAAAGAAGCAATTCGACGTGGAGCTCAGCTGAAAATCATTCAAGTATCTGCCCAAACACTACCTCTATTCATTAGCAAGCCTGGTGAAAAAGTACCTCCACTGTGCGGAGCCGTACCTGCAGAAAGTAGTTATATTGCAAAGCCAGGTGATATTGTTGCTGCCTTGGCCAAAAGTGCGGACAATGAGGAAGATTGGATTCTTGCAGAAGTTGTGCAATTTTTGAGCGGTCAAAATAAGTATGAAGTCGATGATATTGATGATGAACAAAAAGACCGACATGTACTCAGTAAACGGAAAATTATACCATTGCCTTTGATGAGGGCTAATCCCGAAACGGATGGACACGCTTTGTTTCCTAAAGATACAATGGGTATGTTAATTATGAGTTCTTATCTCTTAAATGTTTAAAATATATTCCAATAGCGATGTAAATATAATTTATAATGAAGCTGCTGGTGGAGTCGTAGGTGTTGCGACAAATCGCTTGATTGCTTGTCTATTTAAAAAATTATTTGATTTGTTTTGAAAAACTACTATCTCGGGAGAACTAGACATTAAAGTCCCTTAAAATTATTTCTATAGAATGCTTAAAGAAATTTCGACCCGAGCTTAACTACTAACTAAGTGGCGCTACAGTCCAGATTGAACAGGGGCATCATCCTAACAACATTATCTAAATGTCTCCAGTTGCGCAGTTTAGCAACCTAAAATTGGTTGAGGTTGGTTTCTACCGTGTGCACACCTCTATTCCTCTAATGCGGCTGACATGTGGCTAGGTATCGAAGACTCAGCTGTTCGAAGAATTGGTTACTATATTGGTGCACAGCTCGTAACGCAAACAGATTTTTAGATTTTTTGAAGAATTTTTTCTCAACACGATCGAGGATTTCTGCACACGCTTTTAATATGGTCCTGCACCGTAAAGCAGGAATTACATAATTAGGGTCTTATCTAGTTTTATCTCCTTAGTAGTTCGAGTAAGGGTTTTACTACTAAATTGCCTTCTTAGCCCGAAAAAACAGATGGTGGGAGTAATTCTTTATTTTATTTCTGATGAGATGTCAGAGTTAATAGTGGAGCCGAGGTAGACAAGTCCCATACTACTGCAAAGTTATATCTGTCAATGTTGATAGTCTGTCCAATTTGTCGCTGTTACATCACAATGAGCCCAACCAATGTGTCAATTTCGTCGGCGTATGCTGGTAATTGCACCGATTTTTGGAAGATTATGCCTCTGCTGATGACTCGGGAGTTTCGCACAATCCGCTCAAGAATGAGACCTTCTAGGATATCCTTTTTGGCTATCGAATCTTTCCATAAGGTCGTCGCCGACCCTGATGTAGCAGCGAGATATGTCCATCTTCATCCTTCACAGACGGATAAGTTTGGTGGTATACGGTAAATTTCAGGTATTTGCATTTTTACGGCAGATAGCAACTTTTAGGCGACATGGAGGAGACTTATCCTTCTGTAGATAGCAAATTTCATCTTTTATTTTGTGGATCGGACAAATGATGCTGAGCTCCCATTCTGCAGACAAGTATACATCCAACCAAATTTTAATAGTTAATGCAAGTTGCTTACCAAATCCATGTATATAGCTATATAACGTTGAAGCTTTTTATAGTTATATTTTGATGAATTTGAGTTTGCACCAATACATTGCAATAAATATTGGAAAACCCAAAAGTATTTCAAATCGAAATTGGCGGTAATCAACGCGGTGGTGTTTGTGTGTCTAAAAAGGGACATTTCATCCCAATGTCAATATGTCGGGAATACCTTTGAACAGCAACGCTATTAATTCTGACATGCGTCAAAAAAAATTTCATTTGGTACAAAATATAATTATTGTGTGTACCTACACAAAGATAAAGTAAATTTTCGCTTTGAGACTCCTTTCACATTTGTAACCCTGAAAAATGTAGTCCCTTTCCAATTATATACTAAACAGCAAATGTTAACATATAATAATTCTAAATTGTTTGTTTTATTTTTAGTAATGGCACTGTATCCGCAAACAACATGCTTCTATAAAGCAATAGTAAACCGTTTACCACAAACATCAACTGAAGATTACGAGCTCCTGTTTGAGGACGGATCATATTCATCAGGATACTCACCACCTTTGCCAGCAGCCCAACGCTATGTTATCGCCTACAAGCCAACGAAAAAAAACGCTGGCGGGCTTTCATCCGCCTGACAGCAAAATATTTCGGATACCTCTTGCGATGGCTGAACCGCCCGTCGATCCATTTAAAACAAAAAAAGCTTTTATCATTTCAATTTGTATTTAAATTTAAATATCTCATTGAATTATATTACACCGTATATAAAATAAACACTTAAACTTAACTCTAGAATGCGTTATTTTAATTCACTACTCATCATCACTGTCATCGTTACCCTCCATTTCCACGTCATCTTCGTTCTCTTCAATGTCCTCTTCGTTGCCGCTGTCGGCCGCATTATCAGCAACATGAGCCTCAAAGCCGTCTTTCTTATTCCAAGAACATTTTATTGTTAAACGAAACTTTGCCATCGGTTTGGCTATGAGTTTAAGTATTCTCGCCTGTTCTGGTGTGAGAACCTTGCCCTTTTCACAGACAGTATAGTCGCTATACAATGTGATTATACCCTTTTGCAACTTGGTGGGCATACCCAAGGAACGCAAATGTGGCTCCATGGAGTGTGCGAAATCCTCCAAGGGACCTTCAGGTAACACTACTGTATCTGTGGCAACAAACCCACTTCGCGCATACTCAACCGCCCAGTAGTCCTTTGCCCAGTCCAAAACATCAGCTTTGGATTTTTCTGTAAAGAGCAGACCACACTGTCCCGTCAGTCTTTGCGCAACCTAACAAAACAAATTGTAGTATGCATTTCAGCTATTTAAGATGATGATGATATTTACCTTGTGCAATTCTGGCTGAACTTCTTCTGCATCTGTTCGGCCAAGACCAATTTGCATAATTCGGTTTTTACCAAAGATAAATCTAGAATTCTGCTTCCACTCATTACGCAGTTCTTTTAGCAAACTGTTTCTCATATTTTGCACGGAAAATAAAAATATATTGGGGTACTTCTCCACACATCTTCGGATGTCTTCGATGATTTGTTGCTTCCACGCGAGTCCCTTTTTGTCGGTCTTTGTTAGTGAAACTAAAAAAAGGGTTTACATTAGACATTTTTCTTTAATTTAAGTGTTTTTAAAAAAATACTTTTCTTATCTCTCTTGGACCTAGGCATAGTTAAGCGTTTAAATGTATTTTAAAATTCGGAAAATTAATGAAAGCCAACCGAAGCCAAAATGAAATAAACACGTGCGTTCCGTCCCTAACGTCACAGTGACATTTATTGTGAAATGAAACATATCACTCATTACTGATGAGAGTGACATCTATTCATGAAATAAGGCATTAAGTGTAAGGGTGGGTTAGGTTAAATTTCTGATGATTTCATAAAAATAAGGGTATTCATGCAACGTCGTAATTTTATTACATGCGAAAGATTTGTAATTTTACGACGATGTTTCATAAACGACCCTAAAACTGCACCACTAAATAATGCGGTAACCCACTCATTATCGTAATTTATATATTGATAGAACTTTGTTCCTATTATTCTCTTTCCGATTTTTTTCAGTTTGATGTGTAAAGGTGGCAGATTAAATGTCAAAATAGCATTTCAAAAGTTTACAACGCTTTTCATCTCAGTTTACACCCCCAATTCCTGCTGCGTTATGCGTGCAGTTTGGTTTGGTGGCTCATTGGCGCTATTTTTATTTGTTTGTGTTTTCGTTAGAGTATGATTGTGTTTTGAGAGTTTTAATATTTGAATATTGTTTATGTTTGTTTTTCGTGCCAAAAATAGATATATAAACAGCAATGTCAATGTCAATGTTTAAAACGTGAGCCCATTAATGTTAAACAAATTTTCTTGAGTTTGTTTTTTACCCGTATTATCACTTGAGATTTTCGTTTAAATTCATAAATACAAAGCCTTAAAACCCAAATTCATCTAATGATGATTTCATATATATGCAATATAAAATAATACGAAAGGAATTGAAATTTATTTTTTATTTTTACTGTTTCGTGCACCATTTCTGGAAGAAATCCCTTATATGAATCGAGCATATGTTTTTGTTTTTTTCTTTAATTTTTTGAAAATTCTGTGCAAAGTGCAAAATAAGAACAGAAATGTAGAGAAAAGTAGAACTTTATAATCTCTACTATAGAAAGCTATATTTAATAGAAAAACGTGTTAAATTTACTGTGTCAGACCTATAGCTTCGTACAAAGATTTTTTTTTATATCCTAAACAAACATTTCAACAGAGATAGCATTTTGAGAGGCAATTTAGCTTCGAAATGTGCACTTTGCGAGCTAAATTCATACCGATAGAAGCTCGCCCCATTCTTACGTTTAGGGTAAGACCTTGGATTATAAAGAAGTTTGTACCCCACACCGCATACTTACTACCAACTTTCTTCTCTTTGATTTTTTTCTCTCAAACTATTAAATTGTGCTATGCAATTAATTGGCGACCCCAACATACCCAAGAAACCAGCACATCTCGACGAAACAATTTTTTAAATTAAAAATTCCGCAGAAAGTCACTTTTTCTTTGAGATCGAGATTTATTTTTCTAGTGTTATGATTGTTATGCCATGTAGTCATTCCAAAGATTTTTGATTACATCCTTGCTTGCTCTAATCTTTCATTAATAGTTTGTATGGGCCTGCGCACACGAGTATGCTTCAACCGTAGTCATTATGGTTACTTTCCAAACACACGGGAATATGTTCAACCGTTTGAATTTTGTGTAATATAAGAAACTTCATATGTATGTGTACTTCCATGGTTTGTTTTAACTTTTATTTTCCGCGATAATGTACAACACAAACCATTAAAACTGAGTGACACCGATTTGTTTTGCGTATATATATTTTTTGTTGAAATTCTTGTTTGTTGATTTTTTTTTATTTAATTCGATTAACACCGAACTAATCGCCGTCTTTTTTTTAATACCACAACTGTCAGAAACGCATGCATGTGTTGTAGATTCAACCTCTTCAACCACTTAATTTTGGGTGACAAATTGCTCTCCAGTGGCTCTCAAACTGTGCTCCCTCCTCACCCGTCCAACCATCAAACATGACGTTCAACCGGTTGAAGCATACTCGTGTGCATAGGCCCTATGACCATCGCCAACATCAAGTTACTTTATAACCATCTTGTCAAAAATCAAATAGCTATTATAAGCAAATCAAAAATAAAATATCATAATTCGTTAATAGGATAATGCTACCAAGAAACATTTTGAAAAAAAATGTACATACTAAATAAAACTACTTCGAAACTCATTAAAGCTATTAAAAATAACTACACAACTAAAACAGCCGCAAGAAACATCAGTGTGTTCTTGTTTCAGAATTTAGCATCTTATATAAAAACTGCTGTCCCATAGATCATCACTCTTTTCGTGTGACCCCGAATAAGATTCACCACAAAATTATTTATTCTGTTGTTTAGAACCTAGTTGGAAAAATATGTTGCGTATTCCAACTCTGGTGTTCTGTGTACTCCAAGGTAGCTTTCTAGACATTGGCTCTCAGACTCATCGGGCACCCCTAAACAATCATCGGCCTAAAAAGGGCCATGTAGAAAAACACATTCACCTTTCTGTCAGAGTGGCTGCTATAATCGTTTTGTCAGGGAATCCAGCGATCAGTAATTGGTTAATTTCCAGTTTTACTCTCTTACCTTGGATATAAAATGTGCTACCAAACCTATTTATTCAAATTGTTATCGAAAATGCTAAAAATGTTTGCTACAGTCGCTACGAAAAAAGTAGGAAAACAATGGTTCATGAATAAATTTGAAATTACAACATAAAAATTATTGTAGTAGAGGATAAAATGAAAACAATTTAAAAATAAAATGAAACAGCATTATTTTAAGTTGTCAAAATGCCAACAGGAAAGTGCTGCCAGGTCACCGATCGGCATTTTTTATTTTTTTATTTAAGCCTATATAGATAAAGGCTATTATCGTTTGCTTATGTCACTAAAATCATCTACCCAAGCATTAATAAGATTGTTCTATTCGATGGATGATCTGTAGACTAACTAGTCTGGAAATAAGCAATTTAGTATTGCAATAACATTCCATTACCACTTACAGCCGAAATAAAACGCCATTCCGAAAATACATTTTTGTTATTAGGGCCCAGTTATAGCTATCATCGAACAACTTCATCGGAACACAAAGCATGATGGAATTGAAATTTTACCTCCTTAAGGCCCAGTTATAGCTATCATTGAAAAACATCATTGGAAATTTTGTTTTACTTTTTTATAAATTCAATCATTGTTTTGACACCAACCCGCCAATGATTGAATTTATAAAAAAACCGCAAGAAGTAAAAGAAAATTTCCAATGATGTTTTCCAATGATAGCTATAACTGGGCCCTTAATATGGGGTTAATGTCAGAGTTCAGATCAACATTATCTCTGGGTAATCGGCCCTATCGAGGTATCCGTCGGAGCGGAAAATTCTCCGATTTCGTACGATTCGGAGGATTTTTGCTTCGAGGTATTCCTCCGAAAAGCTGTTCGGAATATTTCTCCGATATTTTGTAACGCACCCCGGCGAATTGCGTTGATGTCCATTTTTCATGCAATTTTTGACAGCTAAGTGCCATTATTTCTCCGATTTCCTCCGACACAAATTCTTCGCGGAATTTATTTACGAATTTTAGTGAAGTGAACCCGTCGCATTCGGGAAGATTTTTTTGCCGATGACACATACCTCGAATGGAATTTAAACCTCCGACGAAGTATGCGTTGCGGAAAATTGTCCGCTCCGACGGATACCTCGATAGGGCCGAATGTGTTTCTAGCATTTAGCAAATGCTAAAAATAAGCGTCACAAAAGTACTAAAAAAAATCCTTTGATATGAACGTCCCATAAAAGATGCACACTTTGTTTCAAATTCCAACGTTTCAATTGCATCATTTTTGTAAAAATTGAATTCCACCCAACTTCGGACTTTACAAATTTTTCTCACTGTGGAACACATTCGCAATATTATATTTACTTGGTTAAAAGGTGTGCAAATAAGCCAGTACTTTCCCGTTGTGAAAATCTGTGAAAATTTCAAAGATATTTTTGTAAAATCTTTGAAAAGTGTGTTTTAACTGTTTTCAATTGTGGTAAGTGTCAATTTCCTTGTTAAACTTGTGTTTTCCCACATAGAACTCGTATTTTACTGAGCAGTTGGCTGACATTCGGCCGTCATGCCCGCGATTTTTTTTTGATCTGGATTAACTAATTATATTGTATTTGTTGCATCTGAAACATCAACTTTTATTTGAGATTAAAGATTTCATTCATTTTAGCAAAAAGTTACGTCCAAATAGAAAATTTTGTGGGAAAGGGTTTTTTTTTGCGGTATGCTTTCCACCATTTTTTATTTCCAATTGCCAATGCGCAGTGCGGTGAAATGGCAGTTGGAATGGAATTTCTTCACAGAAAAAAAGATAAATAAAATGTACTAGCTTGCAATGACGTAATTCGCCTTCTTTCGTTAAGATTTTTTTTTGTTTGTTCATTTCTTGTGGATACATGTAGTAGATTTGTTGTGTGTTCAAGGTGTAGAGAGGTGCAGAGCTTGCAGTGAGCTCAACAGATAGCTATTCGCCAAGTGTACATAGATATGATTTGAAGATTTGGAGATCTAGGAATAACATTTTTATTTTAGGAGTAGCGGGTGAGTTATTTTTTAATTGTATTGAGATTTGCTCCATATGTTAGTATATCCACTATATTGGCAATTACCGCCTTAAACATAGCTTCTCAATTTTTATTTGTGTGCGAAGTATTCATTTTAATGGGACCTCCTGTTTAACGCCCGACACCAAAGGGCAATTTTTAGTATCTTTGCAACACAGTTTTTTTATACTCTTGGATGTTTGTAGTAAGACTTTCGCAAGAGGTGGGGCAGTGTTGTCACTTTCAGGATTTGCACCAGACAACAAACATATAGGAGCAAGACGATATTCCCATAACTCGTGAAATACTGATCGGAAGATGTAGACAACATATACAAGTATCTGAGCCTACATCAGACCTTCAGACTTTAACTTAGTGGAGTTTTGTAGCACACCTTTCTATTCGTTATAGACAAACCACTAAAAAATATATTAAACGCTTGACCTTTGGCGTTTGGAGGATCCGCAAGCTAAACAGACCAACTGACACCGGCGTGGAAAACCTTACACACAGATTCTTTTTGTTACAGAACAAACGAATAAGATGAATTAGCACTTCTCTGATAACGGGCTTGAGTTTCAAATTGTCTAGGTCACTTTTAATTCTGCGCCACTAGCAATGTTTTCCCTCATTAACATTATTATCGTTGGTAAAATAAATAAAACAAATAATTATCACATCTCTCCGACTCATAGTCGTTACAACTTACATGTTCCCTTGCGAATTATAAAACGGACGGATTAAAAACTCATACAACTCTTGGAGTTTATTCGCACGCTATTGATTCTAGCATGTTCCATGATGCGGCTGTTGGTTCCATCCCGCTCGCATTCTGTTCATTGAATATTTCAGTAGACAAAATGTGTGTATCTATAACGCCCTACAATTAACTCAATTCACTTCGATATTCTCCGAATCTCCGACGCCAATGTATGTGCATTTGTGAAAACAGTTCAGTGACGTATTCCGACGCTATTTTTAGTCTTGAAGCAAAGCCACCTTAAACATTTATTTTAGCTGATAACTCTGAAACGTTATCAGCTTTAGCCTGTAGTGCATAACATTACGTGTTATTGCGTAAGGTGTTTTTTATTTGTATTTTTTGTAATGGAGGGGTTTCATTTATTTTGGATGCGGCTGCATATCCCAAATTTTAATTACGTGATGTTTTGACACATGCCATATAAAAAACGCATTATCTAATAAAAAGTTTATAAACTTAGTTATTAAAAATTTCTGTTTCCTTCTCATTATCGCACAAGCTTCGCCGTGGGCTGTTAATATACACCTACTGAAGTGAGTTTTGGTACAGGGTTGTTTGTGTCGTTGTTAGATGGACAATGTGCCTATGCGCTGCAGCTGGAAGAGTCTATATGCCAGATTGCAAGAGAATCCAGTAAGCTCTTGAATGTTTTGGGTCCGAACTATAGTATTCAAGACTTGGTCGTGCTTTGTTCTTTACAGAAGAATAAGCTGGGTTGTTGTAAAAATCTCTTACCCCTAAAAATATAACCTAGAAGCTGCAGCTTTAGCTTTACATCTTAATGTTGTTGTCATGATACATCTGACCCAATTGTAATGCCTGGTAGATGATTTAACGACTGTATTCTTCCTTTCGATTTGCGAAACTGTGGATTTTTTTTTGCAAATGGTGTATACTGCTCTTTCATTTGACTTATTCGCTATCAGAGTACTCTCATCTACAAAACTGAAAATACTGTTATTAGTTGTCCCCAAAAGATGATTTATGTGCAGTGGGTGAGGAAACTCATCCTTGTGGCATCCCAGCGATTATAGATAATCTATCTGAGGAAACGTCATTCTACTTGTGAAGATCTGTATTTGAGGAAGTCCTTATTATGTCTAGCAAAGCATTTGCAAAGAACAAGTGCAAGTTCATCAGGTGTGTTGGAAGTCGTGAAAGTAATGAGCCCTACTTTCTGAAATCCTCTTTATCCGAAATTATTTTGTTATAAATTTACTAAGCTCATTAGGTCCATTGTACGGGAATCTGTTGAAAACCTGTGAGGCAGTGAACTCCTCTTTCAATTCGCACCCCACCTTTTCTGGTTGGTTACCATAATCAGCATACATCCTACATAGGAGAATGGTTGTCTGAAAGCATCCATCCTTGGAACGAGTAAGTTCAAGCCATCGACCCACCACTTATGGTTTTCCACTGCTGGAATGATTAAACTACCAATGACAGGATTCAAGTATCAGTAAAGTTATTTAATGGTTGAAAGGTTAAATACGATCTCTTAAGAACCTCAGATTTGGAGCCCCCTGGGTTTTAACCAGGTCCCTGGCAATAAAAATTCTTTGACGAACATATTGATATGATGGTAGAAATAGATCAAGTAAATTTAGATATCATTGATTTAATGGTTGTATTGCATTGGAACTGCTGGAACATCATTTGATTGAAACCGTTGACCACTTTAAAATCTGTTGATATCTGATTTCCAACGAAAAAACTTGAAAAGTGCTTTCGCTATCTTGGAAATCTATTGCAAACAACGTTTACTCGAAAATATATTCCAGGGTTCTAGACTTCCTTATCAAATATCCTGTTAATAAGGGACGTAATGTTTGGGTTTCTCTTACCTGAAATGCGAAGCCTTTTCTTAAATGAATAGATGAACTGTTCCTACATTCTTATATGTATGTAGGGAAAATAAATGTTATTTCATAATACGAATTGTTTATAGTCTTCTTAGGCTCGGTTTTTCAGTGCTAAGTTAACTCTGAGTTAACCCAGGAATAAATGTAATCTTGAGTTAACTCATGAAGCAGTTTTTCAGTGCGGAATTAAACTTGATTTATCGATTTTGTATTAAGAAGTTATCGAAATGTATAGAATCTGCAACAGCTCAGTTATCAGCTTTTGTCGCGTCTTACAAGTCTTTTTCTTCTTAAATCAGTCAAACTCAATATTTAAAGCAGTTTCTAGCCGCTGGGATCTGAATTTAAATTTATCGTACACGTATTTAGTTTCTAAAAAATTAATAAAATATCCACACAAATGGAATTGAAAATAATTGTTGTTTGTCAAAAACATCTGATCATTTAGTCCCAGGGCTAACTCACCAAACTTGCTGGTTTAATTCGAAGGTAACTCTGGATTTAAATTCACTGAAAAACTGCTTTCACGAGTTAACTCGAGTTTAATCCGAAAACTAGGATGATCTCGCACTGAAAAACCTGGCCTTCGGAAAACTCTATTTTGTATGAAAAAATAAAAAGAATAATATTGGGCAAATGTCCACCTCCATTATCACCTAAATTGTTTCTCGCAAAACATTTGGTTTCAATTTGCAAATTTCTACTTTAATCTTGGCTTTAAAAAAAATCCCAAAAGAAATGGTCTGGCGAAATTCCCTGTTGAAAACAACCAATCGCAATGGTCAAATAAGCCGTAACAATAATTACGCGATATCAGGCGTGTATTGCTCAGTTGCTCGTTGTCAACTTTTTTTTCTAGCTGTTTACAACTTAAATGTCAACTCATAATGACTTTTGACACCACTTGCATAAATTATGACACATTTGCATTATGACATTAGAGGTATTTATGTAACGTTGGAAAGTCGTCGTAAACGTTGTAAACGTGATAAAATTACGATGTGATAAATGAACTGTCAAAATTTGTATGGGAAATCTTTTAAAACAATTTTTTTTCTCACAGGAATTGGGTGCTTAAACGAGATGGTAAACTTTTGAAATGCTATTTTGACATTTAATCAGTCACTTTCATACATCAAACGTTTGCGCTAAACTGAAAAAAATTATCGAGAACGGAAAGAGAACAAAATTCTATCAATAAAAAATTACTAAAATGAGATTGAATTCAGTGGGTAACTACTTCCCGAAGTTAGTTCTGGATATATCCTACTCATGGAGTAAGTTTCCATTACACCCAACATCTTTCCTATATTTCTCTTACTGCAACTGTCCGCTCTGTGTTAAAACCCTTTAAAGATATAAATAACAATATTTCATAAATAGACGCATTCTTTTTGAGTTAGTCCTGCTATTTTCATATTAACTGTTAGCGAATTGATTGGTTTTGAGTAGAGTCCGGAAAGTAAACTGGACGTTTCCGGGCCCAAACATGTAAATAGTATCCAAGGCATTGTCTTACTTTTACATAGAGTCAAGGGTATAAAACATTGTGTTATGTGATGATATTTTATAAATATTCCAGCTGTATTCTACACGCTGACCAAACTCATCATTGTGCATCAAATAAAATACGGCGATAAGGACTGCCGCCCTCAGGGGTTTAATAGTGAATTATGGTTGTGTATTGTGCAGGAGTTAGTGCAACAAGTTCGACTATCAAAGGTTGGAGTATAAAAAATGGTTTTCACTGGCCCTCCTCTCGCAATAATCGGACAGATTATCCCAATAAAACTGTAGGTTCCGCCATAGTACACACGCACACTAAGCCTACCGAACCAGTTGTACCAAAAATTACCATGAAAGACAAGAAAATCAAAAGGCTACAATCCGTTATGAAAATTTAGTAAAACGACCTCTTGTGTCAGTAGGCGGATTTGATCAAATGTTTTCACTTTATTAGAAATATCAGCACATTTCATTAATAAGGCTCAATTATCTCAATTATTAAGAAAATAGTCACAAAAACGGGAGTTTAAAATAATATACATACTGACAAAATGTAATTACAAATATTTTCAAAGTGCTTTAATACATTTTTTTTTGTTTCGATTTTATTTAATCTATTTAAAAAAAAAAAAAAAAAAAAAAAAAAACAACTAAAAAGGCATTGCCCCGACTCTTCGTAATGGTTTCTCCAGTCTTAACGGCTATACCGATTTACTTCAAACTTCGGCCATAATTTTAGGCCGTTTTTTTGTCAGTTTTTAATTTTTCCCATTTTATTAATGGTCACTCATAACGGAAATTTTCTCGAAAACGACTTTAACGGTTTTAATAAAAATTAAATATGAACAACAAAATTGCATAACCATTTTTTTTTTTTTTCGAGAAAATAAGAAAACAAATTTTGCATTTAGCCCAAATAGGGGAAAATATCAATTTCTTGCAAACTATTACTGTTAGTGACAATTCCACATTATTAGTTTTGGCCCAATATTTCTTAACGGAATTTTCAATATTGGCCAATCGAGGAAAATCGGAAAACGGAATTATGAACATGGACACCAATTTCCTTTACATTCCATAATAAAAGATCTTAGTTCCACATAGTTTATATATTCTTAACATCAATAATGGATGTTGAAAGAAGTTTAAGTACTTTGGCCAACGTATTAAAATGGTCATCGAACAAATTTATTGTTGCAAGTGGCCCTTAAAGATGTAATTATCTATTTATTTACTCTCGAGATACTCGGTGGCATTCTTCGGACGGAAGACCCTGATGATTTATCCGTCCTGACACCGGGACACTTTCTGATCGGTGGCCCGTTAAAGACAATCCCGGAAAAGAATCTAACCGACGTAAAATCGAATTATTTAAAAAAAGATGGCAGTTGTGAACTAAAGTGCTTCTCAAATGTAAGCTTGAACCGGCAAATGTTGTTTTTCTTTCATAGATTATTTTTGTCTTGACAGTTAATAACAATTTAGCTTATCGTTTACTAAGTTGATTTATAAAATTATCTTTTGAGTACAATGCAACTCAGATTACGGTTTAATTTGACATTTGCTAAAGCTTATTTCAATCCTTTTGCATAGGTAAGAACTCAAAGTTATCATAGCAAATTAAAGTCTTGTAATTGGGAAATCTATTTTATTATTGTTCTAAATTCACTATTTCTGCCGTTAATGTTGTTAATGTACCAAAATACCCCGGCTATAATGCTGTGTCGATGTGTTTCTAGCAATACTGGTGTAGATGAATCGACAAACTTCATTGTCATTTATTTATTTATTTTTAATTTAAATACTCGATATTTTTCAATTTGTTATACTCTACTCCATTCTTTTCGGTGCAAGGTAAACGAATCTATTACAATCATTCAAAAAGAGAAGAAATATACCCAACTCACTTGCACCCATCTTAACGAACGTATAAAAGCAGAACAAACCTACAATCTTGCTCGCTAGCCACAGAGGGGAGATTTCATCGCCCGCTGTCGTCGTTGAACTCAACGAACCATCATCACAGTTTGATGAGTGTGTATTTAAGATAGTGTGTAGATTTGTGCCATTAGATTCTCTGTGCTAAATTCCTTTCGTCCCTTTCGTTACTCTAAAAGTAAGTAAATTAAAAATAATAATAAAATTAAATAAAACAATTTGAGTTCCGAAAGATAATATATTTGCAATATCTAACTGTGTGTTTAGGAATTTTGATTTCGGGAAAAATTCCACCTACACCTATTTGAAAACGTCAAAAATACGTGTGGGAAAAATCGATAAAAAATAAAACGCAAATAATTTATCTGTGCCGTGCTGTCGTCGTCTGCCTACTATGGATTGAAAAGTATATATATTTTCCACCTTCTAAGGTGAGCGTGAGCACCAGAAAAAGAAGTGAAACGTGCAATCAAAAAATGAGCGAATAAAAAAAAAAACGAATTACACATTCCTCCCGAAAGGAAACTTGTATCGAAAAGATACGTTACAGATAAAAAGTCAATATATCGTAATCTTGAAAAACATTTTTTTCTTAAGAAATTTTATTGAAGAAAAGGAAAGAAGGAAAAAGTGTTGCGGTATCTCCCCAGCTAGATATTAAATTCCTATATGGATAAACTTGGTCTATCTATCTATCTGTAGGTATATAGGTGTATGTGCGGCTCGACGATAGTAATGCGCATGTTCGTATGCATGGGTGTAGACCCTCATTCGTACAAAATATGCTCGTAAAATATTCGCAAGATAGTGTGACGCATTGAGGAGTGTCCAACGACGATGGCGACGACGACTTATCGTCGGCCATTTTACACATGCACGCAGAAGAACAAGACATTAATTTCTTAAATTCATTTAAAAAAAAATTGATTCAAATGTTAATGAGAGGAGAAAGAGACCAAACATCTGTCAAACATTCCACATTATCCTGTTTAAGTAGGTAGTCGATATGCACCTGCTTCTGTAGATCATGTTGATGTTACACACGCTTATTATGATTACATAGTTCAATGTGACAATACCTATTATGGTATAGCATCAATATATCAGAAAAATATTGCTTTAAATAAATGAAGAATAATCAAACGTACAATTGATTGTAATTAGAAAGAAAACGTTTGACATCATATCTCTTGTTGCCGCCGCATTGACATCACTCAGTGAATGAATTCGCTCGTTCGTTTCCTTTTATCCACTTTATTTCCCGCATTCTTATATATTCACTTTGCACTTGCCATCTCACTCTCTCTTGCTACACTATAGCTCTACAGTGTTCAGTTCAATTGTTTGATTAGAAAAAGGAAGAACAAAAAAATATCTGTCAATTAATGGTTGAAAAATAAAGTTTAATTCTTGTTTTATGTATCACACTCCAGCAGCACGGCGGCGAGTCTCTACGATGCCATAATTTAATTTTTTCAATTCAAAAGAGACGTGTATGCCGTCTTTGTCTTTCGTTATAATTGAGTTTTCCATTCGATCGGTTTTCTTGCCTTATTTTTTCTTTGCGGTGACGACAAATGTGCCTCAACGTTTTTTCCGTCTCGGTGCAAGAAATAGTCCAAGAAATGTATATTTTTATATATGTGGATATACTTTACTTTTATAGAACGAGTCGCGCGCGTTCTCCATTGGAATTCATCTATCTAAACGCGCAGAGCACTGAGAAAGCCACGCACACACTCATATATTTATAGTGGGGAAACAGCGAAATGTTCGTTTCGGCTAAGGAGAAAATGAAAAGAATGTTATTTTTAACTTTGCCGTCAGTTTCTTGAAAGTGTGAAGACACTCACAAAATGAATATGAGTAATCGCTTATACTAAAAAGACGCTTGATCCGACTGCCTTAGATGATTTCCTCTATTGATGTTGAAATACATGAATAACTTGCAGTATTTTTTTTTTATCAGATACTTATAAATTGTTTACTGAAATGTACTTGGCGAAAAACAAAAAGCATATGCATATTGAGCTATGTTAAGTTACTTGATTGTTGTGTCTCTGCAATAACTTTTGTTAGTCACGCTTGTGTGCATCAGAATTTACACTTAGTCACAAAAGTCTACACGCACTTGAATAAAAAGAAGAACATTTTTAGAATGTGTGTCAATTGACACTGAATTAAATCATAGGTAAAACGTTGACACTCTACCAACTCGAACAAAATCTTTGAACTTCAATAATATTTGTAGTACCCACAGTAAAAATCAGTTCAGTTCTACTTTGCAATAGGGCAGAGCTGGTTATTATTGACGTTTAATGCAAAAAAAAATCATCAAATCTTCATTATTATGTCTTGATTAGTGTAAGGTGATTGTTGTGTTTTTTGAACATAAAATAGGAAAACATTGCTGAATCCAGCTTTCCAAAACGCAACTAATTATGTAGGTACTATTATATAATGCATACTTAATCTCATCAACTGCACAATCAAAAGCAAACAGAACATCGTGAGTGATTGTGATGCAAATCACCTTTTTTCATTGTACGAACCAACATTTTTATTAAGCTGATAAAAAGTATGGTTGTTACTAATTGTTTATACATTATTGGTTTTTAAAACATTTTACGATAGTTCGCATCAAAGTCATTCCAAACCGTCAAAAATTGCAAAGCAGTCTCCTACAGTATCGTAACAGATAATCATTTTAAAAGTTACGGAATGAGTACCCTGGTATCAGAAAAGCAGTGTTCATTCACAATGCGCATTTTTTGACGTTTTAGAATTCAGCCTATAGGAATGGCTGAATTCCAAAACGCAGTACATACTTCTGCATTACTGCTTAATCAAGCGTTCCAAAACGCAAACAAATTAAATCCAATGCATATTTTTCTAAAACGCATTTTGAAAGCATCAATTGAACAAACAAACGCAAAAAGAGCATCGTGAATGTTTGTGATGCATAGCATATGCTAAGGAGTGCAAAATCATTCATAGCTTGGCATTATTAAAGCAATGTGCACAGATCTGCCAAAAGACCGATTGACAGTTGTTGTATTCCATTGAAACAAAAACTTGATTTTTTTTTTATCTCATCCAAATTGCAGATCTAGCTTTTTCGTCAGATTTATCCCTCCTTGCACTTACACTAATGGCGTTTTCCATTGGAAAATCTTGATTTTGATCTGAAATTTGATCTTTTTGAGTGTCAATGGAACACGATTCAGATTTATTTTTTTTTGTCATTGTATTAGTGTCATTTCGTGTCTGTGAAGTTAGCGTCGGTGTAGCTGCCAACATTAAAAACATAACAAACATTTGAAAATACAGAAATTATCTTCATTTAATTCATTCAATCAATTAAATAGTTCACGTATATATTCTTTTCTGTGTCTATATCCATTATTAATATCTAAACCCAAAGCACTCTTGTTTTTCACAACCGAAGTAAAAAATCAAAATGAAAATCACTCTTGTCAAACTGACAGCTATCATTTGTATTGGTATTGGTAAATCTGCCGATAAATTCAGATTTGCAAAATTGATCTCTGATCAAAAAAAAAAAAATAGAGTTTTTTCCCAATGGAAAACGCCATAATACAAATGATAGCTGTCAGTTTGACTAGAGTTATTTTCGTTTTGATTTATTATTATTTCGGTTGTGAATCACGTTTCACTAGAATCATTAAAACTGTAGTAGTTCTATGTGAAATATAAATTAAATTAAAAACAAACAATCTGCGTGACTTGAAACTACGATAGCTACTCTTAAGTTAGTTTCAGAAACACGAAATTACAGCAATACACAGACAAAAAAAATCAATCTGAGATTGTGTTCCATTGGCACCAAAAAGCATTTGCGAAGGCTATCCCATCTCATCCTTAAAATAAATATCCCCGAAATGTGGGCTTTATGGCGATGAATTATAGATAATGATGTCACAACATATTTTTCAGACATTTTATCAAAATATTTTTTGGTTCGACATAAAACAACGTTTTTCTATTGCATATGCCTTGAGGTAGGGTATACAAATGGTTTTTGTAGAAAAACGCCCCAAAAAAGTGGGCGTGGGTTGAAATGATCTAAGAACGAAATGTTTATATTATCATAACCAATGATCCTGCGAATATCGAATATTTTTACAAGGGTACCGATTTTTTTTTTTTTACTGAAAACGCCCCCAAAAAGTGGGCGTGGCAAAAAACTATATATTGACGAAATAAAGATATTCGGATTCTCCAAATATGTTGCTCAGATACTTTTTTAAAATTCCTTACGGTTTGGCCAAAAACTACGTTTTTCTAAAAAAAAGGGGGCGTGGCAGTGGGCGGATTTCCAAAATGTTTACACTTATTCTGCTGGGAGCAACAAAGAGCACGTGTACCAAATTTCATCATTCTAGCTAAAATTCAAGGCCCAAAAACTGGTGACGGTAGGACAGACGGACATACATGGCTTAATTGACTCAGCTTGCGATTCTGAGTCGATCCATATGGGATAGGTATAATCCAGATTTACTAATGGAAAACACCATTGGATAAGAATTTGCATTTATTATGCCTTATGCCTTTCCGATTAGTTTTCAGATTTGTATGTGCCCAATCGAACTTAAAGACAGTACCTACGATTCTTTCTTTTTGTCTGTAAAAACGTTTCAATTGACAGCTTATTTCTTTGTTACGTTAAAAGATATTTTTCTGAAAATATTAGGTCTGTTCCCGTACAGGATTATTTTAATATTAATAAAAAATTAGCGATTTTATTAATTTTTATTCCCGTACGCAAAAATGAATTAAGGAAAGGGGAAAAAATAACTCCCTAGAAATCCGTAAAATAATCTACTCCAGCAATTTCTGTTTGCAAAAATCAATAAATTGTCAAGTTTCAACAAGTTTTGTATGTCATTTGTTCTTTAAAGCTCATACCAAATCAATAAGTTTACTGTATTTTACTTAAACGCGTTCCGTGATTTTTCGTAAATTTACCACCACTCTAAGCAATTACAGAATTAAATAATTGTTGCTGTTCCCGTACTGTGTAATACACATATTTTAAATGTTAATGAATGCAATTAATACTTTTGTTTTTGTAAAGCAAACCTACACAACTAAATCTTATATCTGGTAAGCATAAAGTAATTATTCAGGGTACATTTTACAATAAATAAATTAAAACAAATAATAGCGTACAAAAAAGACATTTGTTTAAGTGTTTTTTTAATAGTTCGACGTTTTTTTCGAATTTATTTTTGGCATTTCTATTTTTACAATACAAACGGCAAAACGGCAATGTTTAGTCAAATTCTTAATCGGCAGATACATTGTAACCGTAGTTTGAAGTTTCATTATGTAAATTCGTTAAGCGTATGCATGTAACATAGAAATAAAATTATAGAAATTTTATAGCCTTCTTACCAGCCTTCTTACGTGATTCACGAATTTATGTATGCACTTGTCATGAGTAATGCCAACTTTTGTTTTGTTTGCAAATGTTTGCCATAAACATTAATTTACTTAATTTTCATTCTCTTTAATTTGGTGAGCAATTGAGCTTCCGGTAGGTTGTACGTATATATAATGTTTTTTGTTAAGTATTTTATGCATTC
Organism: Rhingia campestris; assembly: GCA_932526625.1. Classification (NCBI taxonomy): domain Eukaryota; kingdom Metazoa; phylum Arthropoda; class Insecta; order Diptera; family Syrphidae; genus Rhingia; species Rhingia campestris. The sequence continues at coordinate 82,072,025 of OW052185.1, forward strand.
GATTTTACAATGATTTATATTTCTGAAACGGGAACAATGTAAGGCGTGTGTTTCCTCACGCATGATTAAGTATGTTTTGTCTACCATACACCCAGCACACCTTCCGTTTGGAATTTGTAATAAAATACCCCTACACACTTATCTAATTTGAATAACATTCCATACATATGAAGTAATTGGACAGTGGATAAACAAATATGTATTTGATAAGAGGAACGTTTTAGTAAAACAATTAATTAAAATAGATCTTTGGTTGACATTGATGTATCGCAGCTGACATTTAGTCTAAATATGTGTATGTTATTTAAATATCTGATTTAAGTAGTTAAATATATAGGAATTTGGGCACAATATTATTATTCGTGGTCATAAAAAAGATGACTCATTTTTCTCACGAATTAATATTACATTAACCTTTTAAGCGTCTAATGTATGAATTCGTAACAGGTACCACCAATAAGCTATGAATCATTTTCTTCATGTCAAATGCCATACAATCTTAGTTTGAGTTTGAGGCTGTAAACATTTATAAACTACTTCTCTTGGCACGTATTGAATCACACAGCACATGATGAGTATACTTAAATTCTTCCACTTTAAAGCTGCGCAGTTAAAAGTAAATGAGGGGTTTTGATATGTAAACACTTTTTTTTTTATATGAATCGTTTTTGACTTAAATCGTTAAATATCTGATGGCTAATTATCGTTTTATCAAATTATTAACCTTTTTTATTTTAAATAATTTTGTTTTGTAAATTAATAAAAACAAAAGCACCAGTATCAGATTCTATCACAAAAAAATAAGCGGTATTTATGACCCATACTTGGCTTCAAGGCTAGCTAGCTTCTCCATTCAATTGATTAATTTTTGTGGGACAGTTTAACGCCTATTCCTAATGTAAAATTAAATGTTTGTTAGACATTTCTAATGGACGGTACAGTTGAAAATGTAGATGTTGTTACTTTCGGGATACGAATCACGGACCCGGGCTTATTAGTTATTTTTAGTGGTATTAAACATATGTTTTGTATTAATTAAATTGCTTTCGCCAGAAATAGAAACAATATTATCAACTATTGAAAAAGGTTCTGCGAATTTAGCACAAGAAAAACAACGATTCATTAAAAATTTAGTTAGGACACCACCCATACTAAGTCTCTACTTGACCCAACAGTTTTATTATCCCTCTCTTTTTTTTTCTCTACTCTTCAAATGATCACGCAGTATTAAACCCCTACAAAAGTACATATTTACAACTCCCATAAATTGGAATATTATAATCGGTAAAACCAGGAGTATCCACTTGGACTAGCATCTCCTCGCTGTATAAAAAAAATTCATATTTTGGCTTTATGCAATGGACCCATTCCTTAATGAATTCAGTTTATTTTTAAAAATTGCTCGGTTTCAGAGTTTTAAGAACTGCAAGATACTTCTCTTTTGTCTAACCACTTAGAAAGAAGTCAAAAAGTACTATGACATCTCTAGACGGGATTTTCCTCTAGCATTAATGCGACTTGGTTATTATTTTTGTATTGAGTAGTTGTGCTGAATACAAATGTCCTTATTAATAAATAAAAGTCCACGAGTCTCTTGCTACATAATTTTGAACTGATGAACGCTGAATATTTTATAGAAATTATGGTTAGGGTTATGGCGTTGAAAGTCTTGAAAGCTCGGATTCGGGGCTTCTTTAATTAACAATTGTTTAGTATGCAGTTCAATATTAAAATTGTATATTTCAGAATTGAATTATAGATCAAATCGGTCAATATCTATTAATCATTTTTGGGTTGTGATGTTTTTATTATCCAGTATAATCTAAATGTCAAAACATTACATTCGTATAAACTCAACGAGCTAAGTTTTGTTTTCTCTTTTCTATCGAATTCATATAATTCATATTAGACTTACAAGGCACTCGTTTCAACAAGCTATTAACATTCTAAACAAATTCAACTCAAGTTTCTACTTGATGAACTCCGCAAACTGCTAATAAGATTTTCCTATTCACATGTTTTATTCAACATATTTTTAAATGATAAGGTGGTTAGTTCCCATAAATGTTTTTGATAATATTTACCTTTTTCGTTTTTTTTTATAAATAACAAGTGCTTTCATACACATAAGGTCTACTTAAGTTCCTACCCCATCAAAAATTCAACCTACAGGAACTTGTATATAAAATTTGTCGTTTCTTATACACACATAAATAAATTTATTTATATATATATACATTATGTATTCTCTTTGTAGTCCTTAATGTGAATTTGCGCAAGGATGAATTATCGATTTTAAACATGTCATTCATTGTAATGGAGTTTTTTTGTGAAAGATAGAAATATGATTAGCAATTAGAAAACGCTTTTGATTTGAATTTTGTTTGTAATGGATGTTGGCTTCATAATGACAGCAGTAGTTGAATAAACATTTGTAGTCTCCATAAAAATGCGCATGTACCACATTCTTCTGAGATAGATCATATGCTGCGATTGACAATGCATACTTTTTCCATTAAAGGATATATCAAACAACCCAACTCGCCACCACCCACTCAACATAGTTAGATACGTCCTTCTACGAAAGGATGTTACTCTTTTAATCTAAAAAAAGAAGAAGAGGACAAGACATAAACGGAACAAAGGATGATGTGAGCATTTGACGTGTGTGTGTGGGCAAGGTCATACGAGTACAAATACAAATATAATATATATGTAGTATGTATAACAAATGAATAGGCCTTTCGTTGAAGATAATGATTGCGTATGTTCGAAAAAAAGGATTCCTGTGGCGAAAGACCTTGTCCTTTTTTGCATATCCGGCTGTAGACAATAAAAATACAATTTAAAATATGTGTCTCTCTCTCTCTCTCTCGGTTTCTATGTATATCGGTGTTTGTCGTTTATTTCGTTGACAATTAATTGTTTTCCTTAATGTACCAATCAAATGCACTTCTATGCTACTGTCTAGACAAGTGTACGTCTTTGCTATTCATTTCAAAAGAATAAAGGAGTGAATGCATAGTCTGCCAAGAAAAAAAAAAAAATTAATTTTATTTGACAAAAGAGAATGCGATGAGTATTGAACTTTATCCAAAAGGGTACGAGTGTACGACAACTACTGGAAAGTCAAGTATTCACCTACACGTAAAAAAATGTTCCTTATTCTTTTTGGTTTTGGCACTCTTCTCTTTTGTGGAGTCATCTTTCTCCATTATTTAAATTTCCGGGGGAAGGACACTCCTTATGCGCCAAAATGGCTCCACTTTTTTTTCAAATCTCTCGTTAACAATGCGCATGGCTGGTTCACAAAAGTCGTCAACTCCTCTATTGCGGCGTCAATTTCAGGTTAACGATAAATATTTTTCAGACACATTGGAGCTGAAACGATACATTTTTATACATGAATCTGTAATACTTTAGATTTCAATGATCTGAGCGTACCTACCTCACTAGGATTAAATGTACATTTAGCTAGTTCTCTTGCTAACATATGTCTCTTTCTCTCTCGCTCTCTTTAATGAGAATCTCAATGTATTTGGTACTACGTCGAATCATCGAAATCCCAGCAAATACTACACAACAACAACTTGGCGGTGTTGATGACGATGATGAAGCAACGCATTCATTCTACAGCTACAGTAGTCATATTAACAGCGCATTCCGTTTCTGCCCTTGTTGCGATGTGCACAACTACAACCTCTCTTAGTTGATATTCAAGTGTTGTCGGTATTGCACATCGTCTTAGTAGTTAGGCAATTATGTCTAAAAGTTAGAAATTAAATTAAAAATAAATTAAACAATAAATTATAATAAAATTAGTTAAATAAATCGTAAGACAATTTTTACATAAACTCGTTATAGTACATAAGCCTGGAAAAAAGTAATTACTTAGTATTTAATGAAGAAAACAAAAAACCTGTGTAGATTTTTATTTAATTTCGTTGTGATAAAGTGATAACAAATAAAAAAAAAAACAAACGAAGCAAACCTAATCTCATGTGAGAATCGTAATAAAAAAAAATTGCAACAAAATCAACTATATAACACTTTTTATCGCCTGTGTGAAAAAGGATTATAATTTGTGGATTGCTACTGGTGGTTGCCTGTGGACAATTGCTGTGCTCCTCTTTACCCCATTTTGTTATAAGGTAATTACACCTCCAATCGATTTTTTCCTCTGCTCTTGGGAATACAAAGAAAATAGTTTCATGCCGAATATCGGTGCATATTCAAGGATTTCTATCTTAACACCATCGTCGATGAAAATTATTGATTTTTTCCTGTGCATTTCACTTGTATGCATTAAAGATTAAGATTGGAAATAAGGCTTTGACATTTTTGTTCGTGTCCTTAAAATCGATATCGAGTGTTGCTGTGATTCATTAGTTGAATAAATTTTGCCTGCACACACCCATTTGCAATGACATTTCTACACATCAACGAATGGACTACAATAAGTTTTATTTCTTTTGATTAATTGCATTTGTCGAGTGAAACAACATCGTTATAAGGTTTTCTTCCTTTTTCTTGTATTTTATTTATAGAAAAAAAACTTTGAGAAAATCAAAAGTTTTCATTCTTGTCGCATTGACAGAAAAACTACCTAATAGGCAATGACACATTCTCGTGCTCGAGTAATGTGATTGGCAATTTAGTTGCTCGTGCCAATTTTTTTAAAGGAAAATGTCACATCCTGGATATGGTCACACCATAATGTTTTTAAAGACATGGGGCGTGCAGTTTTTTTTGTTTAAATGTCGGTATACTTCATTGAATTGTCTGTTGCTAAGGAGTTATTCTCTATTTTCCGTTTTTGCAATACGGCAATATATATCTATACGTTCTTGAGTGTTCCCTAAGTCCAGACAGCGAATTGTAAGACATGCGCAACACATAAAAACGTAGTTATAATACCTAATTGTTTTTTTTTTAACTGATCATAAAAGTTAATAAATCGTCGTTTTTAGAAATTCATTACCATCAGCTGATTTATCGAATTAGTTATGTTTATTGTCAGTCATGAATTACTAGATGCTGGTTTCGATGTTGTCTTTTTACTATAACTTTCGATGTATAAGGTTAAATCTTATAAGATTATTTATATATTGTAAGTATAGATGTTTGCAAAAATGGATTTGAATACTCAGAGCATTGGTTGAAACTTGATGCACAATTTATGAATATATAGTTAAAAACTATATGGCCACAGAATCTGTTACAGTTTAAGTTCTGGTTTAAGTTTAATCCAGATTGTTAAGTAATCTTGGTCGGCTTACAGATCTTCAGAGATCTCAGAGCTCAGTAAGTTTGAATGACCTAAAATGTAAAGATGAAAGTCAATGTTTAAACATCGTAGATGATTACTTTTAAATTATAAGTATTTATGACAGTTTTGATTTAAAACAAAACATTGTTTGTGTGATTTTCACGTCGCCGTGAGTCAAAAAGCCAAAATAAGCATTCATTTTGTTGTAAAATTATTCGGTCAACGACCTCAATCTCATCTCCAATATTGTAGATGGAATTGAACAACACCATCGAAGTTAAATCGCATGATCTTTGTTTGGTGATTTCAAAAAAGATCATGCTTATCCTTTAAACGAAATCAAAGTTTAAGAAAATTTAATATGTACATCGATTTTTGTATAAAAATTCATGCATATTCACATACATTACCTGTTATCCGAGAATCAGATGAGACTTTTCTGGATTCTTAAAAAAATCGAATTCAACAGAAAACATACATTTTTTTAAGAAAATCCGTCTTTTCGATACAAATAACATTAAGCAAATTCGGGAGGTCGTGTGTCCAATGGTTGTAATTCTAATGACATTTGGATCTTATACGTGTGTAAATTAAGAGCAATGTTCAAAATCCTGCGTAAAGTTGAAAATTGAAATGCCCAATTGTTGACTTTAGTAGCTTTCGAACTCCATCGCTGACCGTGCATGCTGACATGTTGTCTGACCTCGGTTTAAACAATTTTCTTTGAAACTTGCACGAATTTGATTTTCAAAAAGACAACTTTGAATGACAGAAATGCAGTGTTGCGGTAGACAAGAAGATGTCAAGTGTCTAAAGATCAACCAACAACCAGCATTCACATTCCACACTATCTGTTGGCTCATTCTTAAAAGATTTGCTCTGTTGATTGAGAAAATTACAAAGACAAAGGTAAAGCTTTTGTGTTTCATGAGATAATAAACTACGCAATTTAATCCATTAATTGGTCCATTATTAGTTTGAAATAATAGGTACTCAAAAAAAAAAAAAACGCGAAGTCTTTAGATATGTACCTATATAAAAATTCTTTGCTAAATTAGATCATTAAGACTAGTGGTGAGACATTTAATTAAATCTAACGTACAACTAAAATAAAGTTCAAGCTTGATGGCCATATTTCATGTCCAAATTTTATCACTTAGATAAAAAATTTCAGTTTAAACCACCCACAGCACTACAGTCGCTTAAACATTCCATAAATATATCTGTCGAGTGTCAAAATATGATAAATGACACCTCACATTCGACAAATTTAAAAAAAAAATAAAAGAAGGGCGTTGTCTTCAATCAATTTTGGCCGAAAATTTAAATTTTAAAAATACAGTTTAATACACAAGAACTTTCTTTTCCAATTGAATATTCATCCCAAGATCGAACTTTGCGCGAAGCATTCTGTCAAATTAAAAAATGAATACCGATTCAATTTAAAAAAAAAATATCATAACCACAAACCGTTAATTTAATTAAATCGCACACAAATATTTCTATGTGCATTCTCCCAAGTATACACAACACTTTACGAATGTGTAAAATGTTAATGAACTTCTTCTCTTCGTTTTTTCTGTTCATCGGGTTTATTATAGTTTTTTCCTTCTTTTTTCCATATCCATTTGTTGTATCATATTTTCCAAGTGTGTTTATATGTGGACCGGGAAGACAGGAAGTACAATTGTCTAAATTTGGAATTCAATCGCTTAAAGTATCTAGCACCATTGTATCAAACATTGGCCATTTATTTTTCTATTGTTTATCACGATAAAAAAAATCAATCAGGTAAATAGAAAAGAAAGTATACAAACTGTTAGGAGCAGATGAGATGACAGAGTCTATCTTTTATTTTGAATTGTAAATCTTGTTTTATCGATTTATACAAATATCTGTGTTTGGCTTATTTTCGATCGCTAATATGTAATAATGTTTCTTTTTTTTTGGGTGAGTCACACCGTAAATAGAAATAAAATACCAACTAGCCTTCCTATACATATGGAAGGTTTGTGTACTAAAAACACATTTTATTTGTATGTATGCGTGTGTGTATATGTTGTGTACGGATCCAAAAAAGAACACTTTCTCTGGAGGGTTTGGTTTTCTTAGTTTATTTTAGAGGAAGGTGCAGGAATTTATAAATGTCCTTATGTGCCTATACTACGCATAGATTTGTTCATGTAACGAATGCCGCCTGCTCCTACGGGGTTGTTGTTTTATTTTTATGGCATGCAGTGGTGGTTGCATTGCCCCTATCTGCATTATACCTTGTATAGCCTTTGCAACAAAACCTTCAAATTAAACATACGAAAAGCAAACAGACTTATGTCATCAGGGTTATTTTTGAAATCTATCAATAACGAAAAAATTAGCAACAATTAATGTAATTCTTAAACTGGTCGTCGTCTTACACTAGTGCACACGCTGTGGTATTGGTCTACTGATATAACGCTGAAAAGGCCGGTATAATAATGGGGCAGGCGAAAGCATGCCCAATGCAATGCGCATTAAAAACTATTTGTATTCAATTTGGCCAACAACCTAAAGCATTTTTTTTATTTGCAAATGTCAAGTGACTAATTAATTGATTTTGTGTTGTGTTGCTTGATTTATGAAATAAAAATACTCGAGAGGGAGAACATATCAAAATTAGTGGTCCCTCTGTCTCTCTTTTTCAATCACATGACTCGTAGTCGTAATTTGTATTTCAAAGTCTTATCATAAATTTGAAAAAAAAAAAAAAATAACCGAATCATTCCCTATTTATATGACGGCAAACAGTTACGATGATGACACTCCATCTGTTTCATGGAATTTATCTGACAGAGCTAATAATCTGGGTTGTGATTACTTAGACCTAAAACTTACAGATTTACATATGCCCATAAGGAGCAGAGTTTCTGGGCGAGCACACACAAATGAAATAGCGATTAACTTGCCTTTAAGAAAAATTAAGTTCTTATCTTAGGAATTTAGTGTTTACCGTCGACTACGTTGACAGAAGTTACGTAATTCAAGAAGATTAAAAAGCCACTTGGTTGTTGTTACCTGCCCGTTGAATGAGTTTCGTTAACTTGAAACTGATTTGATTCTGATAATTCATAGCTCCATTTATTTTTTCTTTCTGTGTTATCTCTTTATAACATGAAACTTACATTTTCCAACCGCAAAACATAAGCACACCTATGTACGCGTTGGTACCTTCTGTGGTTTCATTTTAAAAGCATTATATTTTTTTTGTGGTGGTAGGATATTTAATATAATACGTATATCTACCTATATTCTTTTAATAAAAAATACTGAATATACGCACACTTGATCAAAGTAGGCTATCTTACTGATTTCTTCCAGATATGCAGCTGTTACGATTATTTGTGAGAAATGATATTTTTTTCTATAGCAGTCATATAGAGTTAAACGCTCATAATCGGTGAGAAATCAATAGCTCTAGGCTATAGATTTTGTCGAATTAAAAATACTTCGATTACAGAGTTTAACGAAAGAGGCAGGTACGTTTTTGTTTAGTTTGTAGTTTGAGTTCGAGATTAAGGTGTTAAGTGGGTGCAGTGCTTAAGCACGGGGTCCCTGGTTTAAGTCCTAAAATTAACAACATCAATGTGTTTTGATTGCCCACCTCTATAAAATTGTCATGAGAAGGTTCTCAAATCAGGCCTTTGGATTCGGGTTTAAATAGGAGGTCCCATCCTTTGTGGCAAAAATAAAACTTCGCACACACAAATGAATATAGAAGCTATGTTATGTTTCTTATCTGTCTTATTTTTGAAAAGACACTATAAAGCATCCAAAATGTGTTAAATATATATAAAAAAAAGTCCGTTTATAGGTATTTATTTCTGTTAATTAATATTTTAGTAAACGCTTACTGTACTAACCATCTAATGATCTATATAATTTGTTACTTAAAATATTTTATGAGGGTTGAGTTGAATAAAAACAAAATCACTTAAACAAAATATTTACGGCATCTTCTTTCTCATTCTAAAAAAAGAGAAAAAAAAAACACAATTCGGTGGCAGCACTTTCCAAATTGGTATTTGTCATCTAAACAACTAAAATGTATTTATTTTATACTTAATCCCTGACGAGGGACATGTGTGCTTATGACATATGCTTAAAAGTATTTTCAAATTAATTCTGCATGGGGGATCATTTCCAGGAGGATTAACAAGAAGAATTATGAACGATTAACGTAACTCACAACATCTGTAGTAAAAATAAGTGGAGTCGAATTAAAAATAAGCCTAAGGTTCATGATATGTGTTACCAGTGGCTATTTTTGAGTTGGATAAAGTTGTTTTTGACATTTCTGCAGGCGTAATTCCGTTTTTGAATATTTCAACAAAACTATTTTTTACTATACATATCATATGTATTTAAGTATACTATATTTATTAACACATTATTATTTTAGTTTTCGAATATACTCACTTGCACCAGCTCATTACTTTTGTAACTAGCTGCCTAACCTTTATCAGAAAATCTCTGAAAGTAATTAATTTTACCTTAATCTTGAAACGTCAACTTATTTATATTTTTGAATTGCTAGCTTCATTATGTGTAGTATTCTCCGTTAAATTTTAATTTTTGAATGATGTAGTTCAGCCGAACCGTTGAAGGTATCTGTGCAAGATATGCAGCCGTTTTCGTTTTTGGAGACGCTGTCTGTGAGGTTTGGTGTACCATATGTTTTAGAACCTGGGTGTTATAGAAATCTTTTTGGATCATTATTATTCATTCCCTCAATGTAGCTGAGTCAATAAGACGTGTTATTGCAGTTTTTATGCAAAATAAATTGCTTATATTTATTTAAAAATTTTCAAGCACCAAATTTATAAAATTCTTTTTTCTATTTACAGGGGTTATTGCGAGCGGCGCACTTATCTCTGTACCAACATAAATTTATAAAAATCATTTCGTAAAATCTCGGAATTCCCCTAAACAACATTTATATATTATATTTACCAAGCTTAAACTAAAATAAACAACACATCAAAATGTCTACAGTCGATAAAGAAGAATTGGTCCAAAAGGCAAAACTTGCCGAACAATCCGAAAGGTAAATCTAGGTTTGAATTAAATAAATTTGACTAACAGTTCTAATACATTGTTGGGTTTTTTTTTTTTGTTGTTCTTAATAGGTACGATGACATGGCTCAAGCTATGAAATCAGTCACAGAAACAGGGGTCGAACTTTCAAATGAAGAAAGGAATCTTCTTTCAGTCGCATACAAAAATGTTGTCGGTGCCCGCAGGTAATTTGATTGGTAAAAATTATTTATAAATTAATTTTAACGATGTTGCTTCGATTTTTTTGTAAAGATCATCATGGAGAGTAATTTCATCAATTGAACAAAAAACTGAAGCCTCCGCCAGAAAACAACTGCTCGCCCGAGAGTACAGAGAACGCGTGGAAAAGGAGCTTAGGGAAATTTGTTACGAAGTTTTGGTAAGTCACGATATAAAAATAAATACAGATTTACATAAAAAATCGAATTACACAGGGAATTTCACTGAAATGCTAGAACTTGACGTCATATAGATATTTTTCATTCCGATAAGATTGAAATTTTCACGCAAATACCTCATTAAAGGTATTACGTGTTGCCAAAACCTCTAAAACCTCAGTTGCCCACTAAAGTACACATACATAAAATCTGTCCCCAACAAACATGTATCCATGTGAACTTTGGAACTATGGTCTTTCAAATTGATGATTCACTTTCGGTTATAACCTCGGTTATAACGTACGTTATTAAATGTGTAAGTATGTGTTTACATCGTCCGAAAATAGGTCACTTCAATTTGGGCACTAAGTGGACTAAAGGGTAGATATCATGCTTTGCCGTGTGACCCAATTTTGGATTGTTTTACTTTTACAACTTAATGTAATACGGTCAAAATAGGTAGATGGGGTAAAAATTGTTAACTCCCTTGTCCGCTTAAGAAACTTGAATTAATGTGCATTAAGGGAAATAAGATCTTGTTAAATTCTTAACATAACTGGGTGGGAAGTTAAAGTTTAAACAAGGCCTTAACTACACTATATACGTAAATGGTTTTGAGAAAATGCAACGCAAAAAAAAAACAAGCTCGTACACGTAGAGAGCAACAAGATATTAATACGTATGATGTTGTTTGGGGCGTCACCTAGCAACAGAGCGACTTTGTTTGGGTTTCGGATCTGTTTGATTTATATAATTAAATCCTAAGCGACAAAGTCCTATGTCATTTCCGAAATTAACGTGGATGTTTAAATTTCATCCGTGAAAGATATTTATGTATTGGTACAATGTAGGACGTCTTGGTACATCTGAAATTAAGGCTTTACTTTCATATTGGAAATGATATATATAAATGAAACAAATACCGGGATTTTCTGACCTTAAACTTCAAGCCAAGATTGTATACATTTGATATATAAACTCTGTGCTTTGTTTAAAGTAGAACAAATATAAACAATTTTAAAATCCCCTAACGTACCCTCATTAATGAGGGCTCAGTGGCGCGATGGTTAGTGCGATGAACTGCCGCGCAGGAGGTCTGGGTTCGATACCCAGCCGTAGCAACACCTAAATGATTTTTCACTGGCCCTCCTCTCGTGATGATCTGACAAATCATCCGAGTAGTATCAATTGTCAAGAATAGCTTATCTCAACTTAGCCGTTCGGAGTCGGCATAAAACAGGAGGTCCCGCCATCGTGCAAGAAGTACACACGCACACATGAATGGTTGTGAGAAAGCTAGGCCCTGGGTACTAACGAGCCTGTTGCGCCAAAAATTTGTATTTGTAACGTACCCTCATTGTTAGAAGAGGTATTTTTTGCCAAATAGGAAATTTTGGAAAGGTGTCTTTACAAAATATTTAGACAAGTTGTTTTCTTGTATTTCGCCAGTAAATAGTGTTGATCCATTATTTATTTGGAAGAGTAACGCAGTATTTATTGTTTTGTTGTTATTTCAATCACGGTAAAGTCGTGAAATTTATATTGAAATGCGGTTAACAAAGATGCAATCAGCACATGTCATTCTTAAGAATGAAGTACACAATCTGCGTCCTCACAAAACCGTTTTGTGATACAAAAGGTTCATTTTGACTAATTTTATCAAATTCTAAGAATATTTTCTTGTGGGTACCTCTTTCTTGGAAAAGGAGGCATTTGATAAAATCATGTAACGCTAACCCCATATATATATAACCGTATATATTGAATGGTTAAAAATAACTGAGTTGCTTTTACACCTGAGCTTAATTTAAATGGGTACGGTTATGTTTTATAAATATCATTTTATAATGGAACGCAAATTATAATCATTCTCAACCCCTTAAGCTTCTTCAAGTGTGCTTATTGGGCTTTAAGGGTAATGGGATCAAACCAAAAGTAATAACTAGATCCACGCTTGCCAAACAGATAAAAAAGTGTTCGAATAGTACATTAATAGGTATAAAGTAATGCTTCATATGCTTCCTCTATTCAGTCAAATTTTTCTAATTGCCTTTCCGACAGTAAGAACCACACCATCCCTTGTTCTAAAAAAAAATGTATTTTCGGTTTTCTTCAATCGGTAAATAAATTAATATCGAAGGGGGAGTACATCAAGTATCTAATTACCTGGCTGGTATTTCCTTAAACCCTTAATAATCAAACTTAGTACCACCCATATATTTTCAATCAGTCAAACCACTAAAACATTCCTTTAGGATTTTTTCATAAATAATTAACTTTCCAATTGGCTGGACATAAAAGGAGTTTCGTATATCTTCTAAAATTAGATATAGAATCATAATATTTGCAATTTGAAACCCAGCAATATCGATCGCTGAAGGTTTATCAACAGGCCAATCCTTTTCTGTGTAAATTACTGAAGGGTAAATTATCTAATTACTTGCATAGTCATGTATCAATACAAGGAAAAACACTGTCCGCCTTCTGTCCTCTAAGCACATTAAAGGGGTTGTTCTATTTGTTCACTCTCATCCTACCCAGGCCGAACCCAACCATGAACCGCCACCGACAGGATATTAAATGCACAAAAATAGGTCACTTGTTTACAACCAAATGCTTGGTGGTGACTAAACATGTGTAAAATTCTGAGCTATATTATCTGTTTAATCGTCAGGAAACATTTAACATCGTCTCTCTAAAAATGAACCATATTATATAGCAACATCTGAGATGATCTACGAGATAAATTGTATCATATATTTATTTGTATTTTCCAGGGTCTTCTGGATAAATATCTCATCCCCAAAGCAAGTAATCCAGAAAGTAAGGTGTTTTACCTGAAAATGAAGGGAGATTATTACAGGTATTTAGCTGAAGTGGCAACAGGAGATGCGCGCGGCAGTAAGTACATGTTATCTTATTCATTTTGCACTGTTTTACACATTTACACAAATATATTCATCACAATAGTGCTGTTTACAAAAAAAAAAAAAACGACTAAATAGATTGATTATTAATTGAACTTTCCTCACAAAAATTTATAAACAGCCGTTGTAGACGACTCCCAAACAGCTTACCAGGATGCATTTGAAATTAGCAAGGGTAAAATGCAACCAACACATCCAATCAGATTGGGTCTCGCACTCAATTTCTCAGTCTTCTACTACGAGATTCTTAATTCTCCAGACAAAGCTTGCCAATTGGCCAAACAGGTTATTATAAAAAAAGAAAAGAAAAATACACACGATATAAGAATTAAAATATGAAATCGCTGCTGCAAATCGGTTTGATTGGGAGTAAAGAGGAAAATATTTTTTTTAATTAATATGGTTGCGGTATAAAACTGTTGGGAGTTTAACTTTTATCTCTATGCTGCTGTAAACCAACCTCTCTTGTAAATAATATTAAGTCTACAAAAACTAACAATCATTTTTTTTTTATTTCAAATAAATTTGATTCGCATTCAAATTAATTCTTTATTTTCTATTTCATTTTATTTTCCACCTAAAAACAAACCAATAATTCGTATGTAAAATTAAAACTCATTGGCACCATTCTATCATGAACAAACAAACATATAAAACAAAATCAGCTGTGGTAGAAGATTCGCAAAAGGCATATCAGGAGGCGTTCGATATTTCGAAGACAAAAATGCAACCAACGCATCCAATCAGATTAGGTCTAGCACTCAACTTCTCGGTCTTCTATTATGAAATTATAAACTCACCAGCGAGGGCTTGTCATTTAGCTAAACAGGTTTATACAAATAAAATTCTTCTCATATATTAATCAAAGTGCATATTTTTTTCTGTTTGTGGCTCGGTTTGCTGTTTAATTAGTTTTATATAAAACATTTGTAATATATCCAAAGCCCAGTTCACATCCATTTTATATATAATATGTTCCCTAATGTAGAATCAATTTGCTACTCGTAAATATGTAATATAATATAAATTTTAATACAATAATGTAACCTTGCATTGCTATTTTATAAAAAAATAATATTTGTATAATAATCTTATTTATGCATTTTGTTTACCCCACTGTGGAATTAAACAATTCTATTACCTAACAAAAGAAACACCATATACTGTGTTTTTGACGTTAATAAGTGTGGATTTTTTTTCAAATAACATCTTAACAAATATGCATTAATTAATAGACATTTGAATAATTAGATATATAAGTTTATAAAAAGTCGAGTGGGAAAATTACTCGAAGTCGATCTAGCCATGTCTGTCCGTCCGTCCGTGTCTGTGTGTCAACAATTTTTGGACCTTAAAGTGAGTGATAACATTTGGTATATAGACATTCTGTCCGACGAAGCAGAAAAAGTGTAAACATTTTAAAAATCCACCTACTGCCACGCCCAAACTGTAATAAATTTTGAGAAAGTGTCTGAACAACATATTTGGACAATCCTATTACCTTTATTTTTGCCACTACCACTTTTTGGGGTACCATTTGTATACCCTACCCTATAACATATGCCATAAAAAAACGTCCTTTTTTATGTTGTCGAACCAAAAAAGACTTCGGTACTATCTGAACAAGATGTGGTGACAATTTAATTTTCTTTATTTCATTCCAATTCAGTTTTTAGTCACGTCAAAACTTTTGGGGATATTCATTTTAAGGATGGGATGTGAGCATTCACATATGTTTTTTTGTATCTGTCCAGTTAGCGATGCTATTGTTGATGACCATTTCGGATCTTGGATATTCTCTTTGAGAACTTCCAGAATCTGTGTTTTTTTTTATTATAGACATAGAAGATTGGCGATCTGCCGACTAGTGCCGGAAACGGATGCCTCAAAATGCTCATTGCAGCGCGAGCTATGTATGCACCGCATTACATGTCCTTCAGTCTCAATTCGGTGGCACTGGCAATAAAAACTCGATCATCGTCCTGTATCGCTCATCATTCACAGTTATCGTGTGCCGAAAACTCATGCCTCAAAATGTTCATTGCAGTGCTAGCTATGTATGCACCGAATTGCATGTCCTTCAGTCTCAATTCGGTGGCACTGGCAATAAAAACTCGATCATGGTCCTGCATCGCTCACCATTCACAGTTACTGTGTGCTGGAAACTAATGCCTCAAAAGGTTCATTGCAGCGCGAGCTATGTATGTGTGTGGTTGCACCGAATTAAATGTCCTCCAGTCTCAATTCAGTGACACTGGCAATAAAACCTCGATCATGGTATTGCATCACTCAGCGTGTTATTCACGGCATCCTTGAAATAATTATACTTTTGGCGAATATAGAGAACCATGCAGTGACTATGCGTTATGGAATGGCTTTTCGTGAATGATACGTTGATCACAGTTTTAAATAACAAATTTAGTTTGTTTACGTAGCCGTAAATATGGAAATGTGGCTCTTCGCTCAAAGCGAATTTATATTGAAAGTCATTCACTGGGTCGTTGAGGTTCAGGAAAGGGTAAACGTAGTTTAGACGTAATGCGCGGTATCTATTGTACGGTCTGCACGTTTTTTGGAACCACTCCTTAAGCCTTCAGCTACCGAAAAAGGGGTCCTTTGGATGCCTTTTCTGCCACCTGTAGTTCCAGAAGTACCTTTGAAACGAGTGGCGTTCAGGTTGCCCGAATTCACTGACGAAATATTTCGCAAAAATGAGTATTCTGCCGATCTTGCCTGGGATTTAGCGTTCCATATCTTGTGAAAGTGTATTCTGCTTCTGTTTGCTTCACAAATACCAAAACAAAACTGTCCGTTGACTCTATTTGCACAACTTATAGCATGTTTTGATGTGGTGATACAGATACATCTTAGAAAGAGATATTCTGTGAGCCCGTTAAAATTACCAATCAAGGTTGACATACAATCACGAAGGATACTTAGTTGTCTAAAAACTCCTGCACCACACAAATGTAACAGAACCAGCATTTAATTGGGGGTAAATTCGTATTTTTTTAAACTCGATAACATTAAAGCCCTTGATGTAAAGGACATGTTCTTCATGTTAAGGGGCCATTATTTGTCTATGCTCCGAACATGAAGTTATGTCTCCAGAAAATATTACATGTTTTCCAAATGAGAGTACATATTTGTAAATTATGAACACAAACTTAATTGCATTTTAGTTTGTTTTACTTAGTTGTGATCAAAACTCACATATTGTCACTTGACCAAGATTTTTTTCATATCTCTAAAGTACGAGCAGCAAATATAGGTTTTTTCACTGTCCCACTTATAACATTTCATTTTGCCCCAAAGATATTTCGTTTACTGATATTTGCTTAACTAACCATAATTAACCAAAAATAATTGCAACAGATAGAAATAGTGTGTGCCCATTGAATTTACAAATAACACACCGGAAATAAGAAATATAATACGAAACCGTTTTGGATGGACCATGCTTGATAAAAAAAGAACGTATAGATACAAATTGTTATAAAAATTAAAAATTGAATTATTACCAACAAAATGTAGTAAATGTTATTTACAATAGAAAAAAAATGCTTTGCAGCAAAGATTTTACTTCTTGTATCGTGTTATTTATTTGTTCCTACTAATGTTTAAACTAATCACTGATCTATATGATAATAACCATTTTGTTTTGTATTTCTCTTGCAATTCTATAAAGGCTTTCGATGACGCGATAGCTGAGTTGGATACCCTTAATGAAGATTCATACAAAGACTCAACACTCATCATGCAATTGTTGAGAGACAACCTCACCCTATGGACATCGGACACACAAGGGGATGCTGATGAACCACAGGAAGGTGGTGACAACTAACCAAACTAAATGTTCCCTTTTGACTATGCAAATATTAATTAAAAAAAATTAAAAGAAAAAAAAAAAAACAAAATGAAACAACAAAACCAACAGCAAACAAAAACAAAAAATTATAACAAAGAAAACAAAAAACCGTAAAATTCGAAAAAGATAAAATCTTTTTAAAAAGGAATAAAATTTAATTTTTAAACAAAAAGAAAAACAAAACAGCATCAGCAGCAAAACATAATTTATCAGAGAAGAATCAGCTATAACAAACATAATAACTGAAAGGTCCGGTTTCCTTCTCTCCTTTCGTTCGTTCTTTTAGCCGAGAATGTTTTATTTCACTGAAAAGAAATAAAAAAAAACTAACCTTTCGTTGTCTTAAAAAAAAAAACTATTTGTTAGAAAAGAACGCATTATTTATTTTTTTTAATAAATACATTTTTTTTGTTGTTTTTTAAAATCTTTTTTTTAATTTTTTTTTTATATAATATATACTTATATACAATTTCAATGCATCTCGATGTGGATGTTCAAACGCAAACACAATTCGTTTTTTATGTAAATTTTGTTTACTTGTCAGACATATACTTCTTTTGTAAAGAATTCGAAAACAATAATAATTCAAACAAAACGAGGATATAATACACATTACACAAAATAATAATGATTTTCCGTTCATTATTATTTTGTTTTCTTTGTTTTAATTTCATCATTTTCGCTATTGCAATATATATATATATAAAGAAAAAAAAAATATATATATACATAAATTAACTTCAACAGAATACTTTTTGTCCAAACATAAAATAAAAACAGAGAAGAAAAACAAAATAAAAAATCAAAAGAGAAAAAAACAGAAAAAAAAACGAATGTCTTCTCTTTTCTTTTATTATTTCTTCTTTCAAATGGATTGCTTACACTTTGGATGGAAATTGAGTTGAAATTGATTGCTATTTGGTTCTGTTCTTTAATTGGTTTCAGTGTTTCCTTTGCCTTTATATTTAGTTATTTTGTTTACCATATGCCTGTTGTATTTTTTTGGTCGTATCCTTTCCCAGTCTGCACAATTTGCTTGGATGGATTGTGTTTTATTTCAGCTTTTCTTTAATTTTTCAAGAACTCGAAAAGATAATTGTGTTTTTTTGTTTAATAAAATAAAATAAAAGTACTTAACAAACAACACGTTGTAAGACAAAATATGCATTAAAAGTCGCTTCAAAATAACCAAGCAAAATAATTATTCTTGATACAATTACAGTAATATTGCCAATTCTTCAATCTTTTATAAATATACGAAAAACCAAATGGCGTGTAATGCATATGAGTTCAAAAATGAAACTTAAAAATAGTAAATAAACAGAAACATGATTGATAACAACAAATTCTTGTTTTAAATATCTAAATAATATAACAAAATTTTTGTTTTAATTACTCGTTTCGTTATTTAAAAAAGAAAAATGAAAAGTAAATAATAATAAAAAAAAACAAAACAAATTATATTTTTTAACTAAATTGCAATAAACTATACTTAAAAACAACTAAATAAAATCCCAATAAAACAGAACATAATCTGCGAATATTTCATCAAACCTTGTTTTTACAGGCAATCATTTTTTTTATTTAATTTTGAAATTAAGTGTTTTAGAGCTAAAAGCGAGTATATGAAATGTAAAGAAGCTCTAAAATATTTTAGATGTTTTGTTACCAATGTCTTGATTGTGCTCCTCCATTTCATCCCCCTTTCTCAGAATGTCGATGTTTATCTTTTAACATTTATGTTTGTATGTGTCGTTGTGGGTAAGTTTTAAAGTTTGTTTTGTTTCTAATAAAGTATTAGAGCAACTCCAAATTCGTATTGCAATAATATTAAAACAAAAGTACATAGATGTGTGTGTGAAACAAACAGTATCTTGTGTATCACTTCAGTATATAAACAAACATAATTATTAAAGCATATTTACGTGTTAATAATCTCTGTGTACTTCTATGCACATTTCTCACTCCGACTGTCACTCATACTTACGAGTCATTGGATCACTTAACCAACGACCACCTCTTAGCTTCAATGTCTTACAAAACTTCTTAAATTTCCTCCCTTCAACATTATTTAAGTGTGATTTGCTGTATTATATAACACAAAAAAAACCTACACAAATCCAATGTAGAATTCTTATTGCAATATATATTTGTGGATTTTAAATTTAATTTTTCGTATCAAATTTCGGTAAGTAATGTGTTTAAAATGTATGTACACATATGTAAAAATATTTTAAACACAAATCAGTTGTATACATCTAAATGTTAATTACTTGTGTAGTGCTTGGACATCCACAGATTTTATCGATGTGTTCTTCTATTTAGTTTCTTTTATTTAACATTTCCTCTCCTTATTTACGTGCTTTTTGACTAATATTTATGTTCGTCCTTCGAATAAAATTAAAACAAAACAAGAAAAAAATGGAAAGAGACTAATAAAACAGACATTTAACAACCTGTATCAGGTGGAAAAGGAATTTAATAAGAGAATGTTTAACAAAAAATCTGGTATAACCGATATACGATGTTTATTTTTATTTTATTTTTTAATAGAATCTCGTGCTTTTCGCCCTTTAGCCAAAGAAAAAAAAATATTTTTATTACACTAAAGTATGTATGTATATTTTATTCGAACAAACTATATATTTTCGATTATAGTTGTCATTATTCTCATGCCTATGTTTCATATAATGATCAACAAGTTAATCCCATTTCAACTATAGATACTACAAAAAAAATCCATTCATCTCTTCATATTAAATAAAAGAAAATTATATATATAAATCATGAAAACGTATATAATTTTCTTTTTTATATTAAAAAATAAAAGTTAAAAGTGGCTCAAAACATAAAACTATAATAAAAAATAAATAAAGCAAAGTAACATTTGTTGAATTCTGGCATTGTGTATAAAATGTATGTATTTTCCTAACGACAAAAAATGAAATATAAACAATGCAGTAATTGAACATTACTAATACATTTATAAAACAAAAATAAACTACTTCAAAAGGGACTAAAACTAATTATTATTTCATATAATGGAAATCGCAGATGTTAAACAAAAAATAAAATAAAAAAAACACAACAGGAAACTAAAAAAACAGACTAATGAAAAAAAAAAGCGGAAACAGTAAAAAAATAAAAGAAAACTTAACATAATTATTGTCCAGCTAAAATTATACAAAAAAAAAAACGACGATGATGAGGAGGGAAAAGATTATTTAAGTTTATTGAAATTACAGTTTCTTAATTAAAATAAAAAAAAAAAACAAAACATTTGGCGTTTTTATTCTAATGGATTTAGATTTATTTAACCATTTATATGATTTTCGGCCGGCTTTGGCAAATTTAAGAGTTTTTGATTTTTTCTGGTTGGTTTGGTTCTCGATTGATAAAGAGAAGTGTCCGGAATGAAGAACTCTTCTCAAAGCGAAAAAAAAACTTTTCTGGCAATTCTGAGAAGAGAATTTTTCTTCTGCTTTTCAGAATCCACTCAAGAAGCACACACAAAAAACTGGGTAGGTGAACATTCGTCAAAGAAACGTGGAACATTCGTGCAGTACATCTACATATAGCAATTTAACACTACTACTATTAGGACTTGGAACAATTCTTAATTTTTTAAGTTAAAATTAGCATACCCTTAGCTGAGCGACGAAGTGGCTTAACCATCCACAAAGTAGAATTTAATTAAATAATTCGCGCGAAGCGGGCCAATCACCCAAAATTGTCAATTTACTAGTCAAAACAGAAAACTCCAAAAATGATTAAAAAATATAAAACTAATTTTGCTGTCCTAAAGTTGTATACTTTCTAGTCCATATTATACTTAATTATTTGTTTTAACGGCAATTATTTAGAAAATTTTTGCAATTATATTATTTCTCCAGCCAATAGTAGGTAGGTGGCGGTCTTCGCCCGATTTATTTTTTTAAACTATGCTTTCCTGGGGCCACATTATATAAAACGAATATCGTTGAAACAACTTTGTTCTCGTTAAAATTCGATTACATAGAACTGGTATAGTTCTAGGTTTAACGATACGCGTAATTTCTTACGACTGGCATTTGGCAGTCGTATAGCTTACGTTTTTGTTGAGTGCGTTGTGCACAGTCGCACTTTGTCGTGAATATCGTTTACTTCTGTATCGTTTACTTGCCGCTCGTTTTCGTACCAAATCAGTTGGCCAACGGTCGATTGCGCAGAGAGAGGATTTAAGAGAAATTTAAGATATTTTACAATAAATTTTAAGAGACCTGCAATGCTTAACTGGTTTGGTTTGCACTAGTTTGTCAACGGGCGAATGCGCAGAGAGAGGATTTAAGAGAAATTTAAGATATTGTAAAATAAATTTTAAGAGACCTGCGCAGTAGAATGGCCAGCTGATTTGGTACGGACTTTTTATAAAAGCTTATCTGTGCTATGGTTTTCCTTAGCTAGACAAAATGGACTCCTCTTCGGAAGAAAAGTTTTCAACGGAAAATTTATATTTTAAATTGCTTAAGAGCAGAAAAATGGCGAAAGTTCATGAAATATATTAAAAAATATAAGAATTAGGTGAGTTTCATCACTTGTATCCCCAACTGAGAAAGGATGAAATAAAAATGTTTGGGTATACAAGAATGTCGTTCAAAACGCTCGATTACATTCTAGAAAAAATTAAGCATCTGATACAAGGAACCTGGACCCATTTTGTAAATTAACTCCCAGCGACTGGAATGAATTTCCTACAACAATTCTGTTAATTTTTTTTTTTGTGATTTATTTTATGATATATGTATATTTTTTATATCCTAACTCATAGGGGTATATTAGTTTTGATACATAGTTTGTAACATAGAGATAAATTATTTCTCTACATATACCTCAAAGTATCTGGATCGACTCAGAATCGCTAGCTGAATCGATTAAGCCATGTCTGTCTGTCCGTCCGTCACCAGTTTTTGGGCCTTAAATTTCGGGCTAGAATGACGAAATTTGGTACACGTGCTCTTTGTTGCTCCCAGCAGAACAAGTGTAAAAATTTTTGAAAATGTTTCTGAACAACATATTTAGTAGTCTGAATATCTGTTCGTTCATATAGTTTTTTGCCACGCCCACTTTTTGGGGGCGTTTTCAATAAAAACGTTTTTCGGTCAAATTTTAAAATTTTCGAAAAAAACTTTTGATGCAGAATCATTTATAATATTAATATGTATGAACATTTCGTCTGAGGGCTCAGTGGCGCGATGGTTAGTGCGATGAACTGCCGCGCAGAAGGTCTGGGTTCGATTCCCAGCCGTAGCAACACCTAAATGATTTTTCACTGGTCCTCCTCTCGTGATGATCTGACAAATCGTCCGAGTAGTATCAATTGTCAAGAATAGCTTATCTCAACTTAGCCGTTCGGAGTCGGCATAAAACAGGAGGTCCCGCCATCGTGCAAGAAGTACACACGCACACATGAATGGTTGTGAGAAAGCTAGGCCCTGGGTACTAACGAGCCTGTTGCGCCAAAAATTTGTGTTTGTTTTTTTTGAACATGTCGTCTATAGACCATTTTAACCCACGCCCACTTTTTGCGGGCGTTTTTATATAAAAATCATTTTTATACACTACCATATGCAGGAGAAAAACCTTGTCTTTTGTAGAACCGTAAAATTTGTTGTGACAATGTCATTTTCTATGTTTTAATCCCCATCGTGTTTTAAGCCATGTCCACATTTTGGTGACATAAGTTTTGCAGATGGGATGGGATAGGGTATTCAACGATCCGCACAACGGATTGTAGCCTTCTCATATGTTTTTTATTTTATTGCAAAATAATCAACAGCAAAAATTAACCTTCTAGCTTGTTTCTCGCACTCACTCGCTTCAAAAAGTGGCCAGAAGAGTTTGTGTGCTTGAATTGAAGCATGTGAGGGGTGTGCGAGTAGCTCGCATTTGTCGCATCAACAATCGCTCCACTGTGATCGCGTGCATAAAACTACATGTGAACAGTTTTCTCGCACTCAAACGCTTCTCGCATCGCATCGCTTTCTCGCGCCACTGACACTGTGCGCGCGGACTATGAAGCGTGTGTCAACAACTGTCAGGCAGCGTTGGGTACGTGAAGCGCTTTGCACGATTTATTTATTCACACTCGGCTTTCCGACACGCTACTTCATCGGTCCGCTAATTTGTTTACCAATTGTCAGGCAGGCGTCCGAGGTTTAGTTTATTAGAGAACAGGGTACTCATTCCGTAACTTTTAAAATGATAATCATTGACGATAGTGAAGGAGACTTGCTAGGTACCTAGAATGAAATTTTTATATTGCGTGTGTGCACATTTATATTAATCTCATGGTAGGTACTAGAGAGCTGCATGAATGCACTCAAAACGGCTTTTGAGTGATTCACGGCGAAAACGAATGAGTTGGTTTGCCCCATTCTCGATTATGAATTGAATGAATGTGAATGTTGGCATCAGTGAGACATTCATACCATTCAAACGAAAACGAAACGAATTGAATGAATGTAAATATGAGTGAAATGAATTGGAATGCAACGAAGAACGCGTTTGTATATATTCTGGTAGCTCAGTGTAAATTAACAGATTTATCGTATTCTCGTATACAATTAAGCATGTAATCTATCGTTGGAGATATGATATATTTAATAACTTATACAATACTCAAAGGAACTTCGGGAATACATTTTTTTATATAATTAAATTTTAAGGAAACGTTTTTTCTCTATAACACACTTTCTTAAAATCAAAACGCTGTTTTCACGGCGTCAAATTCACGTAAAACAAATGCAAATAAATTATTTTGCTATTGCAACAAACGAACACACTGATTACACTAAATTGTTGTTTGCTTTACCTTGTCCTCTCTTGAAAACTCATTCATTCAAACCGATCGCCACATTCACTCACATTCATTCATTTAGCTTTGAATGTTCAAAACATTCATACACTCCTCACTCAAAATATGATGTACTCACTATTCATTGTATATTGTACATGAATGTTCGGGTATAATTCATGAGTATACTGAGTGCCGAAATATTTGAGTGCATTCATGCAGCTCTCTAGTAGGTACCCAGAAAGTCTCCTTCACTATCGTCTACGATTATCATTTCGAAAGTTACGGAATGAGTACCCAGTTTTGTTCCGGCCAACAGCCGGTAATTAGCCCAATCTTGAATTTCATCGAAATAGACTTTTCCATTTACCATCACGACATCTCGAGAAATATATAATATTATTCTAAATCAACGGTGAAACATTTTTCACTACGAGAAGAGGAATCTCATGTTTCGAAATCAACTTTTTATCAATAATGTGTTATTTTGCGAATTCAATTCAAAGAAGAAAAAAGTAGTTCTTAAAAATGAGCTTAAATACAAACCAAAACCGAAAAATAAGGAGCGAACTCAAGGTATTTATAGCGCCAATCAATTGAAATCAAGTAACTTATGAGTTCGTAGTTTGGTTTCACATGTAATTGTTTTCTTACTTCCCAAGAATTCAAAAATAATTTCCAGTATGGAAATTGTAAAAGTTGTTTTACTTTTCAGATCCATGGCTGCTTTCTGTAGTTTACTGCTCAAATGTTCACTAACAAATATAAAACTTACATTTCCCTTATATTCCCACTTGGATTGTTGGAGAAAAAAAAAATTGGGAAATGCAATCGCTTTGCGCTAAACATGCATGCGTTTCTGACAGTTGTGGTAATAAAAAAAAAGACGGCGGCTAGTTCGGTGTCAATCGAATTAAATAAAAAAAATCAACAAACAAGAATTTCAACAAAAAAAATATATACGCAAAACAAATCGGTGTCACTCAGTTTTAATGGTTTGTGTTGTACGTTATCGCGGAAAATAAAAGTTAAAACGAACCATGGAAGTACACATACATATAAAGTTTGTTATATTACACAAAATTCAACCGGTTGAACATATTCCCGTGTATTTGGAAAGTAACCATAATGACTACGGTTGAAGCACACTTGTGTGCGCAGGCCCAAATAGCTATAAATGCGGCCTAAAGATAAACAATAAGCTGTCAAATGACACACTTACACACACACAAAACCAGAGTAAGCTCTTTAATGTTCGATTGGGACGGGTAAAATCTAAAATCGGAGAGTAAATCTAAAAATCCCAATCGAAAACTCTATTACTTTTTTTCTCATGAACTACTCCATATTTTTCTATTACTGTTTTGAAGAATTCCATGTTAATCGCTTATTTTCGAATCGAACACTACTAGCAAGTTCAATTCTCTTAAAAATGACATTTCATGAAACTGACATTCCATTTAAATTCTAATAATATTCTACATCTTTCAAAATAATATACATATATACAAAATAATAAGTATTCTAATGTGAGTCAAATATTTCAATTTTTCAATTTTTGTTTCAATAATTAAGAAATTATAATACGAATTTTAAAAGTAACCGCCAACATTATGTCAGAATCTTCTGTCATACGCAATTAATCGATTGCAAAGGTCACCTTGAGACGTCATCTTGTGTCACCTTGGTGTAGTTCACTCATACCACTTCTTTGAAATTTTTCGTCAAAAAATACTCACATTTCAAAGACTATTTCAATTATTTCCAGCCCGTGAAATAAAACGGACCAACATATACGGTCAATATCAGTCTCCAGGTAATCAAATAACATTGAAGTTCTATCGATTGCATTACTCTAATATCTCGAATTTTTCCATTTTAAATCGGTGTCTTCCGTTACTACTAAATAAAGGATATTTTTAACAATACAGAAGGGAGTGCTACAAATTTTCAAATTACTGAACCGAAGAAGAACATCAAATCAAGATGCCTGGTGACGATACTAATCAGCGTTTTATAGAGCGAGGCTCCCACAAGAATAAGGGCATCGCCGTTTTCACAAGTGGTGGGGATTCGCAGGGCATGAATGCTGCCGTACGTGCAGTTGTACGCATGGGAATCTACTTAGGATGCAAGGTAAACTATTAGTTATATTAGTGGGCGCGACTATATGCCATAAGATTTGTTTATTTGTGAATAAGCTCAATAAGCGCAAGTGTTTAATGTAAATATTCAGTTAAAATCCTTGAAAACTATTTATTAATTGTGATGATGCCTGGAATTTTGATTATAGAATCGACAAAAACTGTCCATTCAACTGATAAAAATGTCTTTATTTAATTGTTTATGATAGTTTATTGAACGATCGTTGTTGCTGCTATTAATATTCTAAAGCAGGACCATTCGTACGTTATAATGCAAAAATGAAAATTTCAAAACATTGTATTCAAATTATTTGTGATTTCATTGATTAGTTCTATTTAACCAATCAGAATTGATATTGAGTGCTTAACGACGAATTGCATTGGGTGCGAATCAATACTTTAATTGGTAGCAAGTCCAATTGAAGGTCATTGTTTTTATGTGAAAGCTATTCATGTGTTAATTACCAAAATTGAAAATCTCAAATTCAGACTCAAGAATTATGGAGTGTTCACGTTTCTTATACGGGATGGAACTTTGTAGTCACTAGCACATAGCATACACGTATTTAACAAATACACAACTTTTAAAACCATGTGATCGGTATATACATTGTAATATGCATGATATTTTTCGTTGTGTTTAACTTGTAACCGGCGTTCTTTATCAATCAACAATTATCAAAGTGGAGTCCCATCATTGTTTCTATCCCTGTATATGTGATTTTTGTTTTATTTTTCCTATATTTCTTAAGTACGGGACAAAGATGTTTAACTATAGATTATCATTAACAAATTATTAAAAATAAAACTTACATGCTAACATAACAACTGTGAACTGTCTTTTTTTCTGAAAGACACGTATTACAGAGTTTGTTTATCTGAAAAATCAAAGAAAACTCGTAAACATCAATACTGAACACAAACTTCCTAGAAAAATTACTGAAATCTACATTTAAAATAATCGTAGTTGCTAACATTCGTTTTTAGCATCGGGTACATCTCGCAAAAATTAAAAATCCTGAACTTAATATCATCGGTGACGTCGATGGTAGAACTTTCTTGTTCATTTTTCTCGTACAAGTTTTCAAAAAGATCCTTCTTGGGTTATCAAAAATGACGACCAGTATTTTAAAAAGGAATGAAAAGGATTAATTAGTTCCATTTCACATATCCCAATAATATTACTGAAATGTAGCCTTCGTTCTGTTTGATCGTAAAAATAAAACGATAGGATAATTTAGGTGACTTACACAGCTGCGACATAAATTGTTATTATTTCTTCTATTACTCGTACACATATAGTCTTTGTAAATCGTACAACATAGCTTTAGTTGGCTGATGCTATTATTTAGGTTTAGCTATACAACATATTTCTCAAGTGCATAATGAAGCGGTGGTTTTTGTGGTGACCATTTCAATTTTGAACTTAATTTAAGTTTGTTGAATCTTGCCAATTATTACCATATAGAAAGTCTTCTACATTATCGTTAACGATTATGGTTTTGAAAGTTACGGTGTTACGTGTGAGTACCCTTAACCTAAATACCTACAAACAAATATCATTAGGTGATATCGGATATCCAGGTTTTTTAGCTTAACTTTTGGGGTAGTTCAACTGAACCCCTACATGAGTTAATCTATTATTCTTCTAAAAAAATCAATATGTTTATAGCATCTTCGCCCTGCGCGTTAAATGCTGCTTGACTACCAAATGTCTTGCTTGCAATAATTCCTCTCGACATTGACTATTTTCCTGGTCAAATCTGGATTTAAGAAGATCCAAGAAACTGTTTCGTTCATTAGACCACACATTAGCGCCACCATAGGTGTCATTACTGGACATTGAAAGGCTAGGGATACATTCAAACGACTTCTGCAGGAGCTTTATGGACGAAGAAGAAGAAGAAAAAAATATTTCCTCTTCTTTGTAACTGCCCGGCGGTATCAAAAAAAAGGAAGCTACATCTTGGAGCTTTCTTAATTCTTCGTTTACTTCACGGAAGTGAGAAGTCTCCTCCGTTTCATTAATTGCTCAGGTTGGTTTTCTCACAGGTGACAAGGAGAATGGCTGAAATCCATGTGTTATCACAACGGAACTAAAACTGGTCTAAGTGTGTTGGCGAATCGTTTGCAGCTACTCTAACCTTACCTATTCTTGACTGTGTTTGGGATTTCAGACTTAGCCACATATTTAGGACGAAGCTCTGTCTAAATCTGAAATCCGGTGTTATTCGAAGAGAACCGTCTCTAATGTTCAAATATTTTTCTGATTAAAAATATAACCATACTTCTGAAATTACCTTTTCCTTACAATATCACCATTAAACATGTACTACCTCAGTTTAAAGCTTCTTTTTAACACATTATGTTAGTACAGAGCGTAGAACATCTTTCGGAACAATCTACTTTTGTAGTAGTATAGTTGCAAGAGTATTATTTGATCTTTACATGCACAAATCGGCTTCTACAGATGGTGTTCTTCGCTGGCAAATAGCTTTTCATTTTCTCCTATTCATCAGTACTCTCCCGAGCAGATGGAAAATAAAAAAGGCGAATCTTCTTAACTCCCTTCAAATTCCGATCAATTGCACGTATCCCCCTTCTTTATAAGGTCATGGACCGGGTAATTAAATTAAAACTTGTGAAATATCTTGAATCACGAAAACTTATTGATAACCGACAATACGGTTTTCGTAGCAATAGGTCCACTGGTGATTTCATGTAAAATCTCATTGAGAAGTGGAGCCAATCATCGTTGCTCTTGATATTTTTAAAAGGCTTGTCGTAAAAACCTTTTTAAAAAAAGCGTGCTTTTGAAGATGTGTTCTTCTATAGATTTAAAAACTACCTCTCAAAACCGAAAAAAATTCTTCTTGCTCGGTATTTGCTTTAATAACGACCTTTTTCGAATGACCAAATAATCAAAGTTACTAAAAACGCAGCGAAATATCAAGGTTTTCTTAACTGCTGCATGAAATATTCACCCCTTTTGATATAGCACTAATCAACGCCCCCCATATCTGGTCAGGCGCAGTAAAAGCATCGTTGCACTTACAGGATAAAACTGATAACACAAAATTGATGGGAGACTCACCCATAACGAACTTCATAGTCACGCTTGAACATCGTAGGAACATCTACTACTTTACAATCTTTAATTAATTAGACCACTAAATGCTCAAACGTCATAACCACATGCTTTTCGCCCTTGAACCTTTATATTCGCCATGAATGCCAATCAATTTACCTCATCCTCAATTTCTCGTATGCGCGCACTGTGCTCAAAAACTTTACGGTATTCATGAACTCTTTAGAGCGTGCTGGTTGTAACAAAATATAATGAATCAGGCCAAACTAATTATTATTTCTTTTAACAATGAGGTGGCATAGGGTATTAAACGATTTACACAACGGATTGCAATAATGCCTTTAACTAAAGAAAAAGAATAATTTCAAATGACAGAAATTTCCAGAAGCAATACCCCATAGAGTTAGAAACGTTGTTACTTCTAACTCACCTACCATCCAAACGAATAATTGCTTCAAGTTTCCAATAACCTAATTTCAGAATTTATCTCATAACGCATTTTTATCACATGTCTTTTTAGGTATATTTTATTCGTGAGGGCTACCAAGGTATGGTGGATGGAGGCGACAATATCGTCGAAGCTAACTGGGCCTCCGTGTCGAGCATCATTCACCGTGGTGGTACCGTTATCGGTTCGGCTCGTTGCATGGATTTTCGTGAAAAGGAAGGTCGTCTGAAGGCTGCATGTAATCTAATTCATAAAGGAATTACCAACTTGGTTGTCATCGGTGGAGATGGCTCCCTAACTGGTGCCAACCTCTTCCGTCACGAATGGCCTGAATTGTTAGATGAGCTTGTAAAGACTGCAAGAATTACACCCGAACAGAGGAAGAAAAACGAATTCCTGCATATCGTTGGCATGGTAAGTTACTATTTACTTATACATTGTGCGTAATCATCTAATTGATTATCGATTATTTCATAGGTCGGCTCCATTGATAATGATTTCTGTGGCACTGACATGACAATTGGTACAGATTCGGCATTGCACCGTATTATTGAAGCGATCGATGCTATTGTCAGCACAGCTTACTCTCATCAAAGAACATTTATCATGGAGGTAATGGGACGTCACTGTGGGTAAGTTCAAATCAAATGCACATTTTTGTTAAATTACTAGATCTATAATTAGTGATAGAGTACAGATTAATAATTACATGTTAAAGCTATTATATATTTTTTATATAAAAAAAAAAAACAAAAATATTTGTAAAACCGCAGTTACTTGCCAGTAGTAACAGGTGTTATATCTGAAGCTGACTACGTTTTTTGTCCAGAATCACCCCCACCACAAGACTGGCCAGGAAAGCTTTGCGATAAATTGATACAGGCAAGCGTTGTTTCTATTTGAAGAAAGTATTATTCAACAAATATTTTCAATCATGTATCTCTCTTGCTTTTTTATGGTGTTTATTTTCAACCTTAAAACCAAAATTAAACAAAAACAACCTCCTCTTTACATTTTTTTTGTTGTTTTAATCAGGGACATCGAATTGGCCGAGTGAATTGTATGTTAAATTTGAGTGTATAGTTAAAATGATGGATTGTATTTTTGTTCACATGAGTATTATAAATTATTAACTTTAATATTTTGTGTAAGTCCAACAACACAACATAATTAAGACACAACACACATATGATACACAAACACTCACATTATACAGACATAAAACACTGACAATATCTCATTTATTATAGCATTGTGATTCTTTATGATTTTTTTTGCAGTTATTTGGCCCTTGTAGCTGGACTCACGTGTGAGGCTGATTATATTTTTATTCCCGAAGCGCCACCTAAATTCGACTGGCCTACTAGGCTGTGTCAGCAATTGTCTCAGGCAAGAAGAAATAAATGTGAAACTAAATTACCAAAATTGTTAAATCTTTTTTTTTATTTTCTAAATTGCACCAATTGGTTATATTTTTATTGTTAATACTTGCAAACAAAATTCACACAAATTGGAATGATATTTTTATTGATATTGAAAAGCTATCGTTTCCGTATTAATTAGTCTCAAAACTAATTGGTATTGAAAAGGGGCTGAAGTGCACACACATGTTTTGATTAACAATTTTTTTATATTTATTTCTTTTTTTAATTCCATGTGCTTAAGTATCCAGCTGTTCTTCGCTTTTGATCATATTCCAGTTTTTTTTTTAATTTGTTGTAATTAGGAAATTTCTAATACGACCACAATGGTGGGACATTGTGTGCTATGTACTCACAGCTTTTCTTTCTTCCTTATTTATTGTTTCTATTTTTTAGAAAATTAATGTTTCATTATTTCTGTGCCATACCATATCGTTACCATTAAAACATTTCATCCATTAGAAAAATTGTGTTAGGTATGAGGAATTCAAAATACATAAATGTGAAATTATTTCATTCTAAGAGAATTGTTCCAGTTTGTTGAGAATAGTCAGATTACCTACAAAACCAAACCATCAACCAACTGCTTAGCGACGATATCCCAATGTTGTATTGAATTTTAAGGACTCAATCCCTTTAACTTAACCTAATTTTGATTTTAATATGAGCTCACAAATCATAAACAAATTCTGCATGAAATTAGGCTAACATTTGCTAAAAACAAGAAATTATTTTGTTTTATTTCGTTTTCTCAATTAGTCACACAAAATGGACGTGTGAAGATCCAAAGGCTGTTGTTATTGTTCTTGTTTTTAATTCCGTTTGATATAACCAACGCCATATTATCCACATTGTAATAAAAAACTGCGAAATCAATTTTTAGTTGGTTTTCGGTCACAATCGACTCTTTCGTGAACCCATAACCAGTTCATCTATATTGCGGTCGGTGAGTCACTATTGTCTTTTGTTTCTCCATTTTCGAGAGTTAGCTTTCAATAAATGATTGTAGTATAAAAATCGGCCGATAAGTTGAGTGGCTTAACACTGAACACAAATCGCTTACCCGCTCAGATTAAGGCGAGTAGTTTGTTAGAATTCAAAGGTGGTGTTTCCTCCTGATTAATGTTGCCTGTTAAGGTGTTTATAGCGTTCTGTAGATGTTTTCTTAGGTTTCGTGAAATTAAACCCCAATAAAAAATGGTCCCAAACAAAAATCATTAAAATCAACCAAATTATTGAAGTTTGGACTTTCCTTTTTTTTAAGTTTACTAAAGATAAAAGACACCATATAGCAGAAAGATTATTCAAGATTAAAAAAAAAAACAAAAATCCATTCTTGCTTAGAGACAGAAAACTTGTGATTTTTTTTCATTAAATGACCTCAGCCATATTTGGTCGACACATATTGAATGTGAGGAAGAAAGTCCTCATACATATATTCATTTAAATATTTTTAGCTATTTAATATTGTCATCAGCACTTTATTTTCGTAGTGCCTGCCTCATTCGTTAACTATGACCATGTCATAATTGGGTATTCTTTAAGGTCCGCTGATTATTATTTTGCATTATCTTGCTAAATAACCATTGAAGAGGATAAACACAATTAAAGGATATCATGAAAAGCTAATTGAATACTAAAATACGAAAACCAAACCAAATTGACTAGTACACTGACGGGTTAACAAAACTTTTTTCTTTTCGAAAATAATTAAACAAAATATTGTAGCCGTCTAAATTTAATGTCCTTTTATCTGAATACATGATGACTTTTAACAATTGTTTAAAGCGAAGGAGAAAAAAAAACTATGAATTCATT
Source organism: Rhingia campestris (assembly GCA_932526625.1). Taxonomy (NCBI): domain Eukaryota; kingdom Metazoa; phylum Arthropoda; class Insecta; order Diptera; family Syrphidae; genus Rhingia; species Rhingia campestris. The sequence continues at coordinate 82,105,308 of OW052185.1, forward strand.
TATTTTTTAAAACATTTTGAGAGAACTTATACAAGAACTCTACACAGAACCGTTTTCTTATTGTATTTAAATATTTAGACCTTCAGGTTTGTCTCCACCTTCGTATTTATTTTATGATCTCTAATTTTAAATTCGAAACATAGCAAAAACGTTGCATGAATTCATGAAAATAAGCATGACCCTGTTGAATTGTTTTTATATCTTTTGATGTTTCACAAACTTGTACAAAGAAGTTAAAATTTATTTACTTTGTCAAATGACGGAACCTTTAATAAAAAAAATAATCTTTTGACAAAAACAAATGTCAGTGCTTCAAAGTTCTATCCAACCAAATATATAAACAAATGTGATGATAGTGGTATACCAGATATTCACAATTTTAAAAATAATAAAGAATACAAAACAAAAGATTTCGTTTATTCAAACATCTGTACTCAAGAATAAGTAAGCTATATAAATCAGGTATTATTCTCTATATATATTAAATCATTATTTTTCTGTCCTCTAAAAAAAAATAGGTACCTAAAAATATACTAGTACGTACCTAGTTTCATTTGCTTGTTTTTATTTCCCTCTGTTATGATTTCTATTTTATTCTTTTCGCCTTAGTTACTTAGCTATTGCATCCGCGTTAGCAAGTGAAGCTGATTACATGTTTATACCCGAAGAGCCAGCGGTTACTAATTGGCCGGAAAAATTATGCTCGAAATTGTTTCAGGTCAGAATGGTTTTCAGACAGAGCAAATGACATATCTTTTTCTTTCCTTTTTTTTTTACAAATAACCGTATTTTTTAAGTACTCGTATAAAACAAGTTTACACATTTTACACAAACATTTTTCTGTAGTGTCTATGTACCGTCAAGTAAATAACAAAATTCTAACAATCTTTGTCTGTAGCAAAACTTAGAAGTATATTATAAAACATTAAAAAGTTTTATTTTACCTTTTTAAATGTAGATATTGTTTTCTGTTTTTATTTGTGTCAGTCCAAAAATCGTAGAAAGGGATTATTTGATTAATGTGGAATAATCGTGTTTTTTTTTTTAATCATTGTACATAAGTCATTCATCATCATCTTGAAACGAAATTGGTGCTGGTAATATTTTATTTATTTTATATATATATATATTTTTTTTATCTCTATATATTTTCGAATGCATACTTAATTATTTGCTTTTATCATTGTTGTACATATTCTTCATTACATATAATTGTTACATAGATTAAGGGTAAGGAGTTCGATTGGTTTATTTGCTTTATTCATAAATATTCATACACTAAATGGAGAAGATTATTTTGTTGTTCTCTAAATTTTCCAGACATTGTACATCGTGAAGATTGTCGCTAACGAAAGTCGAAAAACCATGCCCATCCGCATCTCATGCATTGTTAACATGGGGTACGGACTAAGCTTAAATCGCATTTTTGTCCACAAAAAATATAAAAAAATCACTGGAAGCTACGATTTGCTTCATTAAAAGTTTTGAAAAAAAAACTTTGATTACAAAAAAAAAAAAAAAAAAAAAAAAAGCGCTTCATATCGATTTATAAATTTAAAAAAAAATATGCTTGATATTTAAACAGAAGTTGTATATTGTGTTTACATTGGGCGGACGGACTGAATTCTACAATTGAAGAAAACAAAATACATTTAAAAAAATCTCATATCATATGCCCATTCAACATAAATTCAAAAGATCTGTCAAGAATAAAATGTCCGACATAAACATTACAAACTTCCATAGAAATTTAGAAGATTTTGTTGTTGATATTTAATTTGAAGAAATCCACTTCTGTAATATGGCCAATTTGTGTATAACCATTATTATAATTTTTACGAAAGTGCAATATTTTATAATTGTCGACTCAAATTGAGTTATTTAACATGCTTTATTCAACTATAATGCTTTATTCAGCTATAAAATTAACAAGAATCTTCTGAAGCGATTTCGAAAGAAGCAAAACTTATAAAAATGTTGACGAACATAAACCGTTATTTAATTTTATTGTAAACTAAAATATTAATTAGAACAACCACATAGGTCTGAGTAACATTTTTTACACCATCGCTTGATCTATTCATAAGTTCTTCACGTTCATTGGAATGAAACTCATCTCCAATCAGATAGGTAGATTTTATGTGAGCCAAAAAGAGAGGTGAAGATTGGACTGAAAATCCACCGAGAATCTATTTCAAACCGAATTCTTCCTTTCACCATTCCAAACCATTTCATTTTGACAAAAATACTCATTTGAAATTCGCATTCGCCGAGTGCAGACCTTCACATCGGTATCAGAGACACGAAAATATGAGGGGTTATTTCAGATTTCCCCGAGTTCCAGGTATAAAAGCTGACTGACTTCGTTCATGGGAATGAAAGTTGTTGGTATGAACGTGTGGCCAGGAAATAAGAAATAAGTTATTTAAAAAAAAACGTTTTTTTTTATTTTTAGCAAAAATAAATTAAGGCAATTATTTCAAGTTCCTCTTAAAAAAATTGGTATGCAGATATGTTGCTACAGACACAGCTATCTAATCCACAAATGCTAAATCATATTCTATCTCTCGTTACCGAGATATCATAAAAATATATGAATTACCGGAATACTTATTTTTAGGGAAAAACTGAGTATGCTTAATTCTAACACACGTCTATAGCTTAAAAAAATCAAAATTGTTAGAGCAATTTTCGGGAAAATATATTTATACCCTAGGTGTATATAAGTTTTGATACAGTTTGTAACGTAGAGAAATAATTTAGCTACATGTACCTCAAAGTATATTTCAGAACCACTAGCTGAGTCGATTAAGTCATGTCTATCTGTCCGTCCGTATGTCAGTATGTCGCCGATTAGCTAGGAGAATGAAATTTGGTACATAGGATTCTTGTGAAGTGGAGCAAAAAAATTTTGAAAAACTGTTTGAACAACATATTTACAGAATCTCAATATATATATTTCGTCTATATAAAGTTTTTTTCCCGCCCACTTTTTGGGGGTGTTTTTAGTAAAAAAAACGTTTTTCGGTACATTTTTAAAATATTAAAAAAAAAAACTTTTGATGCAGGATCATTGGTTATGATAATATAAACATTTCGTCCTTAGATCATTATAAAAACAAAGTCACTTTTTGGGAATGATAATTTTAAGGAATGGATGGGATAGGGTATTTAACGATAGCCTTCTCATATGTTTTTTTCATTTTAAATCGCAGCAAAATGTACCGTAAATTAACTGTTATTGAAAAATCTGAGTATCTGATCATATTATCTACATACCAATATTCATTTAAATCAACGTAGTCGTTCTTGAGATATCGGTCATTTTGAAAGTACTGTTATGTTCATTTTTGGCGAAAAAAATTATTTTAAATACTTGTTACAGCTTAATTATTTTTTGGAGATAATCGTGTTTGAAGAAAACCGTTATATCGGAGGCACAGTTAATTTTACTGCTAGGAATCCAATATGAAAAACCCCTCTGTAGAAGTAAATAAACCCATGATTAATGACTACGTTCTTATTCAACGGGTTAAGTGGCGCGATGGTTATTACGATAAACGATAATTACGCAGCTCTGTAATTTTCTGTGCAGCGCAGGCTCATTAAATAGAGCTAACATTTCCTGTTGCAGGCTCCCCCTCGAGTTTTTAACATACACTTTCTTTTAAATATTCCCATAAAAAAATCGGGCGCAGTTAAATCTGGTGTACGAGAACGAAGTGGCATAAGGAAATCTGAATGTTTTGTTAGCTCAAACGTTCGACCACAATTTCAAGCAGCAGGTTCACCCAGCAGTATCCGCATATCATCCTTATTCTTGAAAAAAAATAGGGCGATAACTTTTTCGGCTAAACACCGCACCAAACAGTGCATCTAAAGGGGTTGATAAAACTGTTAGGAGACTCAACCATAGCAAAATCCCCTGCCTTACACTCGTTTACCGCTGTTAAAGCAACAAATGCTTAAACGAAATAGCCACATCATTCAGCGCTTTAACAACCGTAACCGTAACACTAGCCGTGCTAATTCAATTCAACCTCAAGCCTATCTTCGGGTGTACTTTGAGATATAATTCCAGTGCTCACACCCTATAAGGGTATTCATAATCCCTTTAGCGCATGCCAATTATAAAAAAAAAACTGAACTTGGTGTAAAGCTCATGGATTTTCGGGTCCCCCCAATTTACAGTTTTGCCTTTTACCACTTTCCACTTTCCACACAATAGAAATGCGCTTTATCTCCTACATCAAAACATTATTTAAAAGAATTATTTTATATTATTCGGTGGTCTTGAGGCAGCAGTGGTCGCACAATTTGAATTTTGTATGGGTTGTATGGGATATGTCCAATTGTCCCGAACGACGCGACGGCGAGTTGAGACAGATGGATTATGTTGCAAATAATCCATCTGTCTCAACTCTGTCTCACAGTTTCCTGGTTGTCTTCAGCTCGAATATTTTGATGAGCACATTTTCGTTGACGGTCGAACACTGTCTCTGAATAATCATGAAGGCTTGGAAGAGGATCTTGAGTAAAAATATTGGCGATAATTTCGCTGCGTCATAACAATTGACGTTGACAAGAATAGACAACAGCAATAATTTTAACGCGCGTAGAACATTATATAGGACAAATCCACTTTCGTACTCGTTGAGCTGGAAGAGTGTTATTAGTTCCATAAATAAATCCGCTGCTTCAGATGGTACCTTACATATTGGTTTGGGGAGGATATTATCAACGCTAGCAAAACCACCGCTTAAGCTTTTCTGTTTGTTCTTCTCGCCTTTATATACTCTTTCCGTGTAGGTTAAAAATTGCATTTGCCCAAACTGTATCAACAAACTCCAATTACAGCGCACAATTGCATATTCGTCCCTTCTTTAACCACTTCACCATGGTGTTTGATAAGAATTTGACAGGACTTGGGAACAAGTTTTTTTTTAAGTTCTTTAGCTTAGAAATTTCTTTCTTATTTTTTTAAATAAAAAAATCGGGCGCATCTTATCAAATTCATTCATTCCTTTGCTGATGGCAGTACCCTCACCTTCTTGTATTCGTTTTCTCGTTCACTTCATCTTCCGCATAAAATGCGTTAAGCTCATTAAATTCCTGCTTAAGATCGGCTCTTGGACAACATTTTGTATTAGAGGACCACATTGGTTTGACTGATCTCTGCATAAGCTTCATCGCTCCACCTGCATGTTACGATGTTAGTGTCATTATAAAGGTCTTATAAAATATTAGACCCTCACTGTGCAATTTCGCTGCAGGGAATCCCAGATATCCTCATATTCAACTGCAGTGATATTTTTGTGATGGGGACTTTTAATGTTGACAGAAATTTCTGAGGTTAAGTACGCTGCACTGTTGCTTAGATATTTAACCACAATTCTAAAAAAAATCTAAAAGTAAAAGTTTTGTACTCTTACGAATACCAATCGTAAGAGTAATTCAGTAAGTAGACCTGTGGCCGACCTTTTTAAGTAGTGAAAGACATCGAACCGTTAAAATACTACCATATCTTGTCGTGTCAAGGAATTTCGTAACGTAAAAAAATGATGATATTTAGCATTCTAAATACTAGTTTTGGGATCCAAATATATCTCAAGATTGTTTGAACTGTAGACTGCTAGGTAACTGAACTCATTACTGCATTGGACTAACAAAATTAATATATAAAAGAAAAATCGAACTCTTTACGTCCGCTCAGACTATTGCTTCATTTAATAAAAACTTTGTAAGAAGATGTTTTATTTCAATATTTCAATACATTAGGAACGTAATGCTGGTCAACGCTTAAATATTATTATCGTTGCCGAAGGTGCCATCGATCGTGAGGGCAAGGCAATCACAGCTGAAGACATCAAGAAGGTGGTTGTAGATAAATTGCAACAGGACACCCGTATCACTGTACTTGGCCATGTGCAACGTGGTGGCAATCCAAGTGCATTTGATCGTGTCTTGGTAAATATAAACAAAACCAAGCCGATGAAAGTAATTTTATCTGAAAATTATTTCAGGGCTGTCGTATGGGTGCTGAAGCTGTTCTTGCATTGATGGAAGCCACTGAAACCAGTGTCCCATGCGTTGTCTCATTGGACGGCAACCAAGCGGTTCGTGTACCCTTGATGGAGTGCGTTGAACGTACTAAAGCCGTCGCAAAGGCTATGGAAGATAAAAACTGGGAGTTGGCGGTAAAACTACGTGGTCGTTCATTCGAAAGGAATTTGGAGACATACAAAATGTTGACTCGCTTGAAGCCACCAAAGGAGTCCCTCGATGCCAGCGGCAAGGGCATTGTAAGTGAAATTTTCATCTTATTATTAACTTTGATGGATTAACATGTTTGTTTGGTTCTCAGGAAGGATACAGGCTAGCTGTAATGCATATTGGTGCACCTGCTTGTGGCATGAACGCTGCTGTGCGCTCATTTGTACGTAACTGCATTTACCGGGGCGACACAGTCCTTGGTATTCATGATGGTATTGAGGGTCTGATTGCTGGAAATATTAAGGAGATGGGATGGTGAGTGAATAAAAATAAATATTCGAGATAGAACGTGGTTATAATCGAGAGTACATTTTTATAGGGCCTCAGTGACTGGTTGGGTTGGTCAAGGTGGTGCATTCTTAGGCACAAAGAGAACTCTTCCAGAGGGTAAATTCAAGGAGATCGCTGCTCGTCTCAAAGAATTCAAAATCCATGGTCTTCTTATTATTGGTGGATTCGAAGCCTACCACGCTTGTGGACAAATATCCGATCAACGTCCTAACTTCCCCGAATTCTGTATTCCTTTGGTTGTGATTCCATCGACCATCTCGAATAATGTTCCTGGTACTGAATTCTCATTGGGCTGTGATACTGGTCTAAATGAAATAACTGAAATCTGCGATCGCATTCGTCAATCGGCTCAGGGTACGAAGCGTCGTGTGTTTGTCATTGAAACCATGGGCGGATACTGTGGTTATTTGGCAACTCTTGCTGGATTGGCCGGTGGTGCTGATGCTGCATACATTTTTGAAGAGAAATTCTCCATTAAGGACTTGCAACAAGATGTCTACCACATGGCTTCAAAGATGGCCGAAGGCGTACAGCGTGGCCTGATTTTGAGAAATGAGAAGGCATCTGAAAACTATAACACCGACTTTATTCACCGTTTGTACACTGAAGAAGGCAAGGGATTATTCTCCTGTCGTATGAATATTTTGGGTAAGTACGGTTAAAATTATTTTTTTTTAGGTGCAGGATATTTGCAACATAGACTGGAATTCTAAACGCAATACTGAAGCAGTATAACTCAAAGCTTCCTTTGCATCGCAAGCGTATCAATATTTGGATACTTTGCCGTATGTGCAAAGCAGCAAAAAAGCATCATATAGTAATGATTCGATTTTTGACGTTTAGGAATTCAACTTGTTTTCAAAATCACACTAGCTATTTCATTTGTATCGCTTTGAGTGGAAATGTGTAGTTTCAATGATTACAATTTAAATTCCATTGATAAAGGTCACATGCAACAAGGTGGTTCCCCAACACCGTTCGATCGTAACATGGGCACGAAGATGGCTGCCAAATGCGTGGACTGGTTCATTGAACAATTCAAGAAGAACACCCAACCAGATGGCACCATCAAGTGCGAGGGCAACGAAACTGCATGTTTATTAGGTATTGTCCGTCGCCAATACAGATTCACTCCATTGGCCGATTTAATCTCCGAAACAAACTTTGAGTAAGCTTTATACAAAATTCCTTATATCTTTTAATCTTGACTATTTGTGTATTTCTCACCTTAGACAACGTATCCCCAAGAAACAATGGTGGCTTAAATTGCGTCCACTATTGAGAATCCTTGCCAAACACGACTCTGCCTACGAAGAAGAGGGTATGTACATTACCGTCGAAGAAGAATTGGCCAGTGACGCTGCTGTAGTTTAAACGCGTTCCATACCTAGGAATCTAAACATATTTTTATTGTTATTTTGTTTCATCGATCAAAAACATGAAACTCATAATATCACGCATATAAAGATTAACGTATTACTAACAAACAAATCCTTAAATTAGGAAAAAAAAACAAGTGAAACAGTGAAGTCCATGTAGTTTGACAATTACCATAACAATTAAGTACGGTGCATGATTGAAAGAAACATTCAAATTGTGCGCACATATATAAAATAAACTATTAGGAATCCATTAATTTTAAAGTAGTTGTTCATTATTAAATGTATTATTAAAATGAGAAATATATTTGAAGGCGATAAAATATTATGTATTTCTAGGTAACAGATATCTCAGGTTTAGAAATAAAACCACCAATATATACACAACCATCCATCATTTCTAGATTATCAAAACAATAAATACATTAAACTTTAGATCGTTCGAAATCGTTTGAAACTCCTTCGCACATTGCTTTCATAATCCAATGATCTTTATTTATTTATTTTGTAATGTCTGTGTCTATTTATTATTTTTTATTTATTCCTTTTATTAACTAGAACGTTTATTTTTAATTGTCCCAATATATACATTTATATTGTTAGTTTTTTTTAGTTAAATCTTAATTTTTTGAATTGAATTCTATTTTTATTTCGCACCCTGCCTCTTTACAATTTTTAATCAAAAAAGAAAAGACTCAAGGTTTTCTATTATTATATCTACATGTGCAGACATAACGAATGGATTCTGAAAATGAAAACAAAAAGCATGCAATTCAATTTCGAAAAGTAAACAGAGAAACGCAAAGTGTAAAAAATACTGTAAAAACACAAATTGTTAAAACTTCAGATAAAAATAAAAAAATATTTAGAAAATTACTTAACTTTTTGTTTTAAAAATATATTTATAGTAGTCAAATGTTCAGTTTTAAATGTTTTATTGTATTGAAGTGTAATTGGTTTTCAAAAAACGTTCGTCATCAGTGTGGAAAGACATGCTGCTTTCGTTTGAAAGCAATAAATAAGTGGTGGGAATCGATTTGAACTTCTTTGATTTTTTCCAGGATCTGCCGAAGGTAGGATCTTGTAGGATGTAGGCGATGTCGAAGAACCTTATGCCCTGTAGTTGAGAGGGTCTCTTTTTTTGTGATTGATAACGTCGTTATACGGTGACTGATTTCGAATTTCAGTTGTAAAACGGTATTAATTTGTTTCATCGTTACTGAAGCCAAACTTCACTTTCCAAGAAGTGAATCACAGTGGATTTATAAAGCTCGTTAGTCGGTCTATGTATCTGTAAAATCTAAATCTGGTACCATTTCAAATAACGGCGTTAGAGGTAGTCGACGAATTGCTACTCGAGGTTGAAAATAAGTTTTATGGTGAAGTTAGACCCAACTTTCCGGGAAGAGTATATTAAAGCGGATTTAGAAAGACAGTTAGTCAGTCTAACTACCTCTAAAATCTTAACCTGGTACCCCTTCAATTAACGGCGTTAGACATTATCGATGTGTTGCTACTCGCCGTTGAAAAAAAGTATTAAGGTGTTTTATTTCTTATTGACGCTGAACTCCACTTTCCGGGAAGTGATTCAAAGCGGATTTAAAAAGCCCACTGGTCAGTTTATCTATCTGCAAAATCTTAACCTGGTACCCCTTCAATTAACGGCGTTAGACGTTATCGACGTGTTGTTAATCGCTAATGAAAAGAAGTATTAAGGTGTTTTATCTCTCACTCCACTTTCCGGGAAGTGTATTAAAGCGGATTTAGAAAGCCCATTGATCAGTCTCTCTATCTGCAAAATCATAAGCTGGTACACTTTCAAACACCGGCGTTAAACGTTATCGTTTATTTCATATTGATTCTAAACTCCACTTCCCGGGAAGTGTTTCAAAGCGGATTTAAAAAGCCCATTGGTCAGTTTATCTATCTGCAAAATCTTAACCTGGTACCCCTTCAATTAACGGCGTTAGACGTTATCGACGTGTTGTTAATCGCTAATGAAAAGAAGTATTAAGGTGTTTTATCTCTCACTGATGACAAACTCCACTTTCCGGGAAGTGTATTAAAGCGGATTTAGAAAGCCCATTGGTCAGTCTATCTATCTACAAAATCTTAACCTGGTACCCCTTCAAATTACGGCGTTAGACATTATCGACGTGTTGCTACTCGCCGTTGAAAAGAAGTATTAAGGTGTTTTATTTCTTATTGACGCTTAGCTCCACTTTCCGGTAAGTGTAACAAAGCGGATTTAAAAATCCCATTGGTCAGTTTATCTATCTGCAAAATCTTAACCTGGTACTCCACTTTCCGGGAAGTATAGCAAAGCGGATTTAAAAAGCCCATTGTTCAGTTTATCTATCTGCAAAATCTTAACCTGGTACCCCTTCAAATAACGGCGTTAGAAGTTATCGATGTGTTGTTAAGCGCAAATGAAAAGAAGTATTAAGGTGTTTTATTTCTTATTGACGCTGCACTCAGCTTTCCGGGAAGTGTATCAAAGCGGATTTAAAAAGCCCATTGTTCAGTTTATCTATCTGCAAAATCTTAAACTGGTACCCCTTCAATTAACGGCGTAAGACGTTATCGACGTGTTGGTTCTCGCAGTTGAAAAGAAGGTGTTTTATCTCTCACTAATGACAAGCTCCATATTCCGGAAGTGTACTAAAGAGGATTTAGAAAGCCCGTTAATAAGTCTTTCAACCTGTAAAATCCCTCGAGCTGAATGAAATGTGCCATAATGTAGTACTTAAGGTAAACTCACGTCGAATGCATTAGCTCTCCTAAGAGCGAATAAATAGTAATGCCTCAACAAGAGTATCTTCTTATACTAGTCTCTAGGTTCCATACGTCAAAAATAAGTCCTCCGATCACGAATGACAGTAAAGCTAAACTGAATGATTAGAAGCACGGAGCACAGAATTAGGATATGCTATGATTATCAGTAAGGATATTAATGGTAAAGATGACGAGGTACGGTGTTCGAGTGAAGTTTTGTATGTGCCAACAATATTTGCATTTTTATTCAAACACCTTATTAATAAAATAACATTTTTTTTATTTTAAACACAAGCCTAGTTGGATATTTATTTATTTGGCCAATACAGAGTTTTGTATAAATGTTTGAAAGCTTACACAAGATTGTGTTCCCACTATAAATTAGTTTTATTGATAATACTATATCTATTTTGTGTGTAATATTTAGCCTTAATTTTATATATTATATAAGTACGAATAATCTTTGTAAGATATAATCTAATGCCTTGCAGTGAATGTGTATTTAAAATGCAAACAAAAAGAAGCTTTTTCAGAGCGATGACATTGAAAATATTTTCAAAATAAATTCAATAGCGATGCATTGAAAACCCATATAATAATAATTCCTAAAGTCTAAGCAGTCCATGTATGGAAACATAGTTTTGTTTGTTTAAAATACAACTAAGAACATTTGGTTAAACATTCAACAAGTGTCTGAAGACCGGAGCACTTCACAGTCAAGTAGTTTAGTACCACAAATCATTTATTTTTCTTTTCCTATACCAGATTTAAAAAAATAATAATAATATCCAAAAATAAAAACAAACAAATTTCGAATTTCAGAATTAAAACAGACGTATTTTATCACAACAGAATCTGGAAATGTGTCTTAACTTAAATCAGATTATGGTTAACAAAATTAAAAATAATAATATAATAAATTACTAAAATAGTCCTTAGAAAATATAATAAAAAAAAAATATCCCGCAATGAAAAAAAAACTTAAAGAACTTCCGGTTTTTACCAGCTTACCACATAATATTGAATTATCTTATAAATAATTTTTATTAGAACAAAGCAATATATCATATTATATGCATGCAAACAAAAATACGACATACAGCAGATATAATGAATTTTAATGAATTTAAATGGAAAAACTATTTTTTGTATATTGCATATTTATTATCTATATGTAGCGTAATATAAATAATTAGTTTTATTATTATATGCCAAGTCCTTTGATTTATTTTTTGTATAGATTTTTAAGCATATGTATGTTTTTATGCTGTAATTAAGAATATTGCGGTAGTTATATTTTTATTTATAGTCATCATTTTGTTGCCTGAAAATTAGTTTTTTGTTTTTATGTTGGTTATGTGTATTTAAATTTATTGTTTAGTTCTCTGGAATGCTGCTTAAGGGCTTGGACAAATTACTTGTATTTGATGTGTTCACTGCGGTCTTGCAATCATCGATTTCGATTTCAAGCTCTGGTAAGGGATCACGCCAGTAGTTGAAGTTCGAAAACTCAATGGAACCTTCGTCGTACTTTATTGGTGGAAATAGTTGATCGACGATATAAGTCATACTGCAGTACCTAAAAATAAAAAGAAACATATGAGAAGGCTACAATCCGCTGTGCGGATCGTTGAATACCCTATCCCATCCTATCCATAAAACTAAAATCCCCAAAAAAGGGGACATGGCTATAAACACGATGTGGATAAATAGAAAAAATGATATAGTGACAACAAATTCTTCAGACTGCTTACAAAACACTTTAACGGTTCTACAAAAGACAAGGTTTTCTCTTGCATATGTTATGGGGTAGTGTATAAAAATGGTTTTTATATAAAAACGCCCCCAAAAAGTGGGCGTAGGTTAAAATGGTATATAGAAGAAATGTTCATATTAATAATGTTAATGATTCTGCATCAAAATTTTTTTCGAAAAATTTAAAATTTGACCGAAAACAGTTTTTTATTGAAAACGCCCCTAAAAAGTGGGCGTGGCAAAAAACTTTATATAGACGAAATATAGATATTAATATTGTCTAAATATGTTGTTCAGAAACTTTTTTAAAATTCCTTACGGTTTGGTCAAAAACTGAGTTTTTCTTAAAAGGGGGCGTGGCAGTGGGCGGATTTCAAAAATTTTTACACTTGTTCTGTAGGCAGAGACGAGGATCCTATATACCAAATTTCATTATCCTAGCTCAAAATTTAAGGCCTAAAAATCGGTGACGTACAGACGGACGGACGGACGGACGGACGGACGGACGGACAGACAGACATGGCTTAATCGACTCAGCTAGCGATTCTGAGTCGATCCATATACTTTGAGGTATATGTAGCAAAATTATTTCTCTATGTTACAAACTAAGTATCAAAACTAATATACCCCTATGGGATAGGGTATAAAAATTGGCAGATTCAGATAAAATGTCCATAAATAGGTTTTGTTTGTGTGTCGGTAATAGCTCCAAGTCAACACTTTTGACTTAAGTAGATTATATATAAATCATATCAGGACACAAGAAATATTTCATATTTATATTTAGTATTATGCAACATATCAGCTATATAGATGGCAGAAAACTAAATAGCATGCTTTCAAAATGAACCTCTACGTGTTTTTTTTAAACAACCTGCACGCGCTACAGAGCTTATGTATTTCCTTATAGTGTTTCAACACAAAATAAGTATATACAGGTCATGTTGATAAAAGAGGAGATACCGAAGCACGTTTTTTTAAATGTAATAAAAAGGAAAAAGAATTTGTTAAAGCATTCCATTCGTGTTTTTTGATTTAGAAGTGAATCTCAATATTTAATAGTACTTTCCAGGAAAGACCTAAGGGTCATATCACTGCGTTTATTTTGGAGTGAGACTATGGAGTTCGCTACGGTTATATCTCCTATCAGTCTCATAGAGCGCTTTTGTACCCTATCAAGAAAGTGAAATGCTGATTTTGAAGCACATGACTAAATATGGATGTTAAACTAAAGTGAAGACAAATAGCGAGCTATTTAGCGATTAAGGGAACCTGAAGATACAGCATTTTTGGCGAATTCAAATATTTGGTCGTTCCAACAAAGTAATAAATAATACTAAAGCACAAGTGCCTGTAGCTGTAGATTATGATTTCGGTTTAGTAACAGAAAGCAGCATTTAGTTTAAAAAGAATTTAAATTTTACTCCATTGGACTTACCCCATTTAATTATGATAGGGTATGTTATGTTCTATCCACTTTATTCATGAGTGTAACCACTGTGATCCAGCCCTTTTGTTATTATGTGTCAAAAGTGGCAATGTCACTTCTACCACATAATTTTTAATTAAAAATGCTTTTTTTTATAATTTGCGCGCATTCAAGGGGTATAAATACCATTTATATGTTTCAGCTCAGTGCGGGCATTAAGGAAATTCGGGATAAGTAGAAAGGAGATACCGATGCACATTGGTTTTAAATGCTTGTAAGTTATTATTTAAAGGAAAAACAAATTCGTTTTGTTCGGTTTATGTACGAATCTCTAGATTTTAGCGTTCGTCCGAAGATAGGCTTAAGGGTAAACTGATTTACATTCATAGCGAAACGAGAATTGCGGCTGAATTGTTGAATGGGAGGAATGCAGCTGGCTATTTCATTTGAGCTTTGGTTGTTCAAATAGCGATAGAACAATGTAAGGCAGGAGATACTTTGATGACGTTCAAGCGAAACTTGTTTTTGGTGCACCCGACCAGACGTGAGCGTTGAACTCAAGTTTAGGGCGTAAAACGCTTTATATATTGTGGCCAGATCAGAAGGGGTAATATATTTCTTACATCGATTAAGGAAACTGAGACATTTCGCTGCGTTTTTAGCGACTTGGAATATGTGGTCGTTCTAACTTAAGTCGTTACGAACACACATTACCTATTCATGGATAATGGCTCTATATTTTGGAACAGCGCCAACTGTCGAGGTATTGTGATGACTGGAAGTTGAAAATGAATTTTCAGAAATCGGAAACTATCCTGTTTAGGACACCGTTGTTTAGGGCCACTAGGGATACGTGGAAGGACTGGCGCAAGATGGTGATCGTTGGACCAACTGTCGAGTAAGTCGAAATAAAGTACCTCGACACCAGGGGCTCTATTACATAAAACGAAACGAGTGGCAAGTAAACGCTACAGAAGTAAATATTCACGACAAGGTGCGATTATGTAGAACGAGAAATATTTATGACAGCTCAACGAAAGTTATACGACTGCCAAATGCCAGTCGTAAGCAATTACGAGTACCGTAAACCTAGAACGAGAACGAAGTGATTTCAACGATATTCGTTTTATAAAATATGGCCCCAGACTTGATCAGTATCTATATTTCGGCAGACATGTAAATGCTGCACTGACGAGAGCTAGG
The DNA here is from genome assembly GCA_932526625.1 of Rhingia campestris. NCBI lineage: Eukaryota > Metazoa > Arthropoda > Insecta > Diptera > Syrphidae > Rhingia > Rhingia campestris. Next base: position 82,120,413 of record OW052185.1, read on the forward strand.
GGAGCGTTTGTCCTGACAACACGATTGTTTTATAGCAGTCGTCTTAACAGCAGGGTGAAGGTGATTTGCTACATGGTGCCCGGTGTCGTTCAAAGTTGATCCATCTCGAATGGGAAAGTTTTGGGTGTTTGAGAGCCAGTGTCTAAGAAGCTGTCTTCGACTACACAGAACAACCGCCATGTCATATTCAAGAGGAGTTTCTAATCTATCAATTTGCCAAATTTCATTGTAATCTATTAAGCGGTTTACGAGTTATAAGAATTTGAAAAAAAAAATTCAGGATTTCTATGGAAAGGTGTTTGGAAAAATTTATGTACCAATTTGGTCACATTTTTACGAATATTTTTTTATGTTCGAAGTTTATAGAAATTTTTTTTATACCATTTTAAAGAGTAACGCCTAATACACTTTGTAACCAAATTTCATTCAATTCGTGATAGTACTTTTTGCGTTATGACGTTCCGAATGAAGAATTGATTTTAGACCCCCTGCACCAAGAGGAGTTTCTAATCTATCAATTTGCCAAATTTCATTGTAATCTATTAAGCGGTTTTCGAGTTATAAGAATTTGAAAAAAAAAAATTCAGGATTTCTATGGAAAGGTGTTTGAAAAAATTTATGTACCAATTTGGTCACTTTTTTACGAATATTTTTTTATGTTCGAAGTTTATAGAAATTTTTTTTATACCATTTTAAAGAGTAACGCCTAATACACTTTGTAACCAAATTTCATTCAATTCGTGATAGTACTTTTTGCGTTATGACGTTCCGAATGAAGAATTGATTTTAGACCCCCTGCACCACCCCCCGCTGAAAAATCCACCATGTCATTTTCAAGAGGAGTTTCTAATCTATCAATTTTCCAAATTTCATTATAATCTATTAAGCGGTTTACGAGTTATAAGAATTTGAAAAAAAAAAATTCAGGATTTCTATGGAAAGGTGTTTGAAAAAATTTATGTACCAATTTGGTCACTTTTTTACGAATATTTTTTTATGTTCGAAGTTTATAGAAATGTTTTTTATACCATTTTAAAGAGTAACGCCTAATACACTTTGTAACCAAATTTCATTCAATTCGTGATAGTACTTTTTGCGTTATGACGTTCCGAATGAAGAATTGATTTTAGACCCCCTGCACCACCCCCCGCTGAAAAATCCACCATGTCATTTTCAAGAGGAGTTTCTAATCTATCAATTTGCCAAATTTCATTGTAATCTATTAAGCGGTTTTCGAGTTATAAGAATTTGAAAAAAAAAAAAATTCAGGATTTCTATGGAAAGGTGTTTGAAAAAATTTATGTACCAATTTGGTCACTTTTTTACGAATATTTTTTTATGTTCGAAGTTTATAGAAATTTTTTTTATACCATTTTAAAGAGTAACGCCTAATACACTTTGTAACCAAATTTCATTCAATTCGTGATAGTACTTTTTGCCTTATGACGTTCCGAATGAAGAATTGATTTTAGACCCCCTGCACCACCCCCCGCTGAAAAATCCACCATATCATTTTCAAGAGGAGTTTCTAATCTATCAATTTGCCAAATTTCATTGTAATCTATTAAGCGGTTTACGAGTTATAAGAATTTGAAAAAAAAAATCAGGATTTCTATGGAAAGGTGTTTGAAAAAATGTATGTACCGATTTGGTCACTTTTTTACGAATATTTTTTTATGTTCGAAGTTTATAGAATTTTTTTTATACCATTTTAAAGAGTAACGCCTAATACACAAATTTCATTCAATTCGTGATAGTACTTTTTGCGTTATGACGTTCCGAATGAAGAATTGATTTTAGACCCCCTGCACCACCCCCGCTGAAAAATCCACCATGTCATTTTCAAGAGGAGTTTCCAGTCTATCAATTTGCCAAATTTCATTGTAATCTATTAAGCGGTTTACGAGTTATAAGAATTTGAAAAAAAAAATCAGGATTTCTATGGAAAGGTGTTTGAAAAAATGTATGTACCGATTTGGTCACTTTTTTACGAATATTTTTTTATGTTCGAAGTTTATAGAATTTTTTTTATACCATTTTAAAGAGTAACGCCTAATACACAAATTTCATTCAATTCGTGATAGTACTTTTTGCGTTATGACGTTCCGAATGAAGAATTGATTTTAGACACCCTGCACCACCCCCGCTGAAAAATCCACCATGTCATTTTCAAGAGGAGTTTCTAATCTATCAATTTGCCAAATTTCATTGTAATCTATTAAGCGGTTTACGAGTTATAAGAATTTGAAAAAAAAAATTCAGGATTTCTATGGAAAGGTGTTTGAAAAAATTTATGTACCAATTTGGTCACTTTTTTACGAATATTTTTTTATGTTCGAAGTTTATAGAAATTTTTTTATACCATTTTAAAGAGTAACGCCTAATACACAAATTTCATTCAATTCGTGATAGTACTTTTTGCGTTATGACGTTCCGAATGAAGAATTGATTTTAGACACCCTGCACCACCCCCCGCTGAAAAATCCACCATGTCATTTTCAAGAGGAGTTTCTAATCTATCAATTTGCCAAATTTCATTGTAATCTATTAAGCGGTTTACGAGTTATAAGAATTTGAAAAAAAAAATCAGGATTTCTATGGAAAGGTGTTTGAAAAAATTTATGTACCAATTTGGTCACTTTTTTACGAATATTTTTTTATGTTCGAAGTTTATAGAAATTTTTTTTATACCATTTTAAAGAGTAACGCCTAATACACTTTGTAACCAAATTTCATTCAATTCGTGATAGTACTTTTTGCCTTATGACGTTCCGAATGAAGAATTGATTTTAGACCCCCTGCACCACCCCCCGCTGAAAAATCCACCATATCATTTTCAAGAGGAGTTTCTAATCTATCAATTTGCCAAATTTCATTGTAATCTATTAAGCGGTTTACGAGTTATAAGAATTTGAAAAAAAAAATCAGGATTTCTATGGAAAGGTGTTTGAAAAAATGTATGTACCGATTTGGTCACTTTTTTACGAATATTTTTTTATGTTCGAAGTTTATAGAATTTTTTTTATACCATTTTAAAGAGTAACGCCTAATACACAAATTTCATTCAATTCGTGATAGTACTTTTTGCGTTATGACGTTCCGAATGAAGAATTGATTTTAGACCCCCTGCACCACCCCCGCTGAAAAATCCACCATGTCATTTTCAAGAGGAGTTTCCAGTCTATCAATTTGCCAAATTTCATTGTAATCTATTAAGCGGTTTACGAGTTATAAGAATTTGAAAAAAAAAATTCAGGATTTCTATGGAAAGGTGTTTGAAAAAATTTATGTACCAATTTGGTCACTTTTTTACGAATATTTTTTTATGTTCGAAGTTTATAGAAATTTTTTTATACCATTTTAAAGAGTAACGCCTAATACACAAATTTCATTCAATTCGTGATAGTACTTTTTGCGTTATGACGTTCCGAATGAAGAATTGATTTTAGACACCCTGCACCACCCCCCGCTGAAAAATCCACCATGTCATTTTCAAGAGGAGTTTCTAATCTATCAATTTGCCAAATTTCATTGTAATCTATTAAGCGGTTTACGAGTTATAAGAATTTGAAAAAAAAAATCAGGATTTCTATGGAAAGGTGTTTGAAAAAATTTATGTACCAATTTGGTCACTTTTTTACGAATATTTTTTTATGTTCGAAGTTTATAGAAATTTTTTTTATACCATTTTAAAGAGTAACGCCTAATACACTTTGTAACCAAATTTCATTCAATTCGTGATAGTACTTTTTGCCTTATGACGTTCCGAATGAAGAATTGATTTTAGACCCCCTGCACCACCCCCCGCTGAAAAATCCACCATATCATTTTCAAGAGGAGTTTCTAATCTATCAATTTGCCAAATTTCATTGTAATCTATTAAGCGGTTTACGAGTTATAAGAATTTGAAAAAAAAAATCAGGATTTCTATGGAAAGGTGTTTGAAAAAATGTATGTACCGATTTGGTCACTTTTTTACGAATATTTTTTTATGTTCGAAGTTTATAGAATTTTTTTTATACCATTTTAAAGAGTAACGCCTAATACACTTTGTAACCAAATTTCATTCAATTCGTGATAGTACTTTTTGCGTTATGACGTTTCGAATGAAGAATTGATTTAAGACCCCCTGCACCACCCCCCGCTGAAAAATCCACCATGTCATTTTCAAGAGGAGTTTCTAATCTATCAATTTGCCAAATTTCATTGTAATCTTTTAAGCGGTTTACGAGTTATAGGAATTTGAAAAAAAAAATTCAGGATTTCTATGGAAAGGTGTTTGAAAAAATTTATGTACCAATTTGGTCACATTTTTACGAATATTTTTTTATGTTCGAAGTTTATAGAAATTTTTTTTAATACCATTTTAAAGAGTAACGCCTAATACACTTTGTAACCAAATTTCATTCAATTCGTGATAGTACTTTTTGCGTTATGACGTTCCGAATGAAAAATTGATTTTAGACCCCCTGCACCACCCCCCGCTGAAAAATCCACCATGTCATTTTCAAGAGGAGTTTCCAATCTATCAATTTGACAAATTTCATTGTAATCTATTAAGCGGTTTACGAGTTATAAGAATTTGAAAAAAAAAAAAAATTCAGGATTTCTATGGAAAGGTGTTTGAAAAAATTTATGTACCAATTTGGTCACATTTTTACGAATATTTTTTTATGTTCGAAGTTTATAGACATTTTTTTTATACCATTTTAAAGAGTAACGCCTAATACAATTTGTAATCAAATTTCATTCAATTCGTGATAGTACTTTTTGCGTTATGACGTTCCGAATGAAGAATTGATTTTAGACCCCCTGCACCACCCCCCGCTGAAAAATCCACCATGTCATTTTCAAGAGGAGTTTCTAATCTATCAATTTGCCAAATTTCATTGTAATCTATTAAGCGGTTTACGAGTTATAAGAATTTGAAAAAAAAAAAATTCAGGATTTCTATGGAAAGTTGTTTGAAAAAATGTATGTACCACTTTGGTCACATTTTTACGAATATTTTTTTATGTTCGAAGTTTATAGAAATTTTTTTTATACCATTTTAAAGAGTAAAGCCTAATACACTTTGTAACCAAATTTCATTCAATTCGTGATAGTACTTTTTGCGTTATGACGTTCCGAATGAAGAATTGATTTTAGATCCCCTGCACCACCCCCGCTGAAAAATCCACCATGTCATTTTCAAGAGGAGTTTCTAATCTATAAATTTGCCAAATTTCATTGTAATCTATTAAGCTGTTTACGAGTTATAAGAATTTGAAAAAAAAAATTCAGGATTTCTATGGAAAGGTGTTTGAAAAAATTTATGTACCTATTTGGTCACATTTTTACGAATATTTTTTTATGTTCGAAGTTTATAGAAATTTTTTTATACCATTTTAAAGAGTAACGCCTAATACACTTTGTAACCAAATTTCATTCAATTCGTGATAGTACTTTTTGCGTTATGACGTTCCGAATGAAGAATTGATTTTAGACCCCCTGCACCACCCCCGCTGAAAAATCCACCATGTCATTTTCAAGAGGAGTTTCCAGTCTATCAATTTGCCAAATTTTATTGTAATCTATTAAGCTGTTTACGAGTTATAAGAATTTGAAAAAAAAAATTCAGGATTTCTATGGAAAGGTGTTTGAAAAAATTTATGTACCAATTTGGTCACATTTTTACGAATATTTTTTTATGTTCGAAGTTTATAGAAATTTTTTTTATACCGTTTTAAAGAGTAACGCCTAATACACTTTGTAACCAAATTTCATTCAATTCGTGATAGTACTTTTTGCGTTATGACGTTCCGAATGAAGAATTGATTTTAGACCCCCTGCACCACCCCCCGCTGAAAAATCCACCATGTCATTTTCAAGAGCAGTTTCTAATCTATCAATTTGCCAAATTTCATTGTAATCTATTAAGCGGTTTACGAGTTATAAGAATTTGAAAAAAAAAAATTCAGGATTTCTATGGAAAGGTGTTTGAAAAAATTTATGTACCAATTTGGTCACTTTTTTACGAATATTTTTTTATGTTCGAAGTTTATAGAAATTTTTTTATACCATTTTAAAGAGTATATATATATATATCATTTTCAAGAGGAGTTTCTAATCTATCAATTTGCCAAATTTCATTGTAATCTATTAAGCGGTTTACGAGTTATAAGAATTTGAAAAAAAAAAATCAGGATTTCTATGGAAAGGTGTTTGAAAAAATGTATGTACCGATTTGGTCACTTTTTTACGAATATTTTTTTATGTTCGAAGTTTATAGAATTTTTTTTATACCATTTTAAAGAGTAACGCCTAATACACTTTGTAACCAAATTTCATTCAATTCGTGATAGTACTTTTTGCCTTATGACGTTCCGAATGAAGAATTGATTTAAGACCCCCTGCACCACCCCCCGCTGAAAAATCCACCATGTCATTTTCAAGAGGAGTTTCTAATCTATCAATTTGCCAAATTTCATTGTAATCTTTTAAGCGGTTTACGAGTTATAAGAATTTGAAAAAAAAAATTCAGGATTTCTATGGAAAGGTGTTTGAAAAAATTTATGTACCAATTTGGTCACATTTTTACGAATATTTTTTTATGTTCGAAGTTTATAGAAATTTTTTTTAATACCATTTTAAAGAGTAACGCCTAATACACTTTGTAACCAAATTTCATTCAATTCGTGATAGTACTTTTTGCGTTATGACGTTCCGAATGAAGAATTGATTTTAGACCCCCTGCACCACCCCCCGCTGAAAAATCCACCATGTCATTTTCAAGAGGAGTTTCCAATCTATCAATTTGCCAAATTTCATTGTAATCTATTAAGCGGTTTACGAGTTATAAGAATTTGAAAAAAAAAAATTCAGGATTTCTATGGAAAGGTGTTTGAAAAAATGTATGTACCAATTTGGTCACATTTTTACGAATATTTTTTTATGTTCGAAGTTTATAGAAATTTTTTTTTTTTTTTATACCATTTTAAAGAGTAACGCCTAATACACTTTGTAACCAAATTTCATTCAATTCGTGATAGTACTTTTTGCGTTATGACGTTCCGAATGAAGAATTGATTTTAGACCCCCTGCACCACCCCCCGCTGAAAAATCCACCATGTCATTTTCAAGAGGAGTTTCGAATCTATCAATTTGCCAAATTTCATTGTAATCTATCAAGCGGTTTACGAGTTATAAGAATTTGAAAAAAAAAATTCAGGATTTCTATGGAAAGGTGTTTGAAAAAATTTATGTACCAATTTGGTCACATTTTTACGAATATTTTTTTATGTTCGAAGTTTATAGACATTTTTTTTATACCATTTTAAAGAGTAACGCCTAATACAATTTGTAATCAAATTTCATTCAATTCGTGATAGTACTTTTTGCGTTATGACGTTCCGAATGAAGAATTGATTTTAGACCCCCTGCACCACCCCCCGCTGAAAAATCCACCATGTCATTTTCAAGAGGAGTTTCTAATCTATCAATTTGCCAAATTTCATTGTAATCTATTAAGCGGTTTACGAGTTATAAGAATTTGAAAAAAAAAATTCAGGATTTCTATGGAAAGTTGTTTGAAAAAATGTATGTACCAATTTGGTCACATTTTTACGAATATTTTTTTATGTTCGAAGTTTATAGAATTTTTTTTTATACCATTTTAAAGAGTAACGCCTAATACACTTTGTAACCAAATTTCATTCAATTCGTGATAGTACTTTTTGCCTTATGACGTTCCGAATGAAGAATTGATTTTAGACCCCCTGCACCACCCCCCGCTGAAAAATCCACCATATCATTTTCAAGAGGAGTTTCTAATCTATCAATTTGCCAAATTTCATTGTAATCTATTAAGCGGTTTACGAGTTATAAGAATTTGAAAAAAAAAAATCAGGATTTCTATGGAAAGGTGTTTGAAAAAATGTATGTACCGATTTGGTCACTTTTTTACGAATATTTTTTTATGTTCGAAGTTTATAGAATTTTTTTTATACCATTTTAAAGAGTAACGCCTAATACACTTTGTAACCAAATTTCATTCAATTCGTGATAGTACTTTTTGCGTTATGACGTTCCGAATGAAGAATTGATTTAAGACCCCCTGCACCACCCCCCGCTGAAAAATCCACCATGTCATTTTCAAGAGGAGTTTCTAATCTATCAATTTGCCAAATTTCATTGTAATCTTTTAAGCGGTTTACGAGTTATAAGAATTTGAAAAAAAAAATTCAGGATTTCTATGGAAAGGTGTTTGAAAAAATTTATGTACCAATTTGGTCACATTTTTACGAATATTTTTTTATGTTCGAAGTTTATAGAAATTTTTTTTAATACCATTTTAAAGAGTAACGCCTAATACACTTTGTAACCAAATTTCATTCAATTCGTGATAGTACTTTTTGCGTTATGACGTTCCGAATGAAGAATTGATTTTAGACCCCCTGCACCACCCCCCGCTGAAAAATCCACCATGTCATTTTCAAGAGGAGTTTCCAATCTATCAATTTGCCAAATTTCATTGTAATCTATTAAGCGGTTTACGAGTTATAAGAATTTGAAAAAAAAAAATTCAGGATTTCTATGGAAAGGTGTTTGAAAAAATGTATGTACCAATTTGGTCACATTTTTACGAATATTTTTTTATGTTCGAAGTTTATAGAAATTTTTTTTTTTTTTTATACCATTTTAAAGAGTAACGCCTAATACACTTTGTAACCAAATTTCATTCAATTCGTGATAGTACTTTTTGCGTTATGACGTTCCGAATGAAGAATTGATTTTAGACCCCCTGCACCACCCCCCGCTGAAAAATCCACCATGTCATTTTCAAGAGGAGTTTCGAATCTATCAATTTGCCAAATTTCATTGTAATCTATCAAGCGGTTTACGAGTTATAAGAATTTGAAAAAAAAATTCAGGATTTCTATGGAAAGGTGTTTGAAAAAATTTATGTACCAATTTGGTCACATTTTTACGAATATTTTTTTATGTTCGAAGTTTATAGACATTTTTTTTATACCATTTTAAAGAGTAACGCCTAATACAATTTGTAATCAAATTTCATTCAATTCGTGATAGTACTTTTTGCGTTATGACGTTCCGAATGAAGAATTGATTTTAGACCCCCTGCACCACCCCCCGCTGAAAAATCCACCATGTCATTTTCAAGAGGAGTTTCTAATCTATCAATTTGCCAAATTTCATTGTAATCTATTAAGCGGTTTACGAGTTATAAGAATTTGAAAAAAAAAATTCAGGATTTCTATGGAAAGTTGTTTGAAAAAATGTATGTACCAATTTGGTCACATTTTTACGAATATTTTTTTATGTTCGAAGTTTATAGAATTTTTTTTTATACCATTTTAAAGAGTAACGCCTAATACACTTTGTAACCAAATTTCATTCAATTCGTGATAGTACTTTTTGCGTTATGACGTTCCGAATGAAGAATTGATTTTAGATCCCCTGCACCACCCCCGCTGAAAAATCCACCATGTCATTTTCAAGAGGAGTTTCTAATCTATAAATTTGCCAAATTTCATTGTAATCTATTAAGCTGTTTACGAGTTATAAGAATTTGAAAAAAAAAAATTCAGGATTTCTATGGAAAGGTGTTTGAAAAAATTTATGTACCTATTTGGTCACATTTTTATGAATATTTTTTTATGTTCGAAGTTTATAGAAATTTTTTTATACCATTTTAAAGAGTAACGCCTAATACACTTTGTAACCAAATTTCATTCAATTCGTGATAGTACTTTTTGCGTTATGACGTTCCGAATGAAGAATTGATTTTAGACCCCCTGCACCACCCCCGCTGAAAAATCCACCATGTCATTTTCAAGAGGAGTTTCCAGTCTATCAATTTGCCAAATTTTATTGTAATCTATTAAGCTGTTTACGAGTTATAAGAATTTGAAAAAAAAAAATTCAGGATTTCTATGGAAAGGTGTTTGAAAAAATTTATGTACCAATTTGGTCACATTTTTACGAATATTTTTTTATGTTCGAAGTTTATAGAAATTTTTTTTATACCATTTTAAAGAGTAACGCCTAATACACTTTGTAACCAAATTTCATTCAATTCGTGATAGTACTTTTTGCGTTATGACGTTCCGAATGAAGAATTGATTTTAGACCCCCTGCACCACCCCCCGCTGAAAAATCCACCATGTCATTTTCAAGAGGAGTTTCTAATCTATCAATTTGCCAAATTTCATTGTACTCTATTAAGCGGTTTACGAGTTATAAGAATTTGAAAAAAAAAAATTCAGGATTTCTTTGGAAAGGTGTTTGAAAAAATTTATGTACCAATTTGGTCACTTTTTTACGAATATTTTTATATGTTCGAAGTTTATAGAAATTTTTTTTATACCATTTTAAAGAGTAACGCCTAATACACTTTGTAACCAAATTTCATTCAATTCGTGATAGTACTTTTTGCGTTATGACGTTCCGAATGAAGAATTGATTTTAGACCCCCTGCACCACCCCCCGCTGAAAAATCCACCATGTCATTTTCAAGAGGAGTTTCTAATCTATCAATTTGCCAAATTTCATTGTAATCTATTAAGCGGTTTACGAGTTATAAGAATTTGAAAAAAAAAATTCAGGATTTCTATGGAAAGGTGTTTGAAAAAATTTATGTACCAATTTGGTCACATTTTTACGAATATTTTTTTATGTTCGAAGTTTATAGAAATTTTTTTTATACCATTTTAAAGAGTAACGCCTAATACACTTTGTAACCAAATTTCATTCAATTCGTAATAGTACTTTTTGCGTTATGACGTTCCGAATGAAGAATTGATTTTAGACCCCCTGCACCACCCCCCGCTGAAAAATCCACCATGTCATTTTCAAGAGGAGTTTCTAATCTATCAATTTGCCAAATTTCATTGTAATCTATTAAGCGGTTTACGAGTTATAAGAATTTGAAAAAAAAAAAATTCAGGATTTCTATGGAAAGGTGTTTGAAAAAATTTATGTACCAATTTGGTCACATTTTTACGAATATTTTTTTATGTTCGAAGTTTATAGAAATTTTTTTTATACCTTTTTAAAGAGTAACGCCTAATACACTTTGTAACCAAATTTCATTCAATTCGTGATAGTACTTTTTGCGTTATGACGTTCCGAATGAAGAATTGATTTTAGACCCCTGCACCACCCCCCGCTGAAAAATCCACCATGTCATTTTCAAGAGGAGTTTCTAATCTATCAATTTGCCAAATTTCATTGTAATCTATTAAGCGGTTTACGAGTTATAAGAATTTGAAAAAAAAAAATTCAGGATTTCTATGGAAAGTTGTTTGAAAAAATGTATGTACCAATTTGGTCACATTTTTACGAATATTTTTTTATGTTCGAAGTTTATAGAAATTTTTTTTATACCATTTTAAAGAGTAACGCCTAATACACTTTGTAACCAAATTTCATTCAATTCGTGATAGTACTTTTTGCGTTATGACGTTCCGAATGAAGAATTGATTTTACATCCCCTGCACCACCCCCGCTGAAAAATCCACCATGTCATTTTCAAGAGGAGTTTCTAATCTATAAATTTGCCAAATTTCATTGTAATCTATTAAGCTGTTTACGAGTTATAAGAATTTGAAAAAAAAAAATTCAGGATTTCTATGGAAAGGTGTTTGAAAAAATTTATGTACCTATTTGGTCACATTTTTACGAATATTTTTTTATGTTCGAAGTTTATAGAAATTTTTTTATACCATTTTAAAGAGTAACGCCTAATACACTTTGTAACCAAATTTCATTCAATTCGTTATAGTACTTTTTGCGTTATGATGTTCCGAATGAAGAATTGATTTTAGACTCCCTGCACCACCCCCGCTGAAAAATCCACCATGTCATTTTCAAGAGGAGTTTCCAGTCTATCAAATTGCCAAATTTTATTGTAATCTATTAAGCTGTTTACGAGTTATAAGAATTTGAAAAAAAAAATTCAGGATTTCTATGGAAAGGTGTTTGAAAAAATTTATGTACCAATTTGGTCACATTTTTACGAACATTTTTTTATGTTCGAAGTTTATAGAAATTTTTTTTATACCATTTTAAAGAGTAACGCCTAATACACTTTGTAACCAAATTTCATTCAATTCGTGATAGTACTTTTTGCGTTATGACGTTCCGAATGAAGAATTGATTTTAGACCCCCTGCACCACCCCCCGCTGAAAAATCCACCATGTCATTTTCAAGAGGAGTTTCTAATCTATCAATTTGCCAAATTTCATTGTACTCTATTAAGCGGTTTACGAGTTATAAGAATTTGAAAAAAAAAAAATTCAGGATTTCTTTGGAAAGGTGTTTGAAAAAATTTATGTACCAATTTGGTCACTTTTTTACGAATATTTTTATATGTTCGAAGTTTATAGAAATTTTTTTATACCATTTTAAAGAGTAACGCCTAATACACTTTGTAACCAAATTTCATTCAATTCGTGATAGTACTTTTTGCGTTATGACGTTCCGAATGAAGAATTGATTTTAGACCCCCTGCACCACCCCCCGCTGAAAAATCCACCATGTCATTTTCAAGAGGAGTTTCTAATCTATCAATTTGCCAAATTTCATTGTACTCTATTAAGCGGTTTACGAGTTATAAGAATTTGAAAAAAAAAAAATTCAGGATTTCTATGGAAAGGAGTTTGAAAAAATTTATGTACCAATTTGGTCACATTTTTACGAATATTTTTTTATGTTCGAAGTTTATAGAAATTTTTTTTATACCATTTTAAAGAGTAACGCCTAATACACTTTGTAACCAAATTTCATTCAATTCGTGATAGTACTTTTTGCGTTATGACGTTCCGAATGAAGAATTGATTTTAGACCCCCTGCACCACCCCCCGCTGAAAAATCCACCATGTCATTTTCAAGAGGAGTTTCTAATCTATCAATTTGCCAAATTTCATTGTACTCTATTAAGCGGTTTACGAGTTATAAGAATTTGAAAAAAAAAAATTCAGGATTTCTTTGGAAAGGTGTTTGAAAAAATTTATGTACCAATTTGGTCACTTTTTTACGAATATTTTTATATGTTCGAAGTTTATAGAAATTTTTTTTATACCATTTTAAAGAGTAACGCCTAATACACTTTGTAACCAAATTTCATTCAATTCGTGATAGTACTTTTTGCGTTATGACGTTCCGAATGAAGAATTGATTTTAGACCCCCTGCACCACCCGCCGCTGAAAAATCCACCATGTCATTTTCAAGAGGAGTTTCTAATCTATCAATTTGCCAAATTTCATTGTAATCTATTAAGCGGTTTACGAGTTATAAGAATTTGAAAAAAAAAAAATTCAGGATTTCTATGGAAAGGTGTTTGAAAAAATTTATGTACCAATTTGGTCACATTTTTACGAATATTTTTTTATGTTCGAAGTTTATAGAAATTTTTTTTATACCATTTTAAAGAGTAACGCCTAATACACTTTGTAACCAAATTTCATTCAATTCGTGATAGTACTTTTTGCGTTATGACGTTCCGAATGAAGAATTGATTTTAGACCCCCTGCACCACCCCCCGCTGAAAAATCCACCATGTCATTTTCAAGAGGAGTTTCCAATCTATCAATTTGCCAAATTTCATTGTAATCTATTAAGCGGTTTACGAGTTATAAGAATTTGAAAAAAAAAAAATCAGGATTTCTATGGAAAGGTGTTTGAAAAAATTTATGTACCAATTTGGTCACTTTTTTACGAATATTTTTTTATGTTCGAAGTTTATAGAAATTTACGAGTTATAAGAATTTGAAAAAAAAAATTCAGGATTTCTATGAAAAGGTGTTTGAAAAAATTTATGTACCAATTTGGTCACATTTTTACGAATATTTTTTTATGTTCGAAGTTTATAGAAATTTTTTTTATACCATTTTAAAGAGTAACGCCTAATACACTTTGTAACCAAATTTCATTCAATTCGTGATAGTACTTTTTGCGTTATGACGTTCCGAATGAAGAATTGATTTTAGACCCCCTGCACCACCCCCCGCTGAAAAATCCACCATGTCATTTTCAAGAGGAGTTTCTAATCTATAAATTTGCCAAATTTCATTGTAATCTATTAAGCGGTTTACGAGTTATAAGAATTTGAAAAAAAAAAAATCAGGATTTCTATGGAAAGGTGTTTGAAAAAATTTATGTACCAATTTGGTCACTTTTTTACGAATATTTTTTTATGTTCGAAGTTTATAGAAATTTTTTTATACCATTTTGAAGAGTAATGCCTAATACACTTTGTAACCAAATTTCATTCAATTCGTGATAGTACTTTTTGCGTTATGACGTTCCGAATGAAGAATTGATTTTAGACCCCCTGCACCACCCCCCGCTGAAAAATCCACCATGTCATTTTCAAGAGGAGTTTCTAATCTATCAATTTGCCAAATTTCATTGTAATCTATTAAGCGGTTTACGAGTTATAAGAATTTGAAAAAAAAAAATCAGGATTTCTATGGAAAGGTGTTTGAAAAAATTTATGTACCAATTTGGTCACTTTTTTACGAATATTTTTTTATATTCGAAGTTTAGAGAAATTTTTTTTATACCTTTTTAAAGAGTAACGCCTAATACACTTTGTAACCAAATTTCATTCAATTCGTGATAGTACTTTTTGCGTTATGACGTTCCGAATGAAGAATTGATTTTAGACCCCCTGCACCACCCCCCGCTGAAAAATCCACCATGTCATTTTCAAGAGGAGTTTCTAATCTATCAATTTGCCAAATTTCATTGTAATCTATTAAGCGGTTTACGAGTTATAAGAATTTGAAAAAAAAATCAGGATTTCTATGGAAAGGTGTTTGAAAAAATTTATGTACCAATTTGGTCACTTTTTTACGAATATTTTTTTATGTTCGAAGTTTAGAGAAATTTTTTTTATACCTTTTTAAAGAGTAACGCCTAATACACTTTGTAACCAAATTTCATTCAATTCGTGATAGTTCTTTTTGCGTTATGACGTTCCGAATGAAGAATTGATTTTAGACCCCCTGCACCACCCCCCGCTGAAAAATCCACCATGTCATTTTCAAGAGGAGTTTCTAATCTATCAATTTGCCAAATTTCATTGTAATCTATTAAGCGGTTTACGAGTTATAAGAATTTGAAAAAAAAAAAATTCAGGATTTCTATGAAAAGGTGTTTGAAAAAATGTATGTACCAATTTGGTCACTTTTTTACGAATATTTTTTTATGTTCGAAGTTTATAGAAATTTGTTTTATACCATTTTAAAGAGTAACGCCTAATACACTTTGTAACCAAATTTCATTCAATTCGTGATATTACTTTTTGCGTTATGACGTTCCGAATGAAGAATTGATTTTAGACCCCCTGCACCACCCCCCGCTGAAAAATCCACCATGTCATTTTCAAGAGGAGTTTCTAATCTATCAATTTGCCAAATTTCATTGTAATCTATTAAGCGGTTTATGAGTTATAAGAATTTGAAAAAAAAAAATCAGGATTTCTATGGAAAGGTGTTTGAAAAAATGTATGTACCAATTTGGTCACTTTTTTACGAATATTTTTTTATGTTCGAAGTTTATAGAAATTTTTTTTATACCTTTTTAAAGAGTAACGCCTAATACACTTTGTAACCAAATTTCATTCAATTCGTGATAGTACTTTTTGCGTTATGACGTTCCGAATGAAGAATTGATTTTAGACCCCCTGCACCACCCCCCGCTGAAAAATCCACTATGTCATTTTCAAGAGGAGTTTCTAATCTATCAATTTGCCAAATTTCATTGTAATCTATTAAGCGGTTTACGAGTTATAAGAATTTGAAAAAAAAAATCAGGATTTCTATGGAAAGGTGTTTAAAAAAATGTATGTACCAATTTGTTCACTTTTTTACGAATATTTTTTTATGTTCCAAGTTTATAGACATTTTTTTTATACCATTTTAAAGAGTAACGCCTAATACACTTTGTAACCAAATTTCATTCAATTCGTGATAGTACTTTTTGCGTTATGACGTTCCGAATGAAGAATTGATTTTAGACCCCCTGCACCACCCCCCGCTGAAAAATCCACCATGTCATTTTCAAGAGGAGTTTCTAATCTATCAATTTGCCAAATTTCATTGTAATCTATTAAGCGGTTTATGAGTTATAAGAATTTGAAAAAAAAAAATCAGGATTTCTATGGAAAGGTGTTTGAAAAAATGTATGTACCAATTTGGTCACTTTTTTACGAATATTTTTTTATGTTCGAAGTTTAGAGAAATTTTTTTTATACCATTTTAAAGAGTAACGCCTAATACACTTTGTAACCAAATTTCATTCAATTCGTGATAGTACTTTTTGCGTTATGACGTTCCGAATGAAGAATTGATTTTAGACCCCCTGCACCACCCCCCGCTGAAAAATCCACCATGTCATTTTCAAGAGGAGTTTCTAATCTATCAATTTGCCAAATTTCATTGTAATCTATTAAGCGGTTTACGAGTTATAAGAATTTGAAAAAAAAAATCAGGATTTCTATGGAAAGGTGTTTAAAAAAATTTATGTACCAATTTGGTCACTTTTTTACGAATATTTTTTTATGTTCGAAGTTTATAGAAATTTTTTTTATACCATTTTAAAGAGTAACGCCTAATACACTTTGTAATCAAATTTCATTATATTAGTGATAGTACTTTTTGCGTTATGACGTTCCGAATGAAGAATTGATTTTAGACCCCCTGCACCACCACCCGCTGAAAAATCAACCATGTCATTTTCAAGAGGAGTTTCTAATCTATCAATTTGCCAAATTTCATTGTAATCTATTAAGCGGTTTACGAGTTATAAGAATTTGAAAAAAAAAAAAATTCAGGATTCTTATGAAAAGGTGTTTGAAAAAATGTATGTACCAATTTGGTCACTTTTTTACGAATATTTTTTTATGTTCGAAGTTTATAGAAATTTTTTTTATACCATTTTAAAGAGTAACGCCTAATACACTTTGTTACCAAATTTCATTCAATTCATGATAGTACTTTTTGCGTTATGACGTTCCGAATGAAGAATTGATTTTAGACCCCCTGCACCACCCCCCGCTGAAAAATCCACCATGTCATTTTCAAGAGGAGTTTCTAATCTATCAATTTGCCAAATTTCATTGTAATCTATTAAGCGGTTTACGAGTTATAAGAATTTGAAAAAAAAAAAATTCAGGATTTCTATGAAAAGGTGTTTGAAAAAATGTATGTACCAATTTGGTCACTTTTTTACGAATATTTTTTTATGTTCGAAGTTTATAGAAATTTGTTTTATACCATTTTAAAGAGTAACGCCTAATACACTTTGTAACCAAATTTCATTCAATTCGTGATAGTACTTTTTGCGTTATGACGTTCCGAATGAAGAATTGATTTTAGACCCCCTGCACCACCCCCCGCTGAAAAATCCACCATGTCATTTTCAAGAGGAGTTTCTAATCTATCAATTTGCCAAATTTCATTGTAATCTATTAAGCGGTTTACGAGTTATAAGAATTTGAAAAAAAAAAAATTCAGGATTTCTATGAAAAGGTGTTTGAAAAAATGTATGTACCAATTTGGTCACTTTTTTACGAATATTTTTTTATGTTCGAAGTTTATAGAAATTTGTTTTATACCATTTTAAAGAGTAACGCCTAATACACTTTGTAACCAAATTTCATTCAATTCGTGATAGTACTTTTTGCGTTAAGACGTTCCGA
The DNA here is from genome assembly GCA_932526625.1 of Rhingia campestris. Lineage (NCBI taxonomy): Eukaryota > Metazoa > Arthropoda > Insecta > Diptera > Syrphidae > Rhingia > Rhingia campestris. The sequence goes on from OW052185.1 coordinate 82,138,122, forward strand.
ATGAAGAATTGATTTTAGACCCCCTGCACCACCCCCCGCTGAAAAATCCACCATGTCATTTTCAAGAGGAGTTTCTAATCTATCAATTTGCCAAGTTTCATTGTAATCTATTAAGCGGTTTACGAGTTATAAGAATTTGAAAAAAAAAAAAAATTCAGGATTTCTATGGAAAGGTGTTTGAAAAAATGTATGTACCAATTTGGTCACTTTTTTACGAATATTTTTTTATGTTCGAAGTTTATAGAAATTTTTTTTATACCATTTTAAAGAGTAACGCCTAATACACTTTGTTACCAAATTTCATTCAATTCGTGATAGTACTTTTTGCGTTATGACGTTCCGAATGAAGAATTGATTTTAGACCCCCTGCACCATCCCCCGCTGAAAAATCCACCATGTCATTTTCAAGAGGAGTTTCTAATCTATCAATTTGCCAAATTTCATTGTAATCTATTAAGCGGTTTACGAGTTATAAGAATTTGAAAAAAAAAAATTCAGGATTTCTATGAAAAGGTGTTTGAAAAAATGTATGTACCAATTTGGTCACTTTTTTACGAATATTTTTTATGTTCGAAGTTTATAGAAATTTGTTTTATACCATTTTAAAGAGTAACGCCTAATACACTTTGTAACCAAATTTCATTCAATTCGTGATAGTACTTTTTGCGTTATGACGTTCCGAATGAAGAATTGATTTTAGACCCCCTGCACCACCCCCCGCTGAAAAATCCACCATGTCATTTTCAAGAGGAGTTTCTAATCTATCAATTTGCCAAATTTCATTGTAATCTATTAAGCGGTTTATGAGTTATAAGAATTTGAAAAAAAAAATCAGGATTTCTATGGAAAGGTGTTTGAAAAAATGTATGTACCAATTTGGTCACTTTTTTACGAATATTTTTTTATGTTCGAAGTTTATAGAAATTTTTTTTATACCATTTTAAAGAGTAACGCCTAATACACTTTGTAACCAAATTTCATTCAATTCGTGATAGTACTTTTTGCGTTATGACGTTCCGAATGAAGAATTGATTTTAGACCCCTTGCACCACCCCCCGCTAAAAAATCCACCATGTCATTTTCAAGAGGAGTTTCTAATCTATCAATTTGCCAAATTTCATTGTAATCTATTAAGCGGTTTACGAGTTATAGGAATTTGAAAAAAAAAAAATTCAGGATTTCTATGGAAAGGTGTTTGAAAAAATTTATGTACCAATTTGATCAATTTTTTACGAATATTTTTTTATGTTCGAAGTTTACAGACATTTTTTTTATACCATTTTAAAGAGTAACGCCTAATACACTTTGTAACCAAATTTCATTCAATTCGTGATAGTACTTTTTGCGTTATGACGTTCCGAATGAAGAATTGATTTTAGACCCCCTGCACCACCCCCCGCTGAAAAATCCGCCATGTCATTTTCAAGAGGAGTTTCTAATCTATCAATTTGCCAAAATTCATTGTAATCTATTAAGCGGTTTACGAGTTATAAGAATTTGAAAAAAAAAAAAAAAACAGGATTTCTATGGAAAGGTGTTTGAAAAAATTTATGTACCAATTTGGTCACTTTTTTACGAATATTTTTTTATGTTCGAGGTTTATAGAAATTTTTTTTATACCATTTTAAAGAGTAACGCCTAATACACTTTGTAACCAAATTTCATTCAATTCGTGATAGTACTTTTTGCGTTATGACGTTCCGAATGAAGAATTGATTTTAGACCCCCTGCACCACCCCCCGCTGAAAAATCCACCATGTCATTTTCAAGAGGAGTTTCTAATCTATCAATTTGCCAAATTTCATTGTAATCTATTAAGCGGTTTACGAGTTATAAGAATTTGAAAAAAAAATTCAGGATTTCTATGGAAAGGTGTTTGAAAAAATGTATCTACCCATTTGGTCACTTTTTTACGAATATTTTTTTATGTTCGAAGTTTATAGAAATTTTTTTTATACCATTTTAAAGAGTAACGCCTAATACACTTTGTAACCAAATTTCATTCAATTCGTGATAGTACTTTTTGCGTTATGACGTTCCGAATGAAGAATTGATTTTAGACCCCCTGCACCACCCCCCGCTGAAAAATCCACCATGTCATTTTCAAGAGGAGTTTCTAATCTATCAATTTGCCAAATTTCATTGTAATCTATTAAGCGGTTTACGTGTTATAAGAATTTGAAAAAAAAATTCAGGATTTCTATGGAAAGGTGTTTGAAAAAATTTATTTACTAATTTGGTCACTTTTTTACGAATATTTTTTTATGTTCGAAGTTTATAGAAATTTTTTTTATACCATTTTAAAGAGTAACGCCTAATACACTTTGTAACCAAATTTCATTCAATTCGTGATAGTACTTTTTGCGTTATGACGTTCCGAATGAAGAATTGATTTTAGACCCCCTGCACCACCCCCGCTGAAAAATCCACCATGTCATTTTCAAGAGGAGTTTCTAATCTATCAATTTGCCAAATTTCATTGTAATCTATTAAGCGGTTTACGAGTTATAAGAATTTGAAAAAAAAAAAAATTCAGGATTTCTATGGAAAGGTGTTTGAAAAAATTTATGTACCAATTTGGTCACTTTTTTACGAATATTTTTTTATGTTCGAAGTTTATAGACATTTTTTTTTATACCATTTTAAAGAGTAACGCCTAATACACTTTGTAACCAAATTTCATTCAATTCGTGATAGTACTTTTTGCGTTATGACGTTCCGAATGAAGAATTGATTTTAGACCCCCTGCACCACCCCCGCTGAAAAATCCACCATGTCATTTTCAAGAGGAGTTTCTAATCTATCAATTTGCCAAATTTCATTGTAATCTATTAAGCGGTTTACGAGTTATAAGAATTTGAAAAAAAAAATTCAGGATTTCTATGGAAAGGTGTTTGAAAAAATTTATGTACCAATTTGGTCACTTTTTTACGAATATTTTTTTATGTTCGAAGTTTATAGAAATTTTTTTATACCATTTTAAAGAGTAACGCCTAATACACTTTGTAACAAAATTTCATTCAATTCGTGATAGTACTTTTTGCGTTATGACGTTCCGAATGAAGAATTGATTTTAGACCCCCTGCACCACCCCCCGCTGAAAAATCCACCATGTCATTTTCAAGAGGAGTTTCTAATCTATCAATTTGCCAAATTTCATTGTAATCTATTAAGCGGTTTACGAGTTATAAGAATTTGAAAAAAAAAATTCAGGATTTCTATGGAAAGGTGTTTGAAAAAATTTATGTACCAATTTGGTCACTTTTTTACGAATATTTTTTTATGTTCGAAGTTTATAGAAATTTTTTTTTATACCATTTTAAAGAGTAACGCCTAATATACTTTGTAACCAAATTTCATTCAATTCGTGATAGTACTTTTTGCGTTATGACGTTCCGAATGAAGAATTGATTTTAGACCCTCTGCACCACCCGCCGCTGAAAAATCCACCATGTCATTTTCAAGAGGAGTTTCTAATCTATCAATTTGCCAAATTTCATTGTAAACTATTAAGCGGTTTACGAGTTATAAGAATTTGAAAAAAAAAAATTCAGGATTTCTTTGGAAAGGTGTTTGAAAAAATGTATGTACCAATTTGGTCACTTTTTTACGAATATTTTTTTATGTTCGAAGTTTATAGAAATTTTTTTTATACCATTTTAAAGAGTAACGCCTAATACACTTTGTAACCAAATTTCATTCAATTCGTGATAGTACTTTTTGCGTTATGACGTTCCGAATGAAGAATTGATTTTAGACCCCCTGCACCACCCGCCGCTGAAAAATCCACCATGTCATTTTCAAGAGGAGTTTCTAATCTATCAATTTGCCAAGTTTCATTGTAATCTATTAAGCGGTTTACGAGTTATAAGAATTTGAAAAAAAAAATTCAGGATTTCTATGGAAAGGTGTTTGAAAAAATTTATGTACCAATTTGGTCACTTTTTTACGAATATTTTTTTATGTTCGAAGTTTAGAGAAATTTTTTTTATACCATTTTAAAGAGTAACGCCTAATACACTTTGTAACCAAATTTCATTCAATTCGTGATAGTACTTTTTGCGTTATGACGTTCCGAATGAAGAATTGATTTTAGACCCCCTGCACCACCCCCCGCTGAAAAATCCACCATGTCATTTTCAAGAGGAGTTTCTAATCTATCAATTTGCCAAATTTCATTGTAATCTATTAAGCGGTTTACGAGTTATAAGAATTTGAAAAAAAAAAAAATTCAGGATTTCTTTGGAAAGGTGTTTGAAAAAATTTATGTACCAATTTGGTCACTTTTTTACGAATATTTTTTTATGTTCGAAGTTTATAGAAATTTTTTTTATACCATTTTAAAGAGTAACGCCTAATACACTTTGTAACCAAATTTCATTCAATTCGTGATAGTACTTTTTGCGTTATGACGTTCCGAATGAAGAATTGATTTTAGACCCCCTGCACCACCCCCCGCTGAAAAATCCACCATGTCATTTTCAAGAGGAGTTTCTAATCTATCAATTTGCCAAATTTCATTGTAATCTATTAAGCGGTTTACGTGTTATAAGAATTTGAAAAAAAAATTCAGGATTTCTATGGAAAGGTGTTTGAAAAAATTTATGTACCAATTTGGTCACTTTTTTACGAATATTTTTTTATGTTCGAAGTTTATAGAAATTTTTTTTATACCATTTTAAAGAGTAACGCCTAATACACTTTGTAACCAAATTTCATTCAATTCGTGATAGTACTTTTTGCGTTATGACGTTCCGAATGAAGAATTGATTTTAGACCCCCTGCACCACCCCCGCTGAAAAATCCACCATGTCATTTTCAAGAGGAGTTTCTAATCTATCAATTTGCCAAATTTCATTGTAATCTATTAAGCGGTTTACGAGTTATAAGAATTTGAAAAAAAAAATTCAGGATTTCTATGGAAAGGTGTTTGAAAAAATTTATGTACCAATTTGGTCACTTTTTTACGAATATTTTTTTATGTTCGAAGTTTATAGAAATTTTTTTTATACCATTTTAAAGAGTAACGCCTAATACACTTTGTAACCAAATTTCATTCAATTCGTGATAGTACTTTTTGCGTTATGACGTTCCGAATGAAGAATTGATTTTAGACCCCCTGCACCACCCGCCGCTGAAAAATCCACCATGTCATTTTCAAGAGGAGTTTCTAATCTATCAATTTGCCAAGTTTCATTGTAATCTATTAAGCGGTTTACGAGTTATAAGAATTTGAAAAAAAAAATTCAGGATTTCTATGGAAAGGTGTTTGAAAAAATTTATGTACCAATTTGGTCACTTTTTTACGAATATTTTTTTATGTTCGAAGTTTATAGAAATTTTTTTTATACCATTTTAAAGAGTAACGCCTAATACACTTTGTAACCAAATTTCATTCAATTCGTGATAGTACTTTTTGCGTTATGACGTTCCGAATGAAGAATTGATTTTAGACCCCCCGCACCACCCCCCGCTGAAAAATCCACCATGTCATTTTCAAGAGGAGTTTCTAATCTATCAATTTGCCAAATTTCATTGTAATCTATTAAGCGGTTTACGAGTTATAAGAATTTGAAAAAAAAAATTCAGGATTTCTATGGAAAGGTGTTTGAAAAAATTTATGTACCAATTTGGTCACTTTTTTACGAATATTTTTTTATGTTCGAAGTTTATAGAAATTTTTTTTATACCATTTTAAAGAGTAACGCCTAATACACTTTGGAACCAAATTTCATTCAATTCGTGATAGTACTTTTTGCGTTATGACGTTCCGAATGAAGAATTGATTTTAGACCCCCTGCACCACCCCCCGCTGAAAAATCCACCATGTCATTTTCAAGAGGAGTTTCTAATCTATCAATTTGCCAAATTTCATTGTAATCTATTAAGCGGTTTACGAGTTATAAGAATTTGAAAAAAAAAAATTCAGGATTTCTATGGAAAGGTGTTTGAAAAAATTTATGTACCAATTTGGTCACTTTTTTACGAATATTTTTTTATGTTCGAAGTTTATAGAAAGTTTTTTTATACCATTTTAAAGAGTAACGCCTAATACACTTTGTAACCAAATTTCATTCAATTCGTGATAGTACTTTTTGCGTTATGACGTTCCGAATGAAGAATTGATTTTAGACCCCCTGCACCACCCCCCGCTGAAAAATCCACCATGTCATTTTCAAGAGGAGTTTCTAATCTATCAATTTGCCAAATTTCATTGTAATCTATTAAGCGGTTTACGAGTTATAAGAATTTGAAAAAAAAAATTCAGGATTTCTATGGAAAGGTGTTTGAAAAAATTTATGTACCAATTTGGTCACTTTTTTACGAATATTTTTTTATGTTCGAAGTTTATAGAAATTTTTTTTATACCATTTTAAAGAGTAACGCCTAATACACTTTGTAACCAAATTTCATTCAATTCGTGATAGTACTTTTTGCGTTATGACGTTCCGAATGAAGAATTGATTTTAGACCCCCTGCACCACCCCCCGCTGAAAAATCCACCATGTCATTTTCAAGAGGAGTTTCTTATCTATCAATTTGCCAAATTTCATTGTTATCTATTAAACGGTTTACGAGTTATAAGAATTTGAAAAAAAAAAATTCAGGATTTCTTTGGAAAGGTGTTTGAAAAAATTTATGTACCAATTTGGTCACTTTTTTACGAATATTTTTTTATGTTCGAAGTTTATAGAAATTTTTTTTATACCATTTTAAAGAGTAACGCCTAATACACTTTGTTACCAAATTTCATTCAATTCGTGATAGTACTTTTTGCGTTATGACGTTCCGAATGAAGAATTGATTTTAGACCCCCTGCACCACCCCCCGCTGAAAAATCCACCATGTCATTTTCAAGAGGAGTTTCTAATCTATCAATTTGCCAAATTTCATTGTAATCTATTAAGCGGTTCACGAGTTATAAGAATTTGAAAAAAAAAAAAATTCAGGATTTCTTTGGAAAGGTGTTTGAAAAAATTTATGTACCAATTTGGTCACTTTTTTACGAATATTTTTTTATGTTCGAAGTTTATAGAAATTTTTTTTATACCATTTTAAAGAGTAACGCCTAATACACTTTGTTACCAAATTTCATTCAATTCGTGATAGTACTTTTTGCGTTATGACGTTCCGAATGAAGAATTGATTTTAGACCCCCTGCACCACCCCCCGCTGAAAAATCCACCATGTCATTTTCAAGAGGAGTTTCTAATCTATCAATTTGCCAAATTTCATTGTAATCTATTAAGCGGTTTACGAGTTATAAGAATTTGAAAAAAAAAAATTCAGGATTTCTTTGGAAAGGTGTTTGAAAAAATTTATGTACCAATTTGGTCACTTTTTTACGAATATTTTTTTATGTTCGAAGTTTATAGAAATTTTTTTTATACCATTTTAAAGAGTAACGCCTAATACACTTTGTTACCAAATTTCATTCAATTCGTGATAGTACTTTTTGCGTTATGACGTTCCGAATGAAGAATTGATTTTAGACCCCCTGCACCACCCCCCGCTGAAAAATCCACCATGTCATTTTCAAGAGGAGTTTCTAATCTATCAATTTGCCAAATTTCATTGTAATCTATTAAGCGGTTTACGAGTTATAAGAATTTGAAAAAAAAAATTCAGGATTTCTTTGGAAAGGTGTTTGAAAAAATTTATGTACCAATTTGGTCACTTTTTTACGAATATTTTTTTATGTTCGAAGTTTATAGAAATTTTTTTTATACCATTTTAAAGAGTAACGCCTAATACACTTTGTAACCAAATTTCATTCAATTCGTGATAGTACTTTTTGCGTTATGACGTTCCGAATGAAGAATTGATTTTAGACCCCCTGCACCACCCCCCACTGAAAAATCCACCATGTCATTTTCAAGAGGAGTTTCTAATCTATCAATTTGCCAAATTTCATTGTTATCTATTAAGCGGCTTACGAGTTAAAAGAATTTGAAAAAAAAAAAAATTCAGGATTTCTTTGGAAAGGTGTTTGAAAAAATTTATGTACCAATTTGGTCACTTTTTTACGAATATTTTTTTATGTTCGAAGTTTATAGAAATTTTTTTTATACCATTTTAAAGAGTAACGCCTAATACACTTTGTAACCAAATTTCATTCAATTCGTGATAGTACTTTTTGCGTTATGACGTTCCGAATGAAGAATTGATTTTAGACCCCCTGCACCACCCCCGCTGAAAAATCCACCATGTCATTTTCAAGAGGAGTTTCTAATCTATCAATTTGCCAAATTTCATTGTAATCTATTAAGCGGTCTACGAGTTATAAGAATTTGAAAAAAAAAATTCAGGATTTCTTTGGAAAGGTGTTTGAAAAAATTTATGTACCAATTTGGTCACTTTTTTACGAATATTTTTTTATGTTCGAAGTTTATAGAAATTTTTTTTATACCATCTTAAAGAGTAACGCCTAATACACTTTGTAACCAAATTTCATTCAATTCGTGATAGTACTTTTTGCGTTATGACGTTCCGAATGAAGAATTGATTTTAGACACCCTGCACCACCCCCCGCTGAAAAATCCACCATGTCATTTTCAAGAGGAGTTTCTAATCTATCAATTTGCCAAATTTCATTGTAATCTATTAAGCGGTTTACGAGTTATAAGAATTTAAAAAAAAAAAATTCAGGATTTCTTTGGAAAGGTGTTTGAAAAAATTTATGTACCAATTTGGTCACTTTTTTACGAATATTTTTTTATGTTCGAAGTTTATAGAAATTTTTTTTATACCATTTTAAAGAGTAACGCCTAATACACTTTGTAACCAAATTTCATTCAATACGTGACAGTACTTTTTGCGTTATGACGTTCCGAATGAAGAATTGATTTTAGACCCCCTGCACCAAAGAGTAACGCCTAATACACTTTGTAACCAAATTTCATTCAATTCGTGATAGTACTTTTTGCGTTATGACGTTCCGAATGAAGAATTGATTTTAGACCCCCTGCACCACCCCCGCTGAAAAATCCACCATGTCATTTTCAAGAGGAGTTTCTAATCTATCAATTTGCCAAATTTCATTGTAATCTATTAAGCGGTTTACGAGTTATAAGAATTTGAAAAAAAAAATTCAGGATTTCTTTGGAAAGGTGTTTGAAAAAATGTATGTACCAATTTGGTCACTTTTTTACGAATATTTTTTTATGTTCGAAGTTTATAGAAATTTTTTTTATACCATTTTAAAGAGTAACGCCTAATACACTTTGTAACCAAATTTCATTCAATTCGTGATAGTACTTTTTGCGTTATGACGTTCCGAATGAAGAATTGATTTTAGACCCCCTGCACCACCCCCCGCTGAAAAATCCACCATGTCATTTTCAAGAGGAGTTTCTAATCTATCAATTTGCCAAATTTCATTGTAATCTATTAAGCGGTTTACGAGTTATAAGAATTTGAAAAAAAAAATTCAGGATTTCTATGGAAAGGTGTTTGAAAAAATTTATGTACCAATTTGGTCACTTTTTTACGAATATTTTTTTATGTTCGAAGTTTATAGAAATTTTTTTTATACCATTTTAAAGAGTAACGCCTAATACACTTTGTAACCAAATTTCATTCAATTCGTGATAGTACTTTTTGCGTTATGACGTTCCGAATGAAGAATTGATTTTAGACCCCCTGCACCACCCCCCGCTGAAAAATCCACCATGTCATTTTCAAGAGGAGTTTCTTATCTATCAATTTGCCAAATTTCATTGTTATCTATTAAACGGTTTACGAGTTATAAGAATTTGAAAAAAAAAATTCAGGATTTCTTTGGAAAGGTGTTTGAAAAAATTTATGTACCAATTTGGTCACTTTTTTACGAATATTTTTTTATGTTCGAAGTTTATAGAAATTTTTTTTATACCATTTTAAAGAGTAACGCCTAATACACTTTGTTACCAAATTTCATTCAATTCGTGATAGTACTTTTTGCGTTATGACGTTCCGAATGAAGAATTGATTTTAGACCCCCTGCACCACCCCCCGCTGAAAAATCCACCATGTCATTTTCAAGAGGAGTTTCTAATCTATCAATTTGCCAAATTTCATTGTAATCTATTAAGCGGTTTACGAGTTATAAGAATTTGAAAAAAAAAAAATTCAGGATTTCTTTGGAAAGGTGTTTGAAAAAATTTATGTACCAATTTGGTCACTTTTTTACGAATATTTTTTTATGTTCGAAGTTTATAGAAATTTTTTTTATACCATTTTAAAGAGTAACGCCTAATACACTTTGTTACCAAATTTCATTCAATTCGTGATAGTACTTTTTGCGTTATGACGTTCCGAATGAAGAATTGATTTTAGACCCCCTGCACCACCCCCCGCTGAAAAATCCACCATGTCATTTTCAAGAGGAGTTTCTAATCTATCAATTTGCCAAATTTCATTGTAATCTATTAAGCGGTTTACGAGTTATAAGAATTTGAAAAAAAAAAATTCAGGATTTCTTTGGAAAGGTGTTTGAAAAAATTTATGTACCAATTTGGTCACTTTTTTACGAATATTTTTTTATGTTCGAAGTTTATAGAAATTTTTTTTATACCATTTTAAAGAGTAACGCCTAATACACTTTGTTACCAAATTTCATTCAATTCGTGATAGTACTTTTTGCGTTATGACGTTCCGAATGAAGAATTGATTTTAGACCCCCTGCACCACCCCCCGCTGAAAAATCCACCATGTCATTTTCAAGAGGAGTTTCTAATCTATCAATTTGCCAAATTTCATTGTAATCTATTAAGCGGTTTACGAGTTATAAGAATTTGAAAAAAAAAATTCAGGATTTCTTTGGAAAGGTGTTTGAAAAAATTTATGTACCAATTTGGTCACTTTTTTACGAATATTTTTTTATGTTCGAAGTTTATAGAAATTTTTTTTATACCATTTTAAAGAGTAACGCCTAATACACTTTGTAACCAAATTTCATTCAATTCGTGATAGTACTTTTTGCGTTATGACGTTCCGAATGAAGAATTGATTTTAGACCCCCTGCACCACCCCCCACTGAAAAATCCACCATGTCATTTTCAAGAGGAGTTTCTAATCTATCAATTTGCCAAATTTCATTGTTATCTATTAAGCGGCTTACGAGTTAAAAGAATTTGAAAAAAAAAAAAATTCAGGATTTCTTTGGAAAGGTGTTTGAAAAAATTTATGTACCAATTTGGTCACTTTTTTACGAATATTTTTTTATGTTCGAAGTTTATAGAAATTTTTTTTATACCATTTTAAAGAGTAACGCCTAATACACTTTGTAACCAAATTTCATTCAATTCGTGATAGTACTTTTTGCGTTATGACGTTCCGAATGAAGAATTGATTTTAGACCCCCCGCTGAAAAATCCACCATGTCATTTTCAAGAGGAGTTTCTAATCTATCAATTTGCCAAATTTCATTGTAATCTATTAAGCGGTTTACGAGTTATAAGAATTTGAAAAAAAAAAAAATTCAGGATTTCTATGGAAAGGTGTTTGAAAAAATTTATGTACCAATTTGGTCACTTTTTTACGAATATTTTTTTATGTTCGAAGTTTATAGAATTTTTTTTATACCATTTTAAAGAGTAACGCCTAATACACTTTGTAACCAAATTTCATTCAATTCGTGATAGTACTTTTTGCGTTATGACGTTCCGAATGAAGAATTGATTTTAGACCCCCTGCACCACCCCCCGCTGAAAAATCCACCATGTCATTTTCAAGAGGAGTTTCTAATCTATCAATTTGCCAAATTTCATTGTAATCTATTAAGCGGTTTACGAGTTATAAGAATTTGAAAAAAAAAAAAATTCAGGATTTCTATGGAAAGGTGTTTGAAAAAATTTATGTACCAATTTGGTCACTTTTTTACGAATATTTTTTTATGTTCGAAGTTTATAGAAATTTTTTTTATACCATTTTAAAGAGTAACGCCTAATACACTTTGTAACCAAATTTCATTCAATTCGTGATAGTACTTTTTGCGTTATGACGTTCCGAATGAAGAATTGATTTTAGACCCCCTGCACCACCCCCCGCTGAAAAATCCACCATGTCATTTTCAAGAGGAGTTTCTAATCTATCAATTTGCTAAATTTCATTGTAATCTATTAAGCGGTTTACGAGTTATAAGAATTTGAAAAAAAAAAATTCAGGATTTCTATGGAAAGGTGTTTGAAAAAATGTATGTACCAATTTGGTCACTTTTTTACGAATATTTTTTTATGTTCGAAGTTTATAGAAATTTTTTTTATACCATTTTAAAGAGTAACGCCTAATACACTTTGTAACCAAATTTCATTCAATTCGTGATAGTACTTTTTGCGTTATGACGTTCCGAATGAAGAATTGATTTTAGACCCCCTGCACCACCCCCCGCTGAAAAATCCACCATGTCATTTTCAAGAGGAGTTTCTAATCTATCAATTTGCCAAATTTCATTGTAATCTATTAAGCGGTTTACGAGTTATAAGAATTTGAAAAAAAAAAAATTCAGGATTTCTATGGAAAGGTGTTTGAAAAAATTTATGTACCAATTTGGTCACTTTTTTACGAATATTTTTTTATGTTCGAAGTTTATAGAAATTTTTTTTATACCATTTTAAAGAGTAACGCCTAATACACTTTGTAACCAAATTTCATTCAATTCGTGATAGTACTTTTTGCGTTATGACGTTCCGAATGAAGAATTGATTTTAGACCCCCTGCACCACCCCCCGCTGAAAAATCCACCATGTCATTTTCAAGAGGAGTTTCTAATCTATCAATTTGCCAAATTTCATTGTAATCTATTAAGCGGTTTACGAGTTATAAGAATTTGAAAAAAAAAAAATTCAGGATTTCTATGGAAAGGTGTTTGAAAAAATTTATGTACCAATTTGGTCACTTTTTTACGAATATTTTTTTATGTTCGAAGTTTATAGAAATTTTTTTTATACCATTTTAAAGAGTAACGCCTAATACACTTTGTAACCAAATTTCATTCAATTCGTGATAGTACTTTTTGCGTTATGACGTTCCGAATGAAGAATTGATTTTAGACCCCCTGCACCACCCCCCGCTGAAAAATCCACCATGTCATTTTCAAGAGGAGTTTCTAATCTATCAATTTGCCAAATTTCATTGTAATCTATTAAGCGGTTTACGAGTTATAAGAATTTGAAAAAAAAAAATTCAGGATTTCTATGGAAAGGTGTTTGAAAAAATTTATGTACCAATTTGGTCACTTTTTTACGAATATTTTTTTATGTTCGAAGTTTATAGAAATTTTTTTTATACCATTTTAAAGAGTAACGCCTAATACACTTTGTAACCAAATTTCATTCAATTCGTGATAGTACTTTTTGCGTTATGACGTTCCGAATGAAGAATTGATTTTAGACCCCCTGCACCACCCCCCGCTGAAAAATCCACCATGTCATTTTCAAGAGGAGTTTCTAATCTATCAATTTGCCAAATTTCATTGTAATCTATTAAGCGGTTTACGAGTTATAAGAATTTGAAAAAAAAAAATTCAGGATTTCTATGGAAAGGTGTTTGAAAAAATTTATGTACCAATTTGGTCACTTTTTTACGAATATTTTTTTATGTTCGAAGTTTATAGAAATTTTTTTTATACCATTTTAAAGAGTAACGCCTAATACACTTTGTAACCAAATTTCATTCAATTCGTGATAGTACTTTTTGCGTTATGACGTTCCGAATGAAGAATTGTTTTTAGACCCCCTGCACCACCCCCCGCTGAAAAATCCACCATGTCATTTTCAAGAGGAGTTTCTAATCTATCAATTTGCCAAATTTCATTGTAATCTATTAAGCGGTTTACGAGTTATAAGAATTTGAAAAAAAAAAAAAATTCAGGATTTCTATGGAAAGGTGTTTGAAAAAATTTATGTACCAATTTGGTCACTTTTTTACGAATATTTTTTTATGTTCGAAGTTTATAGAAATTTTTTTTATACCATTTTAAAGAGTAACGCCTAATACACTTTGTAACCAAATTTCATTCAATTCGTGATAGTACTTTTTGCGTTATGACGTTCCGAATGAAGAATTGATTTTAGACCCCCTGCACCACCCCCCGCTGAAAAATCCACCATGTCATTTTCAAGAGGAGTTTCTAATCTATCAATTTGCCAAATTTCATTGTAATCTATTAAGCGGTTTACGAGTTATAAGAATTTGAAAAATAAAAAAAATTCAGGATTTCTATGGAAAGGTGTTTGAAAAAATTTATGTACCAATTTGGTCACTTTTTTACGAATATTTTTTTATGTTCGAAGTTTATAGAAATTTTTTTTATACCATTTTAAAGAGTAACGCCTAATACACTTTGTAACCAAATTTCATTCAATTCGTGATAGTACTTTTTGCGTTATGACGTTCCGAATGAAGAATTGATTTTAGACCCCCTGCACCACCCCCCGCTGAAAAATCCACCATGTCATTTTCAAGAGGAGTTTCTAATCTATCAATTTGCCAAATTTCATTGTAATCTATTAAGCGGTTTACGAGTTATAAGAATTTGAAAAAAAAAAAAATTCAGGATTTCTATGGAAAGGTGTTTGAAAAAATTTATGTACCAATTTGGTCACTTTTTTACGAATATTTTTTTATGTTCGAAGTTTATAGAAATTTTTTTTATACCATTTTAAAGAGTAACGCCTAATACACTTTGTAACCAAATTTCATTCAATTCGTGATAGTACTTTTTGCGTTATGACGTTCCGAATGAAAAATTGATTTTAGACCCCCTGCACCACCCCCCGCTGAAAAATCCACCATGTCATTTTCAAGAGGAGTTTCTAATCTATCAATTTGCCAAATTTCATTGTAATCTATTAAGCGGTTTACGAGTTATAAGAATTTGAAAAAAAAAAAATTCACGATTTCTATGGAAAGGTGTTTGAAAAAATGTATGTACCAATTTGGTCACTTTTTTACGAATATTTTTTTATGTTCGAAGTTTATAGAAATTTTTTTTATACCATTTTAAAGAGTAACGCCTAATACACTTTGTAACCAAATTTCATTCAATTCGTGATAGTACTTTTTGCGTTATGACGTTCCGAATGAAGAATTGATTTTAGACCCCCTGCACCATCCCCCGCTGAAAAATCCACCATGTCATTTTCAAGAGGAGTTTCTAATCTATCAATTTGCCAAATTTCATTGTAATCTATTAAGCGGTTTACGAGTTATAAGAATTTGAAAAAAAAAAATTCAGGATTTCTATGGAAAGGTGTTTGAAAAAATTTATGTACCAATTTGGTCACTTTTTTACGAATATTTTTTTATGTTCGAAGTTTATAGAAATTTTTTTTATACCATTTTAAAGAGTAACGCCTAATACACTTTGTAACCAAATTTCATTCAATTCGTGATAGTACTTTTTGCGTTATGACGTTCCGAATGAAGAATTGATTTTAGACCCCCTGCACCAACCCCCGCTGAAAAATCCACCATGTCATTTTCAAGAGGAGTTTCTAATCTATCAATTTGCCAAATTTCATTGTAATCTATTAAGCGGTTTACGAGTTATAAGAATTTGAAAAAAAAAAATTCAGGATTTCTATGGAAAGGTGTTTGAAAAAATTTATGTACCAATTTGGTCACTTTTTTACGAATATTTTTTTATGTTCGAAGTTTATAGAAATTTTTTTTATACCATTTTAAAGAGTAACGCCTAATACACTTTGTAACCAAATTTCATTCAATTCGTGATAGTACTTTTTGCGTTATGACGTTCCGAATGAAGAATTGATTTTAGACCCCCTGCACCACCCCCCGCTGAAAAATCCACCATGTCATTTTCAAGAGGAGTTTCTAATCTATCAATTTGCCAAATTTCATTGTAATCTATTAAGCGGTTTACGAGTTATAAGAATTTGAAAAAAAAAAAAAAAATTCAGGATTTCTATGGAAAGGTGTTTGAAAAAATTTATGTACCAATTTGGTCACTTTTTTACGAATATTTTTTTATGTTCGAAGTTTATAGAAATTTTTTTTATACCATTTTAAAGAGTAACGCCTAATACACTTTGTAACCAAATTTCATTCAATTCGTGATAGTACTTTTTGCGTTATGACGTTCCGAATGAAGAATTGATTTTAGACCCCCTGCACCACCCCCCGCTGAAAAATCCACCATGTCATTTTCAAGAGGAGTTTCTAATCTATCAATTTGCCAAATTTCATTGTAATCTATTAAGCGGTTTACGAGTTATAAGAATTTGAAAAAAAAAAATTCAGGATTTCTATGGAAAGGTGTTTGAAAAAATTTTTGTACCAATTTGGTCACTTTTTTACGAATATTTTTTTATGTTCGAAGTTTATAGAAATTTTTTTTATACCATTTTAAAGAGTAACGCCTAATACACTTTGTAACCAAATTTCATTCAATTCGTGATAGTACTTTTTGCGTTATGCCGTTCCGAATGAAGAATTGATTTTAGACCCCCTGCACCACCCCCCGCTGAAAAATCCCCCATGTCATTTTCAAGAGGAGTTTCTAATCTATCAATTTGCCAAATTTCATTGTAATCTATTAAGCGGTTTACGAGTTATAAGAATTTGAAAAAAAAAAAAATTCAGGATTTCTATGGAAAGGTGTTTGAAAAAATTTATGTACCAATTTGGTCACTTTTTTACGAATATTTTTTTATGTTCGAAGTTTATAGAAATTTTTTTTATACCATTTTAAAGAGTAACGCCTAATACACTTTGTAACCAAATTTCATTCAATTCGTGATAGTACTTTTTGCGTTATGACGTTCCGAATGAAGAATTGATTTTAGACCCCCTGCACCACCCCCCGCTGAAAAATCCACCATGTCATTTTCAAGAGGAGTTTCTAATCTATCAATTTGCCAAATTTCATTGTAATCTATTAAGCGGTTTACGAGTTATAAGAATTTGAAAAAAAAAAAATTCAGGATTTCTATGGAAAGGTGTTTGAAAAAATTTTTGTATCAATTTGGTCACTTTTTTACGAATATTTTTATATGTTCGAAGTTTATAGAAATTTTTTTTATACCATTTTAAAGAGTAACGCCTAATACACTTTGTAACCAAATTTCATTCAATTCGTGATAGTACTTTTTGCGTTATGACGTTCCGAATGAAGAATTGATTTTAGACCCCCTGCACCACCCCCCGCTGAAAAATCCACCATGTCATTTTCAAGAGGAGTTTCTAATCTATCAATTTGCCAAATTTCATTGTAATCTATTAAGCGGTTTACGAGTTATAAGAATTTGAAAAAAAAAAAAATTCAGGATTTCTATGGAAAGGTGTTTGAAAAAATTTATGTACCAATTTGGTCACTTTTTTACGAATATTTTTTTATGTTCGAAGTTTATAGAAATTTTGTTTATACCATTTTAAAGAGTAACGCCTAATACACTTTGTAACCAAATTTCATTCAATTCGTGATAGTACTTTTTGCGTTATGACGTTCCGAATGAAGAATTGATTTTAGACCCCCTGCACCACCCCCCGCTGAAAAATCCACCATGTCATTTTCAAGAGGAGTTTCTAATCTATCAATTTGCCAAATTTCATTGTAATCTATTAAGCGGTTTACGAGTTATAAGAATTTGAAAAAAAAAAAATTCAGGATTTCTATGGAAAGGTGTTTGAAAAAATTTATGTACCAATTTGGTCACTTTTTTACGAATATTTTTTTATGTTCGAAGTTTATAGAAATTTTTTTTATACCATTTTAAAGAGTAACGCCTAATACACTTTGTAACCAAATTTCATTCAATTCGTGATAGTACTTTTTGCGTTATGACGTTCCGAATGAAGAATTGATTTTAGACCCCCTGCACCACCCCCCGCTGAAAAATCCACCATGTCATTTTCAAGAGGAGTTTCTAATCTATCAATTTGCCAAATTTCATTGTAATCTATTAAGCGGTTTACGAGTTATAAGAATTTGAAAAAAAAAAAATTCAGGATTTCTATGGAAAGGTGTTTGAAAAAATTTATGTACCAATTTGGTCACTTTTTTACGAATATTTTTTTATGTTCGAAGTTTATAGAATTTTTTTTTATACCATTTTAAAGAGTAACGCCTAATACACTTTGTAACCAAATTTCATTCAATTCGTGATAGTACTTTTTGCGTTATGACGTTCCGAATGAAGAATTGATTTTAGACCCCCTGCACCAACCCCCGCTGAAAAATCCACCATGTCATTTTCAAGAGGAGTTTCTAATCTATCAATTTGCCAAATTTCATTGTAATCTATTAAGCGGTTTACGAGTTATAAGAATTTGAAAAAAAAAAATTCAGGATTTCTATGGAAAGGTGTTTGAAAAAATTTATGTACCAATTTGGTCACTTTTTTACGAATATTTTTTTATGTTCGAAGTTTATAGAAATTTTTTTTATACCATTTTAAAGAGTAACGCCTAATACACTTTGTAACCAAATTTCATTCAATTCGTGATAGTACTTTTTGCGTTATGACGTTCCGAATGAAGAATTGATTTTAGACCCCCTGCACCACCCCCCGCTGAAAAATCCACCATGTCATTTTCAAGAGGAGTTTCTAATCTATCAATTTGCCAAATTTCATTGTAATCTATTAAGCGGTTTACGAGTTATAAGAATTTGAAAAAAAAAAAAAATTCAGGATTTCTATGGAAAGGTGTTTGAAAAAATTTATGTACCAATTTGGTCACTTTTTTACGAATATTTTTTTATGTTCGAAGTTTATAGAAATTTTTTTTTATACCATTTTAAAGAGTAACGCCTAATACACTTTGTAACCAAATTTCATTCAATTCGTGATAGTACTTTTTGCGTTATGACGTTCCGAATGAAGAATTG
This sequence comes from Rhingia campestris, assembly GCA_932526625.1. Taxonomy (NCBI): domain Eukaryota; kingdom Metazoa; phylum Arthropoda; class Insecta; order Diptera; family Syrphidae; genus Rhingia; species Rhingia campestris. The sequence goes on from OW052185.1 coordinate 82,156,951, forward strand.
ATTTTAGACCCCCTGCACCACCCCCCGCTGAAAAATCCACCATGTCATTTTCAAGAGGAGTTTCTAATCTATCAATTTGCCAAATTTCATTGTAATCTATTAAGCGGTTTACGAGTTATAAGAATTTGAAAAAAAAAAAATTCAGGATTTCTATGGAAAGGTGTTTGAAAAAATTTATGTACCAATTTGGTCACTTTTTTACGAATATTTTTTTATGTTCGAAGTTTATAGAAATTTTTTTTATACCATTTTAAAGAGTAACGCCTAATACACTTTGTAACCAAATTTCATTCAATTCGTGATAGTACTTTTTGCGTTATGACGTTCCGAATGAAGAATTGATTTTAGACCCCCTGCACCACCCCCCGCTGAAAAATCCCCCATGTCATTTTCAAGAGGAGTTTCTAAACTATCAATTTGCCAAATTTCATTGTAATCTATTAAGCGGTTTACGAGTTATAAGAATTTGAAAAAAAAAATTCAGGATTTCTATGGAAAGGTGTTTGAAAAAATTTATGTACCAATTTGGTCACTTTTTTACGAATATTTTTTTATGTTCGAAGTTTATAGAAATTTTTTTTATACCATTTTAAAGAGTAACGCCTAATACACTTTGTAACCAAATTTCATTCAATTCGTGATAGTACTTTTTGCGTTATGACGTTCCGAATGAAGAATTGATTTTAGACCCCCTGCACCACCCCCCGCTGAAAAATCCACCATGTCATTTTCAAGAGGAGTTTCTAATCTATCAATTTGCCAAATTTCATTGTAATCTATTAAGCGGTTTACGAGTTATAAGAATTTGCAAAAAAAAAAATTCAGGATTTCTATGGAAAGGTGTTTGAAAAAATTTTTGTATCAATTTGGTCACTTTTTTACGAATATTTTTATATGTTCGAAGTTTATAGAAATTTTTTTTATACCATTTTAAAGAGTAACGCCTAATACACTTTGTAACCAAATTTCATTCAATTCGTGATAGTACTTTTTGCGTTATGACGTTCCGAATGAAGAATTGATTTTAGACCCCCTGCACCACCCTCCGCTGAAAAATCCACCATGTCATTTTCAAGAGGAGTTTCTAATCTATCAATTTGCCAAATTTCATTGTAATCTATTAAGCGGTTTACGAGTTATAAGAATTTGAAAAAAAAAAAAAATTCAGGATTTCTATGGAAAGGTGTTTGAAAAAATTTATGTACCAATTTGGTCACTTTTTTACGAATATTTTTTTATGTTCGAAGTTTATAGAAATTTTTTTTATACCATTTTAAAGAGTAACGCCTAGTACACTTTGTAACCAAATTTCATTCAATTCGTGATAGTACTTTTTGCGTTATGACGTTCCGAATGAAGAATTGATTTTAGACCCCCTGCACCACCCCCCGCTGAAAAATCCACCATGTCATTTTCAAGAGGAGTTTCTAATCTATCAATTTGCCAAATTTCATTGTAATCTATTAAGCGGTTTACGAGTTATAAGAATTTGAAAAAAAAAAATTCAGGATTTCTATGGAAAGGTGTTTGAAAAAATTTATGTACCAATTTGGTCACTTTTTTACGAATATTTTTTTATGTTCGAAGTTTATAGAAATTTTTTTTATACCATTTTAAAGAGTAACGCCTAATACACTTTGTAACCAAATTTCATTCAATTCGTGATAGTACTTTTTGCGTTATGACGTTCCGAATGAAGAATTGATTTTAGACCCCCTGCACCACCCCCCGCTGAAAAATCCACCATGTCATTTTCAAGAGGAGTTTCTAAACTATCAATTTGCCAAATTTCATTGTAATCTATTAAGCGGTTTACGAGTTATAAGAATTTGAAAAAAAAAAATTCAGGATTTCTATGGAAAGGTGTTTGAAAAAATTTATGTACCAATTTGGTCACTTTTTTACGAATATTTTTTTATGTTCGAAGTTTATAGAAATTTTTTTTATACCATTTTAAAGAGTAACGCCTAATACACTTTGTAACCAAATTTCATTCAATTCGTGATAGTACTTTTTGCGTTATGACGTTCCGAATGAAGAATTGATTTTAGACCCCCTGCACCACCCCCCGCTGAAAAATCCACCATGTCATTTTCAAGAGGAGTTTCTAATCTATCAATTTGCCAAATTTCATTGTAATATATTAAGCGGTTTACGAGTTATAAGAATTTGAAAAAAAAAAATTCAGGATTTCTATGGAAAGGTGTTTGAAAAAATTTATGTACCAATTTGGTCACTTTTTTACGAATATTTTTTTATGTTCGAAGTTTATAGAAATTTTTTTTATACCATTTTAAAGAGTAACGCCTAATACACTTTGTAACCAAATTTCATTCAATTCGTGATAGTACTTTTTGCGTTATGACGTTCCGAATGAAGAATTGATTTTAGACCCCCTGCACCACCCCCCGCTGAAAAATCCACCATGTCATTTTCAAGAGGAGTTTCTAATCTATCAATTTGCCAAATTTCATTGTAATCTATTAAGCGGTTTACGAGTTATAAGAATTTGAAAAAAAAAAAATTCAGGATTTCTATGGAAAGGTGTTTGAAAAAATTTATGTACCAATTTGGTCACTTTTTTACGAATATTTTTTTATGTTCGAAGTTTATAGAAATTTTTTTTATACCATTTTAAAGAGTAACGCCTAATACACTTTGTAACCAAATTTCATTCAATTCGTGATAGTACTTTTTGCGTTATGACGTTCCGAATGAAGAATTGATTTTAGACCCCCTGCACCACCCCCCGCTGAAAAATCCACCATGTCATTTTCAAGAGGAGTTTCTAATCTATCAATTTGCCAAATTTCATTGTAATCTATTAAGCGGTTTACGAGATATAAGAATTTGAAAAAAAAAAATTCAGGATTTCTATGGAAAGGTGTTTGAAAAAATTTATGTACCAATTTGGTCACTTTTTTACGAATATTTTTTTATGTTCGAAGTTTATAGAAATTTTTTTTATACCATTTTAAAGAGTAACGCCTAATACACTTTGTAACCAAATTTCATTCAATTCGTGATAGTACTTTTTGCGTTATGACGTTCCGAATGAAGAATTGATTTTAGACCCCCTGCACCACCCCCCGCTGAAAAATCCACCATGTCATTTTCAAGAGGAGTTTCTAATCTATCAATTTGCCAAATTTCATTGTAATCTATTAAGCGGTTTACGAGTTATAAGAATTTGAAAAAAAAAAAAAATTCAGGATTTCTATGGAAAGGTGTTTGAAAAAATTTATGTACCAATTTGGTCACTTTTTTACGAATATTTTTTTATGTTCGAAGTTTATAGAAATTTTTTTTATACCATTTTAAAGAGTAACGCCTAATACACTTTGTAACCAAATTTCATTCAATTCGTGATAGTACTTTTTGCGTTATGACGTTCCGAATGAAGAATTGATTTTAGACCCCCTGCACCACCCCCCGCTGAAAAATCCACCATGTCATTTTCAAGAGGAGTTTCTAATCTATCAATTTGCCAAATTTCATTGTAATCTATTAAGCGGTTTACGAGTTATAAGAATTTGAAAAATAAAAAAAATTCAGGATTTCTATGGAAAGGTGTTTGAAAAAATTTATGTACCAATTTGGTCACTTTTTTACGAATATTTTTTTATGTTCGAAGTTTATAGAAATTTTTTTTATACCATTTTAAAGAGTAACGCCTAATACACTTTGTAACCAAATTTCATTCAATTCGTGATAGTACTTTTTGCGTTATGACGTTCCGAATGAAGAATTGATTTTAGACCCCCTGCACCACCCCCCGCTGAAAAATCCACCATGTCATTTTCAAGAGGAGTTTCTAATCTATCAATTTGCCAAATTTCATTGTAATCTATTAAGCGGTTTACGAGTTATAAGAATTTGAAAAAAAAAAAATTCAGGATTTCTATGGAAAGGTGTTTGAAAAAATTTATGTACCAATTTGGTCACTTTTTTACGAATATTTTTTTATGTTCGAAGTTTATAGAAATTTTTTTTATACCATTTTAAAGAGTAACGCCTAATACACTTTGTAACCAAATTTCATTCAATTCGTGATAGTACTTTTTGCGTTATGACGTTCCGAATGAAGAATTGATTTGGTCACTTTTTTACGAATATTTTTTTATGTTCGAAGTTTATAGAAATTTTTTTTATACCATTTTAAAGAGTAACGCCTAATACACTTTGTAACCAAATTTCATTCAATTCGTGATAGTACTTTTTGCGTTATGACGTTCCGAATGAAGAATTGATTTTAGACCCCCTGCACCACCCCCCGCTGAAAAATCCACCATGTCATTTTCAAGAGGAGTTTCTAATCTATCAATTTGCCAAATTTCATTGTAATCTATTAAGCGGTTTACGAGTTATAAGAATTTGAAAAAAAAAAATTCAGGATTTCTATGGAAAGGTGTTTGAAAAAATTTTTGTATCAATTTGGTCACTTTTTTACGAATATTTTTTTATGTTCGAAGTTTATAGAAATTTTTTTTATACCATTTTAAAGAGTAACGCCTAATACACTTTGTAACCAAATTTCATTCAATTCGTGATAGTACTTTTTGCGTTATGACATTCCGAATGAAGAATTGATTTTAGACCCCCTGCACCACCCCCCGCTGAAAAATCCACCATGTCATTTTCAAGAGGAGTTTCTAATCTATCAATTTGCCAAATTTCATTGTAATCTATTAAGCGGTTTACGAGTTATAAGAATTTGAAAAAAAAAAAATTCAGGATTTCTATGGAAAGGTGTTTGAAAAAATTTATGTACCAATTTGGTCACTTTTTTACGAATATTTTTTTATGTTCGAAGTTTATAGAAATTTTTTTTATACCATTTTAAAGAGTAACGAATAATACACTTTGTAACCAAATTTCATTCAATTCGTGATAGTACTTTTTGCGTTATGACGTTCCGAATGAAGAATTGATTTTAGACCCCCTGCACCACCCCCCGCTGAAAAATCCACCATGTCATTTTCAAGAGGAGTTTCTAATCTATCAATTTGCCAAATTTCATTGTAATCTATTAAGCGGTTTACGAGTTATAAGAATTTGAAAAAAAAAAAATTCAGGATTTCTATGGAAAGGTGTTTGAAAAAATTTATGTACCAATTTGGTCACTTTTTTACGAATATTTTTTTATGTTCGAAGTTTATAGAAATTTTTTTTATACCATTTTAAAGAGTAACGCCTAATACACTTTGTAACCAAATTTCATTCAATTCGTGATAGTACTTTTTGCGTTATGACGTTCCGAATGAAGAATTGATTTTAGACCCCCTGCACCACCCCCGCTGAAAAATCCACCATGTCATTTTCAAGAGGAGTTTCTAATCTATCAATTTGCCAAATTTCATTGTAATCTATTAAGCGGTTTACGAGTTATAAGAATTTGTAAAAAAAAAAATTCAGGATTTCTATGGAAAGTTGTTTGAAAAAATTTTTGTACCAATTTGGTCACTTTTTTACGAATATTTTTTTATGTTCGAAGTTTATAGAAATTTTTTTTATACCATTTTAAAGAGTAACGCCTAATACACTTTGTAACCAAATTTCATTCAATTCGTGATAGTACTTTTTGCGTTATGACGTTCCGAATGAAGAATTGATTTTAGACCCCCTGCACCACCCCCCGCTGAAAAATCCACCATGTCATTTTCAAGAGGAGTTTCTAATCTATCAATTTGCCAAATTTCATTGTAATCTATTAAGCGGTTTACGAGTTATAAGAATTTGAAAAAAAAAAAAAATCAGGATTTCTATGGAAAGGTGTTTGAAAAAATGTATGTACCAATTTGGTCACTTTTTTACGAATATTTTTTTATGTTCGAAGTTTATAGAAATTTTTTTTATACCATTTTAAAGAGTAACGCCTAATACACTTTGTAACCAAATTTCATTCAATTCGTGATAGTACTTTTTGCGTTATGACGTTCCGAATGAAGAATTGATTTTAGACCCCCTGCACCACCCCCCGCTGAAAAATCCACCATGTCATTTTCAAGAGGAGTTTCTAATCTATCAATTTGCCAAATTTCATTGTAATCTATTAAGCGGTTTACGAGTTATAAGAATTTGAAAAAAAAAAAATTCAGGATTTCTATGGAAAGGTGTTTGAAAAAATTTATGTACCAATTTGGTCACTTTTTTACGAATATTTTTTTATGTTCGAAGTTTATAGAAATTTTTTTTATACCATTTTAAAGAGTAACGCCTAATACACTTTGTAACCAAATTTCATTCAATTCGTGATAGTACTTTTTGCGTTATGACGTTCCGAATGAAGAATTGATTTTTTGCACCACCCCCCGCTGAAAAATCCACCATGTCATTTTCAAGAGGAGTTTCTAATCTATCAATTTGCCAAATTTCATTGTAATCTATTAAGCGGTTTACGAGTTATAAGAATTTGAAAAAAAAAAAAAATTCAGGATTTCTATGGAAAGGTGTTTGAAAAAATTTATGTACCAATTTGGTCACTTTTTTACGAATATTTTTTTATGTTCGAAGTTTATAGAAATTTTTTTTATACCATTTTAAAGAGTAACGCCTAATACACTTTGTAACCAAATTTCATTCAATTCGTGATAGTACTTTTTGCGTTATGACGTTCCGAATGAAGAATTGATTTTAGACCCCCTGCACCACCCCCCGCTGAAAAATCCACCATGTCATTTTCAAGAGGAGTTTCTAATCTATCAATTTGCCAAATTTCATTGTAATCTATTAAGCGGTTTACGAGTTATAAGAATTTGAAAAAAAAAAAATTCAGGATTTCTATGGAAAGGTGTTTGAAAAAATTTATGTACCAATTTGGTCACTTTTTTACGAATATTTTTTTATGTTCGAAGTTTATAGAAATTTTTTTTATACCATTTTAAAGAGTAACGCCTAATACACTTTGTAACCAAATTTCATTCAATTCGTGATAGTACTTTTTGCGTTATGACGTTCCGAATGAAGAATTGATTTTAGACCCCCTGCACCACCCCCGCTGAAAAATCCACCATGTCATTTTCAAGAGGAGTTTCTAATCTATCAATTTGCCAAATTTCATTGTAATCTATTAAGCGGTTTACGAGTTATAAGAATTTGAAAAAAAAAAATTCAGGATTTCTATGGAAAGGTGTTTGAAAAAATTTTTGTATCAATTTGGTCACTTTTTTACGAATATTTTTTTATGTTCGAAGTTTATAGAAATTTTTTTTTATACCATTTTAAAGAGTAACGCCTAATACACTTTGTAACCAAATTTCATTCAATTCGTGATAGTACTTTTTGCGTTATGACGTTCCGAATGAAGAATTGATTTTAGACCCCCTGCACCACCCCCCGCTGAAAAATCCACCATGTCATTTTCAAGAGGAGTTTCTAATCTATCAATTTGCCAAATTTCATTGTAATCTATTAAGCGGTTTACGAGTTATAAGAATTTGAAAAAAAAAAATTCAGGATTTCTATGGAAAGGTGTTTGAAAAAATTTATGTACCAATTTGGTCACTTTTTTACGAATATTTTTTTATGTTCGAAGTTTATAGAAATTTTTTTTATACCATTTTAAAGAGTAACGAATAATACACTTTGTAACCAAATTTCATTCAATTCGTGATAGTACTTTTTGCGTTATGACGTTCCGAATGAAGAATTGATTTTAGACCGCCTGCACCACCCCCCGCTGAAAAATCCACCATGTCATTTTCAAGAGGAGTTTCTAGTCTATCAATTTGCCAAATTTCATTGTAATCTATTAAGCGGTTTACGAGTTATAAGAATTTGAAAAAAAAAATTCAGGATTTCTATGGAAAGGTGTTTGAAAAAATTTATGTACCAATTTGGTCACTTTTTTACGAATATTTTTTTATGTTCGAAGTTTATAGAAATTTTTTTTATACCATTTTAAAGAGTAACGCCTAATACACTTTGTAACCAAATTTCATTCAATTCGTGATAGTACTTTTTGCGTTATGACGTTCCGAATGAAGAATTGATTTTAGACCCCCTGCACCACCCCCCGCTGAAAAATCCACCATGTCATTTTCAAGAGGAGTTTCTAATCTATCAATTTGCCAAATTTCATTGTAATCTATTAAGCGGTTTACGAGTTATAAGAATTTGAAAAAAAAAAAAATTCAGGATTTCTATGGAAAGGTGTTTGAAAAAATTTATGTACCAATTTGGTCACTTTTTTACGAATATTTTTTTATGTTCGAAGTTTATAGAAATTTTTTTTATACCATTTTAAAGAGTAACGCCTAATACACTTTGTAACCAAATTTCATTCAATTCGTGATAGTACTTTTTGCGTTATGACGTTCCGAATGAAGAATTGATTTTAGACCCCCTGCACCAACCCCCGCTGAAAAATCCACCACGTCATTTTCAAGAGGAGTTTCTAATCTATCAATTTGCCAAATTTCATTGTAATCTAGTAAGCGGTTTACGAGTTATAAGAATTTGAAAAAAAAAAAAATTCAGGATTTCTATGGAAAGGTGTTTGAAAAAATTTATGTACCAATTTGGTCACTTTTTTACGAATATTTTTTTATGTTCGAAGTTTATAGAAATTTTTTTTATACCATTTTAAAGAGTAACGCCTAATACACTTTGTAACCAAATTTCATTCAATTCGTGATAGTACTTTTTGCGTTATGACGTTCCGAATGAAGAATTGATTTTAGACCCCCTGCACCACCCCCCGCTGAAAAATCCACCATGTCATTTTCAAGAGGAGTTTCTAATCTATCAATTTGCCAAATTTCATTGTAATCTATTAAGCGGTTTACGAGTTATAAGAATTTGAAAAAAAAAAAATTCAGGATTTCTATGGAAAGGTGTTTGAAAAAATTTATGTACCAATTTGGTCACTTACACCATTTTAAAGAGTAACGCCTAATACACTTTGTAACCAAATTTCATTCAATTCGTGATAGTACTTTTTGCGTTATGACGTTCCGAATGAAGAATTGATTTTAGACCCCCTGCACCACCCCCCGCTGAAAAATCCACCATGTCATTTTCAAGAGGAGTTTCTAATCTATCAATTTGCCAAATTTCATTGTAATCTAGTAAGCGGCTTACGAGTTATACGAATTTGAAAAAAAAAAAATTCAGGATTTCTATGGAAAGGTGTTTGAAAAAATTTATGTACCAATTTGGTCACTTTTTTACGAATATTTTTTTATGTTCGAAGTTTATAGAAATTTTTTTTATACCATTTTAAAGAGTAACGCCTAATACACTTTGTAACCAAATTTCATTCAATTCGTGATAGTACTTTTTGCGTTATGACGTTCCGAATGAAGAATTGATTTTAGACCCCCTGCACCACCCCCCGCTGAAAAATCCACCATGTCATTTTCAAGAGGAGTTTCTAATCTATCAATTTGCCAAATTTCATTGTAATCTATTAAGCGGTTTACGAGTTATAAGAATTTGAAAAAAAAAAAATTCAGGATTTCTATGGAAAGGTGTTTGAAAAAATTTATGTAACAATTTGGTCACTTTTTTAAGAATATTTTTTTATGTTCGAAGTTTATAGAAATTTTTTTTATACCATTTTAAAGAGTAACGCCTAATACACTTTGTAACCAAATTTCATTCAATTCGTGATAGTACTTTTTGCGTTATGACGTTCCGAATGAAGAATTGATTTTAGACCCCCTGCACCACCCCCCGCTGAAAAATCCACCATGTCATTTTCAAGAGGAGTTTCTAATCTATCAATTTGCCAAATTTCATTGTAATCTATTAAGCGGCTTACGAGTTATAAGAATTTGAAAAAAAAAAAAAATTCAGGATTTCTATGGAAAGGTGTTTGAAAAAATTTATGTACCAATTTGGTCACTTTTTTACGAATATTTTTTTATGTTCGAAGTTTATAGAAATTTTTTTTATACCATTTTAAAGAGTAACGCCTAATACACTTTGTAACCAAATTTCATTCAATTCGTGATAGTACTTTTTGCGTTATGACGTTCCGAATGAAGAATTGATTTTAGACCCCCTGCACCAACCCCCGCTGAAAAATCCACCATGTCATTTTCAAGAGGAGTTTCTAATCTATCAATTTGCTAAATTTCATTGTAATCTATTAAGCGGTTTACGAGTTATAAGAATTTGAAAAAAAAAAAAATTCAGGATTTCTATGGAAAGGTGTTTGAAAAAATTTATGTACCAATTTGGTCACTTTTTTAGGAATATTTTTTTATGTTCGAAGTTTATAGAAATTTTTTTTATACCATTTTAAAGAGTAACGCCTAATACACTTTGTAACCAAATTTCATTCAATTCGTGATAGTACTTTTTGCGTTATGACGTTCCGAATGAAGAATTGATTTTAGACCCCCTGCACCACCCCCCGCTGAAAAATCCACCATGTCATTTTCAAGAGGAGTTTCTAATCTATCAATTTGCCAAATTTCATTGTAATCTATTAAGCGGTTTACGACTTATAAGAATTTGAAAAAAAAAAAATTCAGGATTTCTATGGAAAGGTGTTTGAAAAAATTTTTGTACCAATTTGGTCACTTTTTTACGAATATTTTTTTATGTTCGAAGTTTATAGAAATTTTTTTTATACCATTTTAAAGAGTAACGCCTAATACACTTTGTAACCAAATTTCATTCAATTCGTGATAGTACTTTTTGCGTTATGACGTTCCGAATGAAGAATTGATTTTAGACCCCCTGCACCAACCCCCGCTGAAAAATCCACCATGTCATTTTCAAGAGGAGTTTCTAATCTATCAATTTGCCAAATTTCATTGTAATCTATTAAGCGGTTTACGAGTTATAAGAATTTGAAAAAAAAAAAAAATTCAGGATTTCTATGGAAAGGTGTTTGAAAAAATTTATGTACCAATTTGGTCACTTTTTTACGAATATTTTTTTATGTTCGAAGTTTATAGAAATTTTTTTTATACCATTTTAAAGAGTAACGCCTAATACACTTTGTAACCAAATTTCATTCAATTCGTGATAGTACTTTTTGCGTTATGACGTTCCGAATGAAGAATTGATTTTAGACCCCCTGCACCACCCCCCGCTGAAAAATCCACCATGTCATTTTCAAGAGGAGTTTCTAATCTATCAATTTGCCAAATTTCATTGTAATCTATTAAGCGGTTTACGAGTTATAAGAATTTGAAAAAAAAAAAATTCAGGATTTCTATGGAAAGGTGTTTGAAAAAATTTATGTACCAATTTGGTCACTTTTTTACGAATATTTTTTTATGTTCGAAGTTTATAGAAATTTTTTTTATACCATTTTAAAGAGTAACGCCTAATACACTTTGTAACCAAATTTCATTCAATTCGTGATAGTACTTTTTGCGTTATGACGTTCCGAATGAAGAATTGATTTTAGACCCCCTGCACCACCCCCCGCTGAAAAATCCACCATGTCATTTTCAAGAGGAGTTTCTAATCTATCAATTTGCCAAATTTCATTGTAATCTATTAAGCGGTTTACGAGTTATAAGAATTTGAAAAAAAAAAATTCAGGATTTCTATGGAAAGGTGTTTGAAAAAATTTATGTACCAATTTGGTCACTTTTTTACGAATATTTTTTTATGTTCGAAGTTTATAGAAATTTTTTTTATACCATTTTAAAGAGTAACGGCTAATACACTTTGTAACCAAATTTCATTCAATTCGTGATAGTACTTTTTGCGTTATGACGTTCCGAATGAAGAATTGATTTTAGACCCTCTGCACCACCCCCCGCTGAAAAATCCACCATGTCATTTTCAAGAGGAGTTTCTAATCTATCAATTTGCCAAATTTCATTGTAATCTATTAAGCGGTTTACGAGTTATAAGAATTTGAAAAAAAAAATTCAGGATTTCTATGGAAAGGTGTTTGAAAAAATTTATGTACCAATTTGGTCACTTTTTTACGAATATTTTTTTATGTTCGAAGTTTATAGAAATTTTTTTTATACCATTTTAAAGAGTAACGCCTAATACACTTTGTAATCAAATTTCATTCAATTCGTGATAGTACTTTTTGCGTTATGACGTTCCGAATGAAGAATTGATTTTAGACCCCCTGCACCACCCCCCGCTGAAAAATCCACCATGTCATTTTCAAGAGGAGTTTCTAATCTATCAATTTGCCAAATTTCATTGTAATCTATTAAGCGGTTTACGAGTTATAAGAATTTGAAAAAAAAAAATTCAGGATTTCTATGGAAAGGTGTTTGAAAAAATTTATGTACCAATTTGGTCACTTTTTTACGAATATTTTTTTATGTTCGAAGTTTATAGAAATTTTTTTATACCATTTTAAAGAGTAACGCCTAATACACTTTGTAACCAAATTTCATTCAATTCGTGATAGTACTTTTTGCGTTATGACGTTCCGAATGAAGAATTGATTTTAGACCCCCTGCACCACCCCCCGCTGAAAAATCCACCATGTCATTTTCAAGAGGAGTTTCTAATCTATCAATTTGCCAAATTTCATTGTAATCTATTAAGCGGTTTACGAGTTATAAGAATTTGAAAAAAAAAAAATTCAGGATTTCTATGGAAAGGTGTTTGAAAAAATTTATGTACCAATTTGGTCACTTTTTTACGAATATTTTTTTATGTTCGAAGTTTATAGAAATTTTTTTTATACCATTTTAAAGAGTAACGCCTAATACACTTTGTAACCAAATTTCATTCAATTCGTGATAGTACTTTTTGCGTTATGACGTTCCGAATGAAGAATTGATTTTAGACCCCCTGCACCACCCCCGCTGAAAAATCCACCATGTCATTTTCAAGAGGAGTTTCTAATCTATCAATTTGCCAAATTTCATTGTAATCTATTAAGCGGTTTACGAGTTATAAGAATTTGAAAAAAAAAAAATTCAGGATTTCTATGGAAAGTTGTTTGAAAAAATTTTTGTACCAATTTGGTCACTTTTTTACGAATATTTTTTTATGTTCGAAGTTTATAGAAATTTTTTTTATACCATTTTAAAGAGTAACGCCTAATACACTTTGTAACCAAATTTCATTCAATTCGTGATAGTACTTTTTGCGTTATGACGTTCCGAATGAAGAATTGATTTTAGACCCCCTGCACCACCCCCCGCTGAAAAATCCACCATGTCATTTTCAAGAGGAGTTTCTAATCTATCAATTTGCCAAATTTCATTGTAATCTATTAAGCGGTTTACGAGTTATAAGAATTTGAAAAAAAAAAAAAAATCAGGATTTCTATGGAAAGGTGTTTGAAAAAATGTATGTACCAATTTGGTCACTTTTTTACGAATATTTTTTTATGTTCGAAGTTTATAGAAATTTTTTTATACCATTTTAAAGAGTAACGCCTAATACACTTTGTAACCAAATTTCATTCAATTCGTGATAGTACTTTTTGCGTTATGACGTTCCGAATGAAGAATTGATTTTAGACCCCCTGCACCACCCCCCGCTGAAAAATCCACCATGTCATTTTCAAGAGGAGTTTCTAATCTATCAATTTGCCAAATTTCATTGTAATCTATTAAGCGGTTTACGAGTTATAAGAATTTGAAAAAAAAAAAATTAAGGATTTCTATGGAAAGGTGTTTGAAAAAATTTATGTACCAATTTGGTCACTTTTTTACGAATATTTTTTTATGTTCGAAGTTTATAGAAATTTTTTTTATACCATTTTAAAGAGTAACGCCTAATACACTTTGTAACCAAATTTCATTCAATTCGTGATAGTACTTTTTGCGTTATGACGTTCCGAATGAAGAATTGATTTTTTGCACCACCCCCCGCTGAAAAATCCACCATGTCATTTTCAAGAGGAGTTTCTAATCTATCAATTTGCCAAATTTCATTGTAATCTATTAAGCGGTTTACGAGTTATAAGAATTTGAAAAAAAAAAAAATTCAGGATTTCTATGGAAAGGTGTTTGAAAAAATTTATGTACCAATTTGGTCACTTTTTTACGAATATTTTTTTATGTTCGAAGTTTATAGAAATTTTTTTTATACCATTTTAAAGAGTAACGCCTAATACACTTTGTAACCAAATTTCATTCAATTCGTGATAGTACTTTTTGCGTTATGACGTTCCGAATGAAGAATTGATTTTAGACCCCCTGCACCACCCCCCGCTGAAAAATCCACCATGTCATTTTCAAGAGGAGTTTCTAATCTATCAATTTGCCAAATTTCATTGTAATCTATTAAGCGGTTTACGAGTTATAAGAATTTGAAAAAAAAAAAATTCAGGATTTCTATGGAAAGGTGTTTGAAAAAATTTATGTACCAATTTGGTCACTTTTTTACGAATATTTTTTTATGTTCGAAGTTTATAGAAATTTTTTTTATACCATTTTAAAGAGTAACGCCTAATACACTTTGTAACCAAATTTCATTCAATTCGTGATAGTACTTTTTGCGTTATGACGTTCCGAATGAAGAATTGATTTTAGACCCCCTGCACCACCCCCCGCTGAAAAATCCACCATGTCATTTTCAAGAGGAGTTTCTAATCTATCAATTTGCCAAATTTCATTGTAATCTATTAAGCGGTTTACGAGTTATAAGAATTTGAAAAAAAAAATTCAGGATTTCTATGGAAAGGTGTTTGAAAAAATTTTTGTATCAATTTGGTCACTTTTTTACGAATATTTTTTTATGTTCGAAGTTTATAGAAATTTTTTTTATACCATTTTAAAGAGTAACGCCTAATACACTTTGTAACCAAATTTCATTCAATTCGTGATAGTACTTTTTGCGTTATGACGTTCCGAATGAAGAATTGATTTTAGACCCCCTGCACCACCCCCCGCTGAAAAATCCACCATGTCATTTTCAAGAGGAGTTTCTAATCTATCAATTTGCCAAATTTCATTGTAATCTATTAAGCGGTTTACGAGTTATAAGAATTTGAAAAAAAAAAAATTCAGGATTTCTATGGAAAGGTGTTTGAAAAAATTTATGTACCAATTTGGTCACTTTTTTACGAATATTTTTTTATGTTCGAAGTTTATAGAAATTTTTTTTATACCATTTTAAAGAGTAACGAATAATACACTTTGTAACCAAATTTCATTCAATTCGTGATAGTACTTTTTGCGTTATGACGTTCCGAATGAAGAATTGATTTTAGACCGCCTGCACCACCCCCCGCTGAAAAATCCACCATGTCATTTTCAAGAGGAGTTTCTAATCTATCAATTTGCCAAATTTCATTGTAATCTATTAAGCGGTTTACGAGTTATAAGAATTTGAAAAAAAAAATTCAGGATTTCTATGGAAAGGTGTTTGAAAAAATTTATGTACCAATTTGGTCACTTTTTTACGAATATTTTTTTATGTTCGAAGTTTATAGAAATTTTTTTTATACCATTTTAAAGAGTAACGCCTAATACACTTTGTAACCAAATTTCATTCAATTCGTGATAGTACTTTTTGCGTTATGACGTTCCGAATGAAGAATTGATTTTAGACCCCCTGCACCACCCCCCGCTGAAAAATCCACCATGTCATTTTCAAGAGGAGTTTCTAATCTATCAATTTGCCAAATTTCATTGTAATCTATTAAGCGGTTTACGAGTTATAAGAATTTGAAAAAAAAAAAAATTCAGGATTTCTATGGAAAGGTGTTTGAAAAAATTTATGTACCAATTTGGTCACTTTTTTACGAATATTTTTTTATGTTCGAAGTTTATAGAAATTTTTTTTATACCATTTTAAAGAGTAACGCCTAATACACTTTGTAACCAAATTTCATTCAATTCGTGATAGTACTTTTTGCGTTATGACGTTCCGAATGAAGAATTGATTTTAGACCCCCTGCACCAACCCCCGCTGAAAAATCCACCACGTCATTTTCAAGAGGAGTTTCTAATCTATCAATTTGCCAAATTTCATTGTAATCTAGTAAGCGGTTTACGAGTTATAAGAATTTGAAAAAAAAAAAAATTCAGGATTTCTATGGAAAGGTGTTTGAAAAAATTTATGTACCAATTTGGTCACTTTTTTACGAATATTTTTTTATGTTCGAAGTTTATAGAAATTTTTTTTATACCATTTTAAAGAGTAACGCCTAATACACTTTGTAACCAAATTTCATTCAATTCGTGATAGTACTTTTTGCGTTATGACGTTCCGAATGAAGAATTGATTTTAGACCCCCTGCACCACCCCCCGCTGAAAAATCCACCATGTCATTTTCAAGAGGAGTTTCTAATCTATCAATTTGCCAAATTTCATTGTAATCTATTAAGCGGTTTACGAGTTATAAGAATTTGAAAAAAAAAAAATTCAGGATTTCTATGGAAAGGTGTTTGAAAAAATTTATGTACCAATTTGGTCACTTTTTTACGAATATTTTAAAGAGTAACGCCTAATACACTTTGTAACCAAATTTCATTCAATTCGTGATAGTACTTTTTGCGTTATGACGTTCCGAATGAAGAATTGATTTTAGACCCCCTGCACCAACCCCCGCTGAAAAATCCACCATGTCATTTTCAAGAGGAGTTTCTAATCTATCAATTTGCCAAATTTCATTGTAATCTAGTAAGCGGCTTACGAGTTATACGAATTTGAAAAAAAAAAAATTCAGGATTTCTATGGAAAGGTGTTTGAAAAAATTTATGTACCAATTTGGTCACTTTTTTACGAATATTTTTTTATGTTCGAAGTTTATAGAAATTTTTTTTATACCATTTTAAAGAGTAACGCCTAATACACTTTGTAACCAAATTTCATTCAATTCGTGATAGTACTTTTTGCGTTATGACGTTCCGAATGAAGAATTGATTTTAGACCCCCTGCACCACCCCCCGCTGAAAAATCCACCATGTCATTTTCAAGAGGAGTTTCTAATCTATCAATTTGCCAAATTTCATTGTAATCTATTAAGCGGTTTACGAGTTATAAGAATTTGAAAAAAAAAAAATTCAGGATTTCTATGGAAAGGTGTTTGAAAAAATTTATGTAACAATTTGGTCACTTTTTTAAGAATATTTTTTTATGTTCGAAGTTTATAGAAATTTTTTTTATACCATTTTAAAGAGTAACGCCTAATACACTTTGTAACCAAATTTCATTCAATTCGTGATAGTACTTTTTGCGTTATGACGTTCCGAATGAAGAATTGATTTTAGACCCCCTGCACCACCCCCCGCTGAAAAATCCACCATGTCATTTTCAAGAGGAGTTTCTAATCTATCAATTTGCCAAATTTCATTGTAATCTATTAAGCGGCTTACGAGTTATAAGAATTTGAAAAAAAAAAAAAATTCAGGATTTCTATGGAAAGGTGTTTGAAAAAATTTATGTACCAATTTGGTCACTTTTTTACGAATATTTTTTTATGTTCGAAGTTTATAGAAATTTTTTTTATACCATTTTAAAGAGTAACGCCTAATACACTTTGTAACCAAATTTCATTCAATTCGTGATAGTACTTTTTGCGTTATGACGTTCCGAATGAAGAATTGATTTTAGACCCCCTGCACCAACCCCCGCTGAAAAATCCACCATGTCATTTTCAAGAGGAGTTTCTAATCTATCAATTTGCTAAATTTCATTGTAATCTATTAAGCGGTTTACGAGTTATAAGAATTTGAAAAAAAAAAAAATTCAGGATTTCTATGGAAAGGTGTTTGAAAAAATTTATGTACCAATTTGGTCACTTTTTTAGGAATATTTTTTTATGTTCGAAGTTTATAGAAATTTTTTTTATACCATTTTAAAGAGTAACGCCTAATACACTTTGTAACCAAATTTCATTCAATTCGTGATAGTACTTTTTGCGTTATGACGTTCCGAATGAAGAATTGATTTTAGACCCCCTGCACCACCCCCCGCTGAAAAATCCACCATGTCATTTTCAAGAGGAGTTTCTAATCTATCAATTTGCCAAATTTCATTGTAATCTATTAAGCGGTTTACGACTTATAAGAATTTGAAAAAAAAAAAATTCAGGATTTCTATGGAAAGGTGTTTGAAAAAATTTTTGTACCAATTTGGTCACTTTTTTACGAATATTTTTTTATGTTCGAAGTTTATAGAAATTTTTTTTATACCATTTTAAAGAGTAACGCCTAATACACTTTGTAACCAAATTTCATTCAATTCGTGATAGTACTTTTTGCGTTATGACGTTCCGAATGAAGAATTGATTTTAGACCCCCTGCACCAACCCCCGCTGAAAAATCCACCATGTCATTTTCAAGAGGAGTTTCTAATCTATCAATTTGCCAAATTTCATTGTAATCTATTAAGCGGTTTACGAGTTATAAGAATTTGAAAAAAAAAAAAATTCAGGATTTCTATGGAAAGGTGTTTGAAAAAATTTATGTACCAATTTGGTCACTTTTTTACGAATATTTTTTTATGTTCGAAGTTTATAGAAATTTTTTTTATACCATTTTAAAGAGTAACGCCTAATACACTTTGTAACCAAATTTCATTCAATTCGTGATAGTACTTTTTGCGTTATGACGTTCCGAATGAAGAATTGATTTTAGACCCCCTGCACCACCCCCCGCTGAAAAATCCACCATGTCATTTTCAAGAGGAGTTTCTAATCTATCAATTTGCCAAATTTCATTGTAATCTATTAAGCGGTTTACGAGTTATAAGAATTTGAAAAAAAAAAATTCAGGATTTCTATGGAAAGGTGTTTGAAAAAATTTATGTACCAATTTGGTCACTTTTTTACGAATATTTTTTTATGTTCGAAGTTTATAGAAATTTTTTTTATACCATTTTAAAGAGTAACGCCTAATACACTTTGTAACCAAATTTCATTCAATTCGTGATAGTACTTTTTGCGTTATGACGTTCCGAATGAAGAATTGATTTTAGACCCCCTGCACCACCCCCCGCTGAAAAATCCACCATGTCATTTTCAAGAGGAGTTTCTAATCTATCAATTTGCCAAATTTCATTGTAATCTATTAAGCGGTTTACGAGTTATAAGAATTTGAAAAAAAAAAATTCAGGATTTCTATGGAAAGGTGTTTGAAAAAATTTATGTACCAATTTGGTCACTTTTTTACGAATATTTTTTTATGTTCGAAGTTTATAGAAATTTTTTTTATACCATTTTAAAGAGTAACGGCTAATACACTTTGTAACCAAATTTCATTCAATTCGTGATAGTACTTTTTGCGTTATGACGTTCCGAATGAAGAATTGATTTTAGACCCTCTGCACCACCCCCCGCTGAAAAATCCACCATGTCATTTTCAAGAGGAGTTTCTAATCTATCAATTTGCCAAATTTCATTGTAATCTATTAAGCGGTTTACGAGTTATAAGAATTTGAAAAAAAAAATTCAGGATTTCTATGGAAAGGTGTTTGAAAAAATTTATGTACCAATTTGGTCACTTTTTTACGAATATTTTTTTATGTTCGAAGTTTATAGAAATTTTTTTTATACCATTTTAAAGAGTAACGCCTAATACACTTTGTAATCAAATTTCATTCAATTCGTGATAGTACTTTTTGCGTTATGACGTTCCGAATGAAGAATTGATTTTAGACCCCCTGCACCACCCCCCGCTGAAAAATCCACCATGTCATTTTCAAGAGGAGTTTCTAATCTATCAATTTGCCAAATTTCATTGTAATCTATTAAGCGGTTTACGAGTTATAAGAATTTGAAAAAAAAAAATTCAGGATTTCTATGGAAAGGTGTTTGAAAAAATTTATGTACCAATTTGGTCACTTTTTTACGAATATTTTTTTATGTTCGAAGTTTATAGAAATTTTTTTATACCATTTTAAAGAGTAACGCCTAATACACTTTGTAACCAAATTTCATTCAATTCGTGATAGTACTTTTTGCGTTATGACGTTCCGAATGAAGAATTGATTTTAGACCCCCTGCACCACCCCCCGCTGAAAAATCCACCATGTCATTTTCAAGAGGAGTTTCTAATCTATCAATTTGCCAAATTTCATTGTAATCTATTAAGCGGCTTACGAGTTATAAGAATTTGAAAAAAAAAAAAATTCAGGATTTCTATGGAAAGGTGTTTGAAAAAATTTATGTACCAATTTGGTCACTTTTTTACGAATATTTTTTTATGTTCGAAGTTTATAGAAATTTTTTTTATACCATTTTAAAGAGTAACGCCTAATACACTTTGTAACCAAATTTCATTCAATTCGTGATAGTACTTTTTGCGTTATGACGTTCCGAATGAAGAATTGATTTTAGACCCCCTGCACCAACCCCCGCTGAAAAATCCACCATGTCATTTTCAAGAGGAGTTTCTAATCTATCAATTTGCCAAATTTCATTGTAATCTATTAAGCGGTTTACGAGTTATAAGAATTTGAAAAAAAAAAAATTCAGGATTTCTATGGAAAGGTGTTTGAAAAAATTTATGTACCAATTTGGTCACTTTTTTAGGAATATTTTTTTATGTTCGAAGTTTATAGAAATTTTTTTTATACCATTTTAAAGAGTAACGCCTAATACACTTTGTAACCAAATTTCATTCAATTCGTGATAGTACTTTTTGCGTTATGACGTTCCGAATGAAGAATTGATTTTAGACCCCCTGCACCACCCCCCGCTGAAAAATCCACCATGTCATTTTCAAGAGGAGTTTCTAATCTATCAATTTGCCAAATTTCATTGTAATCTATTAAGCGGTTTACGACTTATAAGAATTTGAAAAAAAAAAATTCAGGATTTCTATGGAAAGGTGTTTGAAAAAATTTTTGTACCAATTTGGTCACTTTTTTACGAATATTTTTTTATGTTCGAAGTTTATAGAAATTTTTTTTATACCATTTTAAAGAGTAACGCCTAATACACTTTGTAACCAAATTTCATTCAATTCGTGATAGTACTTTTTGCGTTATGACGTTCCGAATGAAGAATTGATTTTAGACCCCCTGCACCAACCCCCGCTGAAAAATCCACCATGTCATTTTCAAGAGGAGTTTCTAATCTATCAATTTGCCAAATTTCATTGTAATCTATTAAGCGGTTTACGAGTTATAAGAATTTGAAAAAAAAAAAAAATCAGGATTTCTATGGAAAGGTGTTTGAAAAAATTTATGTACCAATTTGGTCACTTTTTTACGAATATTTTTTTATGTTCGAAGTTTATAGAAATTTTTTTATACCATTTTAAAGAGTAACGCCTAATACACTTTGTAACCAAATTTCATTCAATTCGTGATAGTACTTTTTGCGTTATGACGTTCCGAATGAAGAATTGATTTTAGACCCCCTGCACCACCCCCCGCTGAAAAATCCACCATGTCATTTTCAAGAGGAGTTTCTAATCTATCAATTTGCCAAATTTCATTGTAATCTATTAAGCGGTTTACGAGTTATAAGAATTTGAAAAAAAAAAAAATTCAGGATTTCTATGGAAAGGTGTTTGAAAAAATTTATGTACCAATTTGGTCACTTTTTTACGAATATTTTTTTATGTTCGAAGTTTATAGAAATTTTTTTTATACCATTTTAAAGAGTAACGCCTAATACACTTTGTAACCAAATTTCATTCAATTCGTGATAGTACTTTTTGCGTTATGACGTTCCGAATGAAGAATTGATTTTAGACCCCCTGCACCACCCCCCGCTGAAAAATCCACCATGTCATTTTCAAGAGGAGTTTCTAATCTATCAATTTGCCAAATTTCATTGTAATCTATTAAGCGGTTTACGAGTTATAAGAATTTGAAAAAAAAAAATTCAGGATTTCTATGGAAAGGTGTTTGAAAAAATTTATGTACCAATTTGGTCACTTTTTTACGAATATTTTTTTATGTTCGAAGTTTATAGAAATTTTTTTTATACCATTTTAAAGAGTAACGGCTAATACACTTTGTAACCAAATTTCATTCAATTCGTGATAGTACTTTTTGCGTTATGACGTTCCGAATGAAGAATTGATTTTAGACCCTCTGCACCACCCCCCGCTGAAAAATCCACCATGTCATTTTCAAGAGGAGTTTCTAATCTATCAATTTGCCAAATTTCATTGTAATCTATTAAGCGGTTTACGAGTTATAAGAATTTGAAAAAAAAAATTCAGGATTTCTATGGAAAGGTGTTTGAAAAAATTTATGTACCAATTTGGTCACTTTTTTACGAATATTTTTTTATGTTCGAAGTTTATAGAAATTTTTTTTATACCATTTTAAAGAGTAACGCCTAATACACTTTGTAATCAAATTTCATTCAATTCGTGATAGTACTTTTTGCGTTATGACGTTCCGAATGAAGAATTGATTTTAGACCCCCTGCACCACCCCCCGCTGAAAAATCCACCATGTCATTTTCAAGAGGAGTTTCTAATCTATCAATTTGCCAAATTTCATTGTAATCTATTAAGCGGTTTACGAGTTATAAGAATTTGAAAAAAAAAATTCAGGATTTCTATGGAAAGGTGTTTGAAAAAATTTATGTACCAATTTGGTCACTTTTTTACGAATATTTTTTTATGTTCGAAGTTTATAGAAATTTTTTTATACCATTTTAAAGAGTAACGCCTAATACACTTTGTAACCAAATTTCATTCAATTCGTGATAGTACTTTTTGCGTTATGACGTTCCGAATGAAGAATTGATTTTAGACCCCCTGCACCACCCCCCGCTGAAAAATCCACCATGTCATTTTCAAGAGGAGTTTCTAATCTATCAATTTGCCAAATTTCATTGTAATCTATTAAGCGGTTTACGACTTATAAGAATTTGAAAAAAAAAAAATTCAGGATTTCTATGGAAAGGTGTTTGAAAAAATTTTTGTACCAATTTGGTCACTTTTTTACGAATATTTTTTTATGTTCGAAGTTTATAGAAATTTTGTTTATACCATTTTAAAGAGTAACGCCTAATACACTTTGTAACCAAATTTCATTCAATTCGTGATAGTACTTTTTGCGTTATGACGTTCCGAATGAAGAATTGATTTTAGACCCCCTGCACCAACCCCCGCTGAAAAATCCACCATGTCATTTTCAAGAGGAGTTTCTAATCTATCAATTTGCCAAATTTCATTGTAATCTATTAAGCGGTTTACGAGTTATAAGAATTTGAAAAAAAAAAAAAAATTCAGGATTTCTATGGAAAGGTGTTTGAAAAAATTTATGTACCAATTTGGTCACTTTTTTACGAATATTTTTTTATGTTCGAAGTTTATAGAAATTTTTTTTATACCATTTTAAAGAGTAACGCCTAATACACTTTGTAACCAAATTTCATTCAATTCGTGATAGTACTTTTTGCGTTATGACGTTCCGAATGAAGAATTGATTTTAGACCCCCTGCACCACCCCCCGCTGAAAAATCCACCATGTCATTTTCAAGAGGAGTTTCTAATCTATCAATTTGCCAAATTTCATTGTAATCTATTAAGCGGTTTACGAGTTATAAGAATTTGAAAAAAAAAAATTCAGGATTTCTATGGAAAGGTGTTTGAAAAAATTTATGTACCAATTTGGTCACTTTTTTACGAATATTTTTTTATGTTCGAAGTTTATAGAAATTTTTTTTATACCATTTTAAAGAGTAACGCCTAATACACTTTGTAACCAAATTTCATTCAATTCGTGATAGTACTTTTTGCGTTATGACGTTCTGAATGAAGAATTGATTTTAGACCCCCTGCACCACCCCCCGCTGAAAAATCCACCATGTCATTTTCAAGAGGAGTTTCTAATCTATCAATTTGCCAAATTTCATTGTAATCTATTAAGCGGTTTACGAGTTATAAGAATTTGAAAAAAAAAAATTCAGGATTTCTATGGAAAGGTGTTTGAAAAAATTTATGTACCAATTTGGTCACTTTTTTACGAATATTTTTTTATGTTCGAAGTTTATAGAAATTTTTTTTATACCATTTTAAAGAGTAACGGCTAATACACTTTGTAACCAAATTTCATTCAATTCGTGATAGTACTTTTTGCGTTATGACGTTCCGAATGAAGAATTGATTTTAGACCCTCTGCACCACCCCCCGCTGAAAAATCCACCATGTCATTTTCAAGAGGAGTTTCTAATCTATCAATTTGCCAAATTTCATTGTAATCTATTAAGCGGTTTACGAGTTATAAGAATTTGAAAAAAAAAATTCAGGATTTCTATGGAAAGGTGTTTGAAAAAATTTATGTACCAATTTGGTCACTTTTTTACGAATATTTTTTTATGTTCGAAGTTTATAGAAATTTTTTTTATACCATTTTAAAGAGTAACGCCTAATACACTTTGTAATCAAATTTCATTCAATTCGTGATAGTACTTTTTGCGTTATGACGTTCCGAATGAAGAATTGATTTTAGACCCCCTGCACCACCCCCCGCTGAAAAATCCACCATGTCATTTTCAAGAGGAGTTTCTAATCTATCAATTTGCCAAATTTCATTGTAATCTATTAAGCGGTTTACGAGTTATAAGAATTTGAAAAAAAAAAATTCAGGATTTCTATGGAAAGGTGTTTGAAAAAATTTATGTACCAATTTGGTCACTTTTTTACGAATATTTTTTTATGTTCGAAGTTTATAGAAATTTTTTTATACCATTTTAAAGAGTAACGCCTAATACACTTTGTAACCAAATTTCATTCAATTCGTGATAGTACTTTTTGCGTTATGACGTTCCGAATGAAGAATTGATTTTAGACCCCCTGCACCACCCCCCGCTGAAAAATCCACCATGTCATTTTCAAGAGGAGTTTCTAATCTATCAATTTGCCAAATTTCATTGTAATCTATTAAGCGGTTTACGAGTTATAAGAATTTGAAAAAAAAAAAATTCAGGATTTATATGGAAAGGTGTTTGAAAAAATTTATGTACCAATTTGGTCACTTTTTTACGAATATTTTTTTATGTTCGAAGTTTATAGAAATTTTTTTTATACCATTTTAAAGAGTAACGCCTAATACACTTTGTAACCAAATTTCATTCAATTCGTGATAGTACTTTTTGCGTTATGACGTTCCGAATGAAGAATTGATTTTAGACCCCCTGCACCACCCCCCGCTGAAAAATCCACCATGTCATTTTCAAGAGGAGTTTCTAATCTATCAATTTGCCAAATTTCATTGTAATCTATTAAGCGGTTTACGAGTTATAAGAATTTGAAAAAAAAAAAAATTCAGGATTTCTATGGAAAGGTGTTTGAAAAAATTTATGTACCAATTTGGTCACTTTTTTACGAATATTTTTTTATGTTCGAAGTTTATAGAAATTTTTTTTATACCATTTTAAAGAGTAACGCCTAATACACTTTGTAACCAAATTTCATTCAATTCGTGATAGTACTTTTTGCGTTATGACGTTCCGAATGAAGAATTGATTTTAGACCCCCTGCACCACCCCCCGCTGAAAAATCCACCATGTCATTTTCAAGAGGAGTTTCTAATCTATCAATTTGCCAAATTTCATTGTAATCTATTAAGCGGTTTACGAGTTATAAGAATTTGAAAAAAAAAAATTCAGGATTTCTATGGAAAGGAGTTTGAAAAAATTTATGTACCAATTTGGTCACTTTTTTACGAATATTTTTTTATGTTCGAAGTTTATAGAAATTTTTTTTATACCATTTTAAAGAGTAACGCCTAATACACTTTGTAACCAAATTTCATTCAATTCGTGATAGTACTTTTTGCGTTATGACGTTCCGAAAGAAGAATTGATTTTAGACCCCCTGCACCACCCCCCGCTGAAAAATCCACCATGTCATTTTCAAGAGGAGTTTCTAATCTATCAATTTGCCAAATTTCATTGTAATGTATTAAGCGGTTTACGAGTTATAAGAATTTGAAAAAAAAAAATTCAGGATTTCTATGGAAAGGTGTTTGAAAAAATTTATGTACCAATTTGGTCACTTTTTTACGAATATTTTTTTATGTTCGAAGTTTATAGAAATTTTTTTTATACCATTTTAAAGAGTAACGCCTAATACACTTTGTAACCAAATTTCATTCAATTCGTGATAGTACTTTTTGCGTTATGACGTTCCGAATGAAGAATTGATTTTAGACCCCCTGCACCACCCCCCGCTGAAAAATCCACCATGTCATTTTCAAGAGGAGTTTCTAATCTATCAATTTGCCAAATTTCATTGTAATCTATTAAGCGGTTTACGAGTTATAAGAATTTGAAAAAAAAAATTCAGGATTTCTATGGAAAGGTGTTTGAAAAAATTTATGTACCAATTTGGTCACTTTTTTACGAATATTTTTTTATGTTCGAAATTTATAGAAATTTTTTTTATACCATTTTAAAGAGTAACGCCTAATACACTTTGTAACCAAATTTCATTCAATTCGTGATAGTACTTTTTGCGTTATGACGTTCCGAATGAAGAATTGATTTTAGACCCCCTGCACCAACCCCCGCTGAAAAATCCACCATGTCATTTTCAAGAGGAGTTTCTAATCTATCAATTTGCCAAATTTCATTGTAATCTATTAAGCGGTTTACGAGTTATAAGAATTTGAAAAAAAAAAAATTCAGGATTTCTATGGAAAGGGGTTTGAAAAAATTTATGTACCAATTTGGTCACTTTTTTACGAATATTTTTTTATGTTCGAAGTTTATAGAAATTTTTTTTATACCATTTTAAAGAGTAACGCCTAATACACTTTGTAACCAAATTTCATTCAATTCGTGATAGTACTTTTTGCGTTATGACGTTCCGAATGAAGAATTGATTTTAGACCCCCTGCACCACCCCCCGCTGAAAAATCCACCATGTCATTTTCAAGAGGAGTTTCTAATCTATCAATTTGCCAAATTTCATTGTAATCTATTAAGCGGTTTACGAGTTATAAGAATTTGAAAAAAAAAAATTCAGGATTTCTATGGAAAGGTGTTTGAAAAAATTTTTGTACCAATTTGGTCACTTTTTTACGAATATTTTTTTATGTTCGAAGTTTATAGAAATTTTTTTTATACCATTTTAAAGAGTAACGCCTAATACACTTTGTAACCAAATTTCATTCAATTCGTGATAGTACTTTTTGCGTTATGACGTTCCGAATGAAGAATTGATTTTAGACCCCCTGCACCAACCCCCGCTGAAAAATCCACCATGTCATTTTCAAGAGGAGTTTCTAATCTATCAATTTGCCAAATTTCATTGTAATCTATTAAGCGGTTTACGAGTTATAAGAATTTGAAAAAAAAAAATTCAGGATTTCTATGGAAAGGTGTTTGAAAAAATTTATGTACCAATTTGGTCACTTTTTTACGAATATTTTTTTATGTTCGAAGTTTATAGAAATTTTTTTTATACCATTTTAAAGAGTAACGCCTAATACACTTTGTAACCAAATTTCATTCAATTCGTGATAGTACTTTTTGCGTTATGACGTTCCGAATGAAGAATTGATTTTAGACCCCCTGCACCACCCCCCGCTGAAAAATCCACCATGTCATTTTCAAGAGGAGTTTCTAATCTATCAATTTGCCAAATTTCATTGTAATCTATTAAGCGGTTTACGAGTTATAAGAATTTGAAAAAAAAAAAAAATTCAGGATTTCTATGGAAAGGTGTTTGAAAAAATTTATGTACCAATTTGGTCACTTTTTTACGAATATTTTTTTATGTTCGAAGTTTATAGAAATTTTTTTTATACCATTTTAAAGAGTAACGCCTAATACACTTTGTAACCAAATTTCATTCAATTCGTGATAGTACTTTTTGCGTTATGACGTTCCGAATGAAGAATTGATTTTAGACCCCCTGCACCACCCCCCGCTGAAAAATCCACCATGTCATTTTCAAGAGGAGTTTCTAATCTATCAATTTGCCAAATTTCATTGTAATCTATTAAGCGGTTTACGAGTTATAAGAATTTGAAAAAAAAAAATTCAGGATTTCTATGGAAAGGTGTTTGAAAAAATGTATGTACCAATTTGGTCACTTTTTTACGAATATTTTTTTATGTTCGAAGTTTATAGAAATTTTTTTATACCATTTTAAAGAGTAACGCCTAATACACTTTGTAACCAAGTTTCATTCAATTCGTGATAGTACTTTTTGCGTTATGACGTTCCGAATGAAGAATTGATTTTAGACCCCGAAGTAGCTAAAGAGTTGCAAAAAAGACGGACGAAATTTAATAGTATTAATTCACAGAAATTAAATTTAAACAAGCAACAGCCTAAAATTCCGATTAAAAATATGTCGAAGAAAAAGCAGGCCATAATCGAAGAACCTAAATGTCCACAAACTACGCGGCCATCAGATATCCGTTCGGATCTTGTACATCCAAAACCAAATGTACAAACGTATGCTCAAGCTACAGTATCCAATAACGCCCAAAAAAATATCTCACCTGACCCAGTTTCAAATGTATTTTCGATTATTCTTTCAAAACTTGAGGAACAAAGCAAAACGAATAAACTTATTTTTGACAGGCTCGTTAAGCTCGAAAATAGTATTCGCAATAGAAGTACCCCACCTTTAACATGAATAGATTGCTTAAAATTCTTACGTGGAATGCCAATGGCCTTTGGCAAAAACTTGGAGAACTTGAATTATTTATGCAGGAAAAAGATATAGACATCTGTTTAATATCCGAAACTCACGCAAAGAGTAATTCGAACTTAAAAATAAAAGGTTACCTCGACTATCATGCTCTACATCCATCGAATAAGGCTAGAGGTGGAGCCTCACTATATATAAAAGAGTGTATCGAACATTCGATTGATCTTAAACTAGAAATCGAAACAATGCAAGTTAGCTCTATACAAGTCAAAAGCAGACAATCCTTTCTGAAGATATCGTCTATTTACTGCCCACCACGATGCAAGGTTGAGAAAATTGACTTTGAAAACTTGCTTAATTCCCTTGGACAACGTTTTGTCATCGGAGGGGACTTTAATGCAAAACATACATTCTGGGGATCTAGATGCATATCACAGAAAGGTAGGATGCTTTATGATATAGGTAGAAAGTACAATACCGAATTTCATTCTACGGGAAAACCAACTAACTGGCCAACTGATGCTAGAAAAATACCGGATTTGATCGATTTTTTCATTGTAAAAGGTCTGCCGTCCAATCGAATCAAAGTTGAAGAATGCTTTGATCTTTCCTCTGATCATTCTCCAGTCATTTTAACAATGAGCGAGTCACTGATTATAAATGAAAAACCACCCAGATTAACAAACGCGAAAACCAACTGGGAAGGTTTCAAAAACGATATTGAAAATAATATCCGACTGGGTGTATCGCTTAGAACCCCATTGGAACTCGAAGTCGCTGTTGACTCATTTATCAATACCATCCAAAAAGCAGCATGGAATAATACTCCTCAACAGAACAAAATAGTGAGCTATAGTAAAATTAAGTACCCCCGTGAAATACAAGATTTAGTAAGACAAAAAAGAAAAGCTCGTAAAAGATGGCACCAAACTCGTGCCCCGCAAGATAAAACACATCTCAATCGGTTGAGTAATTTGCTATCAAATTCGATTAAATACTTTAAAAACCATTCAGTAGAAACTTATCTGCAAAGCCTAACCGCTGGAAAGGAATCGAATTATTCGCTCTGGAAAGCAATTAGAGTCATAAAACGGCCAAAAATCGCTGTGCCGCCCATTAGGGTAACTCAAGACGTTTGGGAAAAGAGCGATAAGGAAAAAGCTGACGTTTTTGCCTCACATCTTGAGGAAACATTTAAGCCATTTGATGGTCCGGCGCAAAATGAAAACATTAATATATTCGAGAGTACAACCGATAATAACATAGTAAGATATGCAAGTATTGCCGAGCTTAAACGGGAAATACAGAAACTAAAGCCTAAAAAAGCTCCGGGTTATGACCTGATTACAGGAGAACTTCTTAAAATGTTGCCTCGGAAAGCATTAACTAAGCTTCTTTTTATTATAAATGCAGCAATCAGATTAGAATACATACCAAGACAGTGGAAAGTCGCGGAAGTGATTATGGTTCTAAAACCAGGAAAATCACCGAATGAAATAAAATCTTACAGGCCTATTTCACTTCTTCCAATCATTTCAAAAGTTTTTGAACGGATATTACTCGGTCGCTTACACCCCATAATTGAACAGAAACGTCTTTTACCTGACCATCAATTTGGGTTTAGAAGTAAACATTCAACGGTGGACCAAGTACATCGAATTACAGATGTAATTGAGAAAGCTTTCGAAGAAAAGAAAATTTGTTCAGCCGTATTTCTTGACGTGTCGCAAGCTTTTGACAAGGTGTGGCACAAAGGCCTTACTTATAAACTAAGTCAAGTTTTGCCAGAACAATTATATAAAATCCTCGTGTCGTATCTTGAGCATAGACTCTTCCGTGTGAAACTTGGAAGCGAATATTCCGAGTTCAAAGAAATAATGGCAGGTGTACCGCAAGGAAGCGTCCTTGGACCAATCCTGTACCTCATATTCACTCGTGATATCCCACAAACAAACGATACAATAGTTGCAACGTTTGCTGACGATACTGCTATACTAGCAGTTGCCACAACAATAGAGGAAACAAATATTAAATTACAAAACGCTCTTAACGAGGTTAATGAATGGACTAAATCCTGGCGGATTGCACTTAATGAGAGCAAATCGATCCATGTAGATTTTTCGTATAAACGGACAAACAATTTGCCTGTATTTCTAAATACGGTTCGAGTCCCGTTTGCAAATGAAGCGAAATATCTCGGTATGACACTCGATGCAAAATTAAAATGGAAGTCGCATGTAAAAAAGAAATGCGAAGAACTTAAGAATAAATACAGAGAACTGTACTGGTTGCTCGGAAAATATTCGAAGCTTAACCTTGATAACAAGCTGCTATTATACAAGCAAGTGCTAAAACCGGTTTGGACATATGGTATACAACTATGGGGTTGTACCAGTGAAACGAATCTAAACATTTTACAAACTTTTGAAAACAAAATCTTAAGATCATTCGTCAATGCGCCGTGGTACATAAGGAACGAAGATCTACGCAGAGATCTGGGTATTCCCGCGGTTAAAGATGAAACAAAAAATTTTGCACGAAAACATAAAAAACGTTTATTAGGACACGTTAACACAACAGTCCTCCAAATTCTGGACGAAACAAATATATTGCGGCGTCTTCAAAGAACTAAACCCTTAGATTTGGCCCGATAATAACAAACCGCGCTATAATTGCGGAAAAGCAGGAACTCTCAAAGGAAAGTTACCTGCCAAACATATTATATAATCGTGATAAAAAAATTGCTGGATAAGTCGAATACTTAGTTGCAATAGAAATACCAAATGGGTGGTGGTTTTAGTGAGTAAAAATCTCACACTACTTTGGGCACGTGCTCATCGTGTCTATGAAGATTTCCACCAGCCCACGGAAAAAAAAAAAAAAAAAAAAAAAAAAAATTTCAAGAGGAGTTTCTAATCTATCAATTTGCCAAATTTCATTGTAATCTATTAAGCGGTTTACGAGTTATAAGAATTTGAAAAAAAAAAAAATTCAGGATTTCTATGGAAAGGTGTTTGAAAAAATTTATGTACCAATTTGGTCACTTTTTTACGAATATTTTTTTATGTTCGAAGTTTATAGAAATTTGTTTTGTACCATTTTAAAGAGTAACGCCTAATACACTTTGTAACCAAATTTCATTCAATTCGTGATAGTACTTTTTCGTTATGACGTTCCGAATGAAGAATTGATTTTAGACCCCCTGCACCACCCCCCGCTGAAAAATCCACCATGTCATTTTCAAGAGGAGTTTCTAATCTATCAATTTGCCAAATTTCATTGTAATCTATTAAGCGGTTTACGAGTTATAAGAATTTGAAAAAAAAAAAATTCAGGATTTCTATGGAAAGGTGTTTGAAAAAATTTATGTACCAATTTGGTCACTTTTTTACGAATATTTTTTTATGTTCGAAGTTTATAGAAATTTTTTTTATACCATTTTAAAGAGTAACGCCTAATAC
The DNA here is from genome assembly GCA_932526625.1 of Rhingia campestris. NCBI lineage: Eukaryota > Metazoa > Arthropoda > Insecta > Diptera > Syrphidae > Rhingia > Rhingia campestris. Next base: position 82,188,833 of record OW052185.1, read on the forward strand.
ACTTTGTAACCAAATTTCATTCAATTCGTGATAGTACTTCTTGCGTTATGACGTTCCGAATGAAGAATTGATTTTAGACCCCCTGCACCACCCCCCGCTGAAAAATCCACCATGTCATTTTCAAGAGGAGTTTCTAATCTATCAATTTGCCAAATTTCATTGTAATCTATTAAGCGGTTTACGAGTTATAGGTGTTTGAAAAAATTTATGTACCAATTTGGTCACTTTTTTACGAATATTTTTTTATGTTCGAAGTTTATAGAAATTTTTTTTATACCATTTTAAAGAGTAACGCCTAATACACTTTGTAACCAAATTTCATTCAATTCGTGATAGTACTTTTTGCGTTATGACGTTCCGAATGAAGAATTGATTTTAGACCCCCTGCACCACCCCCCGCTGAAAAATCCACCATGTCATTTTCAAGAGGAGTTTCTAATCTATCAATTTGCCAAATTTCATTGTAATCTATTAAGCGGTTTACGAGTTATAAGAATTTGAAAAAAAAAAAATTCAGGATTTCTATGGAAAGGTGTTTGAAAAAATTTATGTACCAATTTGGTCACTTTTCTACGAATATTTTTTTATGTTCGAAGTTTATAGAAATTTTTTTTATACCATTTTAAAGAGTAACGCCTAATACACTTTGTAACCAAATTTCATTCAATTCATGATAGTACTTTTTGCGTTATGACGTTCCGAATGAAGAATTGATTTTAGACCCCCTGCACCACCCCCCGCTGAAAAATCCACCATGTCATTTTCAAGAGGAGTTTCTAATCTATCAATTTGCCAAATTTCATTGTAATCTATTAAGCGGTTTACGAGTTATAAGAATTTGAAAAAAAAAATTCAGGATTTCTATGGAAAGGTGTTTGAAAAAATTTATGTACCAATTTGGTCACTTTTTTACGAATATTTTTTTATGTTCGAAGTTTATAGAAATTTTTTTATACCATTTTAAAGAGTAACGCCTAATACACTTTGTAACCAAATTTCATTCAATTCGTGATAGTACTTTTTGCGTTATGACGTTCCGAATGAAGAATTGATTTTAGACCCCCTGCACCACCCCCCGCTGAAAAATCCACCATGTCATTTTCAAGAGGAGTTTCTAATCTATCAATTTGCCAAATTTCATTGTAATCTATTAAGCGGTTTACGAGTTATAAGAATTTGAAAAAAAAAAATTCAGGATTTCTATGGAAAGGTGTTTGAAAAAATTTTTGTACCAATTTGGTCACTTTTTTACGAATATTTTTTTATGTTCGAAGTTTATAGAAATTTTTTTATACCATTTTAAAGAGTAACGCCTAATACACTTTGTAACCAAATTTCATTCAATTCGTGATAGTACTTTTTGCGTTATGACGTTCCGAATGAAGAATTGATTTTAGACCCCCTGCACCAACCCCCGCTGAAAAATCCACCATGTCATTTTCAAGAGGAGTTTCTAATCTATCAATTTGCCAAATTTCATTGTAATCTATTAAGCGGTTTACGAGTTATAAGAATTTGAAAAAAAAAAATTCAGGATTTCTATGGAAAGGTGTTTGAAAAAATTTATGTACCAATTTGGTCACTTTTTTACGAATATTTTTTTATGTTCGAAGTTTATAGAAATTTTTTTTATACCATTTTAAAGAGTAACGCCTAATACACTTTGTAACCAAATTTCATTCAATTCGTGATAGTACTTTTTGCGTTATGACGTTCCGAATGAAGAATTGATTTTAGACCCCCTGCACCAACCCCCGCTGAAAAATCCACCATGTCATTTTCAAGAGGAGTTTCTAATCTATCAATTTGCCAAATTTCATTGTAATCTATTAAGCGGTTTACGAGTTATAAGAATTTGAAAAAAAAAATTCAGGATTTCTATGGAAAGGTGTTTGAAAAAAGTTATGTACCAATTTGGTCACTTTTTTACGAATATTTTTTTATGTTCGAAGTTTATAGAAATTTTTTTTATACCATTTTAAAGAGTAACGCCTAATACACTTTGTAACCAAATTTCATTCAATTCGTGATAGTACTTTTTGCGTTATGACGTTCCGAATGAAGAATTGATTTTAGACCCCCTGCACCACCCCCCGCTGAAAAATCCACCATGTCATTTTCAAGAGGAGTTTCTAATCTATCAATTTGCCAAATTTCATTGTAATCTATTAAGCGGTTTACGAGTTATAAGAATTTGAAAAAAAAAAATTCAGGATTTCTATGGAAAGGTGTTTGAAAAAATTTATGTACCAATTTGGTCACTTTTTTACGAATATTTTTTTATGTTCGAAGTTTATAGAAATTTTTTTTATACCATTTTAAAGAGTAACGCCTAATACACTTTGTAACCAAATTTCATTCAATTCGTGATAGTACTTTTTGCGTTATGACGTTCCGAATGAAGAATTGATTTTAGACCCCCTGCACCACCCCCCGCTGAAAAATCCACCATGTCATTTTCAAGAGGAGTTTCTAATCTATCAATTTGCCAAATTTCATTGTAATCTATTAAGCGGTTTACGAGTTATAAGAATTTGAAAAAAAAAAATTCAGGATTTCTATGGAAAGGTGTTTGAAAAAATGTATGTACCAATTTGGTCACTTTTTTACGAATATTTTTTTATGTTCGAAGTTTATAGAAATTTTTTTTATACCATTTTAAAGAGTAACGCCTAATACACTTTGTAACCAAATTTCATTCAATTCGTGATAGTACTTTTTGCGTTATGACGTTCCGAATGAAGAATTGATTTTAGACCCCCTGCACCACCCCCCGCTGAAAAATCCACCATGTCATTTTCAAGAGGAGTTTCTAATCTATCAATTTGCCAAATTTCATTGTAATCTATTAAGCGGTTTACGAGTTATAAGAATTTGAAAAAAAAAATTCAGGATTTCTATGGAAAGGTGTTTGAAAAAATTTATGTACCAATTTGGTCACTTTTTTACGAATATTTTTTTATGTTCGAAGTTTATAGAAATTTTTTTTATACCATTTTAAAGAGTAACGCCTAATACACTTTGTAACCAAATTTCATTCAATTCGTGATAGTACTTTTTGCGTTATGACGTTCCGAATGAAGAATTGATTTTAGACCCCCTGCACCACCCCCCGCTGAAAAATCCACCATGTAATTTTCAAGAGGAGTTTCTAATCTATCAATTTGCCAAATTTCATTGTAATCTATTAAGCGGTTTACGAGTTATAAGAATTTGAAAAAAAAAAAAATTCAGGATTTCTATGGAAAGGTGTTTGAAAAAATTTATGTACCAATTTGGTCACTTTTTTACGAATATTTTTTTATGTTCGAAGTTTATAGAAATTTTTTTTATACCATTTTAAAGAGTAACGCCTAATACACTTTGTAACCAAATTTCATTCAATTCGTGATAGTACTTTTTGCGTTATGACGTTCCGAATGAAGAATTGATTTTAGACCCCCTGCACCAACCCCCGCTGAAAAATCCACCATGTCATTTTCAAGAGGAGTTTCTAATCTATCAATTTGCCAAATTTCATTGTAATCTATTAAGCGGTTTACGAGTTATAAGAATTTGAAAAAAAAAAAATTCAGGATTTCTATGGAAAGGTGTTTGAAAAAATTTATGTACCAATTTGGTCACTTTTTTACGAATATTTTTTTATGTTCGAAGTTTATAGAAATTTTTTTATACCATTTTAAAGAGTAACGCCTAATACACTTTGTAACCAAATTTCATTCAATTCGTGATAGTACTTTTTGCGTTATGACGTTCCGAATGAAGAATTGATTTTAGACCCCCTGCACCACCCCCCGCTGAAAAATCCACCATGTCATTTTCAAGAGGAGTTTCTAATCTATCAATTTGCCAAATTTCATTGTAATCTATTAAGCGGTTTACGAGTTATAAGAATTTGAAAAAAAAAAATTCAGGATTTCTATGGAAAGGTGTTTGAAAAAATGTATGTACCAATTTGGTCACTTTTTTACGAATGTTTTTTTATGTTCGAAGTTTATAGAAATTTTTTTTATACCATTTTAAAGAGTAACGCCTAATACACTTTGTAACCAAATTTCATTCAATTCGTGATAGTACTTTTTGCGTTATGACGTTCCGAATGAAGAATTGATTTTAGACCCCCTGCACCACCCCCCGCTGAAAAATCCACCATGTCATTTTCAAGAGGAGTTTCTAATCTATCAATTTGCCAAATTTCATTGTAATCTATTAAGCGGTTTACGAGTTATAAGAATTTGAAAAAAAAAAATTCAGGATTTCTATGGAAAGGTGTTTGAAAAAATTTATGTACCAATTTGGTCACTTTTTTACGAATATTTTTTTATGTTCGAAGTTTATAGAAATTTTTGTTATACCATTTTAAAGAGTAACGCCTAATACACTTTGTAACCAAATTTCATTCAATTCGTGATAGTACTTTTTGCGTTATGACGTTCCGAATGAAGAATTGATTTTAGACCCCCTGCACCACCCCCCGCTGAAAAATCCACCATGTCATTTTCAAGAGGAGTTTCTAATCTATCAATTTGCCAAATTTCATTGTAATCTATTAAGCGGTTTACGAGTTATAAGAATTTGAAAAAAAAAATTCAGGATTTCTATGGAAAGGTGTTTGAAAAAATTTATGTACCAATTTGGTCACTTTTTTACGAATATTTTTTTATGTTCGAAGTTTATAGAAATTTTTTTTATACCATTTTAAAGAGTAACGCCTAATACACTTTGTAACCAAATTTCATTCAATTCGTGATAGTACTTTTTGCGTTATGACGTTCCGAATGAAGAATTGATTTTAGACCCCCTGCACCACCCCCCGCTGAAAAATCCACCATGTCATTTTCAAGAGGAGTTTCTAATCTATCAATTTGCCAAATTTCATTGTAATCTATTAAGCGGTTTACGAGTTATAAGAATTTGAAAAAAAAAAAATTCAGGATTTCTATGGAAAGGTGTTTGAAAAAATTTATGTACCAATTTGGTCACTTTTTTACGAATATTTTTTTATGTTCGAAGTTTATAGAAATTTTTTTTATACCATTTTAAAGAGTAACGCCTAATACACTTTGTAACCAAATTTCATTCAATTCGTGATAGTACTTTTTGCGTTATGACGTTCCGAATGAAGAATTGATTTTAGACCCCCTGCACCACCCCCCGCTGAAAAATCCACCATGTCATTTTCAAGAGGAGTTTCTAATCTATCAATTTGCCAAATTTCATTGTAATCTATTAAGCGGTTTACGAGTTATAAGAATTTGAAAAAAAAAAAAAATTCAGGATTTCTATGGAAAGGTGTTTGAAAAAATTTATGTACCAATTTGGTCACTTTTTTACGAATATTTTTTATGTTCGAAGTTTATAGAAATTTTTTTTATACCATTTTAAAGAGTAACGCCTAATACACTTTGTAACCAAATTTCATTCAATTCGTGATAGTACTTTTTGCGTTATGACGTTCCGAATGAAGAATTGATTTTAGACCCCCTGCACCAACCCCCGCTGAAAAATCCACCATGTCATTTTCAAGAGGAGTTTCTAATCTATCAATTTGCCAAATTTCATTGTAATCTATTAAGCGGTTTACGAGTTATAAGAATTTGAAAAAAAAAAAAATTCAGGATTTCTATGGAAAGGTGTTTGAAAAAATTTATGTACCAATTTGGTCACTTTTTTACGAATATTTTTTTATGTTCGAAGTTTATAGAAATTTTTTTTATACCATTTTAAAGAGTAACGCCTAATACACTTTGTAACCAAATTTCATTCAATTCGTGATAGTACTTTTTGCGTTATGACGTTCCGAATGAAGAATTGATTTTAGACCCCCTGCACCACCCCCCGCTGAAAAATCCACCATGTCATTTTCAAGAGGAGTTTCTAATCTATCAATTTGCCAAATTTCATTGTAATCTATTAAGCGGTTTACGAGTTATAAGAATTTGAAAAAAAAAAAATTCAGGATTTCTATGGAAAGGTGTTTGAAAAAATTTATGTACCAATTTGGTCACTTTTTTACGAATATTTTTTTATGTTCGAAGTTTATAGAAATTTTTTTTATACCATTTTAAAGAGTAACGCCTAATACACTTTGTAACCAAATTTCATTCAATTCGTGATAGTACTTTTTGCGTTATGACGTTCCGAATGAAGAATTGATTTTAGACCCCCTGCACCACCCCCCGCTGAAAAATCCACCATGTCATTTTCAAGAGGAGTTTCTAATCTATCAATTTGCCAAATTTCATTGTAATCTATTAAGCGGTTTACGAGTTATAAGAATTTGAAAAAAAAAAAATTCAGGATTTCTATGGAAAGGTGTTTGAAAAAATTTATGTACCAATTTGGTCACTTTTTTACGAATATTTTTTTATGTTCGAAGTTTATAGAAATTTTTTTTATACCATTTTAAAGAGTAATGCCTAATACACTTTGTAACCAAATTTCATTCAATTCGTGATAGTACTTTTTGCGTTATGACGTTCCGAATGAAGAATTGATTTTAGACCCCCTGCACCAACCCCCGCTGAAAAATCCACCATGTCATTTTCAAGAGGAGTTTCTAATCTATCAATTTGCCAAATTTCATTGTAATCTATTAAGCGGTTTACGAGTTATAAGAATTTGAAAAAAAAAAAAAAATTCAGGATTTCTATGGAAAGGTGTTTGAAAAAATTTATGTACCAATTTGGTCACTTTTTTACGAATATTTTTTTATGTTCGAAGTTTATAGAAATTTTTTTATACCATTTTAAAGAGTAACGCCTAATACACTTTGTAACCAAATTTCATTCAATTCGTGATAGTACTTTTTGCGTTATGACGTTCCGAATGAAGAATTGATTTTAGACCCCCTGCACCACCCCCCGCTGAAAAATCCACCATGTCATTTTCAAGAGGAGTTTATAATCTATCAATTTGCCAAATTTCATTGTAATCTATTAAGCGGTTTACGAGTTATAAGAATTTGAAAAAAAAAAATTCAGGATTTCTATGGAAAGGTGTTTGAAAAAATTTATGTACTAATTTGGTCACTTTTTTACGAATATTTTTTTATGTTCGAAGTTTATAGAAATTTTTTTTATACCATTTTAAAGAGTAACGCCTAATACACTTTGTAACCAAATTTCATTCAATTGGTGATAGTACTTTTTGCGTTATGACGTTCCGAATGAAGAATTGATTTTAGACCCCCTGCACCACCCCCCGCTGAAAAATCCACCATGTCATTTTCAAGAGGAGTTTCTAATCTATCAATTTGCCAAATTTCATTGTAATCTATTAAGCGGTTTACGAGTTATAAGAATTTGAAAAAAAAAAATTCAGGATTTCTATGGAAAGGTGTTTGAAAAAATTTATGTACCAATTTGGTCACTTTTTTACGAATATTTTTTTATGTTCGAAGTTTATAGAAATTTTTTTTATACCATTTTAAAGAGTAACGCCTAATACACTTTGTAACCAAATTTCATTCAATTCGTGATAGTACTTTTTGCGTTATGACGTTCCGAATGAAGAATTGATTTTAGACCCCCTGCACCACCCCCCGCTGAAAAATCCACCATGTCATTTTCAAGAGGAGTTTCTAATCTATCAATTTGCCAAATTTCATTGTAATCTATTAAGCGGTTTACGAGTTATAAGAATTTGAAAAAAAAAAAAAATTCAGGATTTCTATGGAAAGGTGTTTGAAAAAATTTATGTACCAATTTGGTCACTTTTTTACGAATATTTTTTTATGTTCGAAGTTTATAGAAATTTTTTTTATACCATTTTAAAGAGTAACGCCTAATACACTTTGTAACCAAATTTCATTCAATTCGTGATAGTACTTTTTGCGTTATGACGTTCCGAATGAAGAATTGATTTTAGACCCCCTGCACCACCCCCCGCTGAAAAAATGTCATTTTCAAGAGGAGTTTCTAATCTATCAATTTGCCAAATTTCATTGTAATCTATTAAGCGGTTTACGAGTTATAAGAATTTGAAAAAAAAAAAATTCAGGATTTCTATGGAAAGGTGTTTGAAAAAATTTATGTACCAATTTGGTCACTTTTTTACGAATGTTTTTTTATGTTCGAAGTTTATAGAAATTTTTTTTATACCATTTTAAAGAGTAACGCCTAATACACTTTGTAACCAAATTTCATTCAATTCGTGATAGTACTTTTTGCGTTATGACGTTCCGAATGAAGAATTGATTTTAGACCCCCTGCACCACCCCCCGCTGAAAAATCCACCATGTCATTTTCAAGAGGAGTTTCTAATCTATCAATTTGCCAAATTTCATTGTAATCTATTAAGCGGTTTACGAGTTATAAGAATTTGAAAAAAAAAAATTCAGGATTTCTATGGAAAGGTGTTTGAAAAAATTTATGTACCAATTTGGTCACTTTTTTACGAATATTTTTTTATGTTCGAAGTTTATAGAAATTTTTTTTATACCATTTTAAAGAGTAACGCCTAATACACTTTGTAACCAAATTTCATTCAATTCGTGATAGTACTTTTTGCGTTATGACGTTCCGAATGAAGAATTGATTTTAGACCCCCCTGCACCACTCCCCGCTGAAAAATCCACCATGTCATTTTCAAGAGGAGTTTCTAATCTATCAATTTGCCAAATTTCATTGTAATCTATTAAGCGGTTTACGAGTTATAAGAATTTGAAAAAAAAAAAAATTCAGGATTTCTATGGAAAGGTGTTTGAAAAAATTTTTGTACCAATTTGGTCACTTTTTTACGAATATTTTTTTATGTTCGAAGTTTATAGAAATTTTTTTTATACCATTTTAAAGAGTAACGCCTAATACACTTTGTAACCAAATTTCATTCAATTCGTGATAGTACTTTTTGCGTTATGACGTTCCGAATGAAGAATTGATTTTAGACCCTCTGCACCACCCCCCGCTGAAAAATCCACCATGTCATTTTCAAGAGGAGTTTCTAATCTATCAATTTGCCAAATTTCATTGTAATCTATTAAGCGGTTTACGAGTTATAAGAATTTGAAAAAAAAAAAATTCAGGATTTCTATGGAAAGGTGTTTGAAAAAATTTTTGTACCAATTTGGTCACTTTTTTACGAATATTTTTTTATGTTCGAAGTTTAAAGAAATTTTTTTTATACCATTTTAAAGAGTAACGCCTAATACACTTTGTAACCAAATTTCATTCAATTCGTGATAGTACTTTTTGCGTTATGACGTTCCGAATGAAGAATTGATTTTAGACCCCCTGCACCACCCCCCGCTGAAAAATCCACCATGTCATTTTCAAGAGGAGTTTCTAATCTATCAATTTGCCAAATTTCATTGTAATCTATTAAGCGGTTTACGAGTTATAAGAATTTGAAAAAAAAAAAAAAATCAGGATTTCTATGGAAAGGTGTTTGAAAAAATTTATGTACCAATTTGGTCACTTTTTTACGAATATTTTTTTTTGTTCGGAGTTTATAGAAATTTTTTTTATACCATTTTAAAGAGTAACGCCTAATACACTTTGTAACCAAATTTCATTCAATTCGTGATAGTACTTTTTTGCGTTATGACGTTCCGAATGAAGAATTGATTTTAGACCCCCTGCACCACCCCCCGCTGAAAAATCCACCATGTCATTTTCAAGAGGAGTTTCTAATCTATCAATTTGCCAAATTTCATTGTAATCTATTAAGCGGTTTACGAGTTATAAGAATTTGAAAAAAAAAAAAAATTCAGGATTTCTATGGAAAGGTGTTTGAAAAAATTTATGTACCAATTTGGTCACTTTTTTACGAATATTTTTTTATGTTCGAAGTTTATAGAAATTTTTTTTATACCATTTTAAAGAGTAACGCCTAATACACTTTGTAACCAAATTTCATTCAATTCGTGATAGTACTTTTTTGCGTTATGACGTTCCGAATGAAGAATTGATTTTAGACCCCCTGCACCACCCCCCGCTGAAAAATCCACCATGTCATTTTCAAGAGGAGTTTCTAATCTATCAATTTGCCAAATTTCATTGTAATCTATTAAGCGGTTTACGAGTTATAAGAATTTGAAAAAAAAAAAATTCAGGATTTCTATGGAAAGGTGTTTGAAAAAATTTATGTACCAATTTGGTCACTTTTTTACGAATATTTTTTTATGTTCGAAGTTTATAGAAATTTTTTTTATACCATTTTAAAGAGTAACGCCTAATACACTTTGTAACCAAATTTCATTCAATTCGTGATAGTACTTTTTGCGTTATGACGTTCCGAATGAAGAATTGATTTTAGACCCCCTGCACCACCCCCCGCTGAAAAAATCCACCATGTCATTTTCAAGAGGAGTTTCTAATCTATCAATTTGCCAAATTTCATTGTAATCTATTAAGCGGTTTACGAGTTATAAGAATTTGAAAAAAAAAAAATTCAGGATTTCTATGGAAAGGTGTTTGAAAAAATTTATGTACCAATTTGGTCACTTTTTTACGAATATTTTTTTATGTTCGAAGTTTATAGAAATTTTTTTTATACCATTTTAAAGAGTAACGCCTAATACACTTTGTAACCAAATTTCATTCAATTCGTGATAGTACTTTTTGCGTTATGACGTTCCGAATGAAGAATTGATTTTAGACCCCCTGCACCACCCCCCCGCTGAAAAATCCACCATGTCATTTTCAAGAGGAGTTTCTAATCTATCAATTTGCCAAATTTCATTGTAATCTATTAAGCGGTTTACGAGTTATAAGAATTTGAAAAAAAAAAATTCAGGATTTCTATGGAAAGGTGTTTGAAAAAATTTATGTACCAATTTGGTCACTTTTTTACGAATATTTTTTTATGTTCGAAGTTTATAGAAATTTTTTTTATACCATTTTAAAGAGTAACGCCTAATACACTTTGTAACCAAATTTCATTCAATTCGTGATAGTACTTTTTGCGTTATGACGTTCCGAATGAAGAATTGATTTTAGACCCCCTGCACCACTCCCCGCTGAAAAATCCACCATGTCATTTTCAAGAGGAGTTTCTAATCTATCAATTTGCCAAATTTCATTGTAATCTATTAAGCGGTTTACGAGTTATAAGAATTTGAAAAAAAAAAAAATTCAGGATTTCTATGGAAAGGTGTTTGAAAAAATTTTTGTACCAATTTGGTCACTTTTTTACGAATATTTTTTTATGTTCGAAGTTTATAGAAATTTTTTTTATACCATTTTAAAGAGTAACGCCTAATACACTTTGTAACCAAATTTCATTCAATTCGTGATAGTACTTTTTGCGTTATGACGTTCCGAATGAAGAATTGATTTTAGACCCCCTGCACCACCCCCCGCTGAAAAATCCACCATGTCATTTTCAAGAGGAGTTTCTAATCTATCAATTTGCCAAATTTCATTGTAATCTATTAAGCGGTTTACGAGTTATAAGAATTTGAAAAAAAAAAAAAAAAATCAGGATTTCTATGGAAAGGTGTTTGAAAAAATTTATGTACCAATTTGGTCACTTTTTTACGAATATTTTTTTTTGTTCGAAGTTTATAGAAATTTTTTTTATACCATTTTAAAGAGTAACGCCTAATACACTTTGTAACCAAATTTCATTCAATTCGTGATAGTACTTTTTGCGTTATGACGTTCCGAATGAAGAATTGATTTTAGACCCCCTGCACCACCCCCCGCTGAAAAATCCACCATGTCATTTTCAAGAGGAGTTTCTAATCTATCAATTTGCCAAATTTCATTGTAATCTATTAAGCGGTTTACGAGTTATAAGAATTTGAAAAAAAAAAAAATTCAGGATTTCTATGGAAAGGTGTTTGAAAAAATTTATGTACCAATTTGGTCACTTTTTTACGAATATTTTTTTATGTTCGAAGTTTATAGAAATTTTTTTTATACCATTTTAAAGAGTAAACGCCTAATACACTTTGTAACCAAATTTCATTCAATTCGTGATAGTACTTTTTGCGTTATGACGTTCCGAATGAAGAATTGATTTTAGACCCCCTGCACCACCCCCCGCTGAAAAATCCACCATGTCATTTTCAAGAGGAGTTTCTAATCTATCAATTTGCCAAATTTCATTGTAATCTATTAAGCGGTTTACGAGTTATAAGAATTTGAAAAAAAAAAAATTCAGGATTTCTATGGAAAGGTGTTTGAAAAAATTTATGTACCAATTTGGTCACTTTTTTACGAATATTTTTTTATGTTCGAAGTTTATAGAAATTTTTTTTTATACCATTTTAAAGAGTAACGCCTAATACACTTTGTAACCAAATTTCATTCAATTCGTGATAGTACTTTTTGCGTTATGACGTTCCGAATGAAGAATTGATTTTAGACCCCCTGCACCACCCCCCGCTGAAAAATCCACCATGTCATTTTCAAGAGGAGTTTCTAATCTATCAATTTGCCAAATTTCATTGTAATCTATTAAGCGGTTTACGAGTTATAAGAATTTGAAAAAAAAAAAATTCAGGATTTCTATGGAAAGGTGTTTGAAAAAATTTATGTACCAATTTGGTCACTTTTTTACGAATATTTTTTTATGTTCGAAGTTTATAGAAATTTTTTTTATACTATTTTAAAGAGTAACGCCTAATACACTTTGTAACCAAATTTCATTCAATTCGTGATAGTACTTTTTGCGTTATGACGTTCCGAATGAAGAATTGATTTTAGACCCCCTGCACCACCCCCCGCTGAAAAATCCACCATGTCATTTTCAAGAGGAGTTTCTAATCTATCAATTTGCCGAATTTCATTGTAATCTATTAAGCGGTTTACGAGTTATAAGAATTTGAAAAAAAAAAATTCAGGATTTCTATGGAAAGGTGTTTGAAAAAATTTATGTACCAATTTGGTCACTTTTTTACGAATATTTTTTTATGTTCGAAGTTTATAGAAATTTTTTTTATACCATTTTAAAGAGTAACGCCTAATACACTTTGTAACCAAATTTCATTCAATTCGTGATAGTACTTTTTGCGTTATGACGTTCCGAATGAAGAATTGATTTTAGACCCCCTGCACCACCCCCCGCTGAAAAATCCACCATGTCATTTTCAAGAGGAGTTTCTAATCTATCAATTTGCCAAATTTCATTGTAATCTATTAAGCGGTTTACGAGTTATAAGAATTTGAAAAAAAAAAAAAAATTCAGGATTTCTATGGAAAGGTGTTTGAAAAAATTTATGTACCAATTTGGTCACTTTTTTACGAATATTTTTTTATGTTCGAAGTTTATAGAAATTTTTTTTATACCATTTTAAAGAGTAACGCCTAATACACTTTGTAACCAAATTTCATTCAATTCGTGATAGTACTTTTTGCGTTATGACGTTCCGAATGAAGAATTGATTTTAGACCCCCTGCACCACCCCCCGCTGAAAAATCCACCATGTCATTTTCAAGAGGAGTTTCTAATCTATCAATTTGCCAAATTTCATTGTAATCTATTAAGCGGTTTACGAGTTATAAGAATTTGAAAAAAAAAAAAATTCAGGATTTCTATGGAAAGGTGTTTGAAAAAATTTATGTACCAATTTGGTAACTTTTTTACGAATATTTTTTTATGTTCGAAGTTTATAGAAATTTTTTTTATACCATTTTAAAGAGTAACGCCTAATACACTTTGTAACCAAATTTCATTCAATTCGTGATAGTACTTTTTGCGTTATGACGTTCCGAATGAAGAATTGATTTTAGACCCCCTGCACCACCCCCCGCTGAAAAATCCACCATGTCATTTTCAAGAGGAGTTTCTAATCTATCAATTTGCCAAATTTCATTGTAATCTATTAAGCGGTTTACGAGTTATAAGAATTTGAAAAAAAAAAAAATTCAGGATTTCTATGGAAAGGTGTTTGAAAAAATTTATGTACCAATTTGGTCACTTTTTTACGAATATTTTTTTATGTTCGAAGTTTATAGAAATTTTTTTTATACCATTTTAAAGAGTAACGCCTAATACACTTTGTAACCAAATTTCATTCAATTCGTGATAGTACTTTTTGCGTTATGAAAAAATTTATGTACCAATTTGGTCACTTTTTTACGAATATTTTTTTATGTTCGAAGTTTATAGAAATTTTTTTTATACCATTTTAAAGAGTAACGCCTAATACACTTTGTAACCAAATTTCATTCAATTCGTGATAGTACTTTTTGCGTTATGACGTTCCGAATGAAGAATTGATTTTAGACCCCCTGCACCACCCCCCGCTGAAAAATCCACCATGTCATTTTCAAGAGGAGTTTCTAATCTATCAATTTGCCAAATTTCATTGTAATCTATTAAGCGGTTTACGAGTTATAAGAATTTGAAAAAAAAAAAAAAATTCAGGATTTCTATGAAAAGGTGTTTGAAAAAATTTATGTACCAATTTGGTCACTTTTTTACGAATATTTTTTTATGTTCGAAGTTTATAGAAATTTTTTTTATACCATTTTAAAGAGTAACGCCTAATACACTTTGTAACCAAATTTCATTCAATTCGTGATAGTACTTTTTGCGTTATGACGTTCCGAATGAAGAATTGATTTTAGACCCCCTGCACCACCCCCCGCTGAAAAATCCACCATGTCATTTTCAAGAGGATTTTCTAATCTATCAATTTGCTAAATTTCATTGTAATCTATTAAGCGGTTTACGAGTTATAAGAATTTGAAAAAAAAAAAAATTCAGGATTTCTATGGAAAGGTGTTTGAAAAAATGTATGTACCAATTTGGTCACTTTTTTACGAATATTTTTTTATGTTCGAAGTTTATAGAAATTTTTTTTATACCATTTTAAAGAGTAACGCCTAATACACTTTGTAACCAAATTTCATTCAATTCGTGATAGTACTTTTTGCGTTATGACGTTCCGAATGAAGAATTGATTTTAGACCCCCTGCACCACCCCCCGCTGAAAAATCCACCATGTCATTTTCAAGAGGAGTTTCTAATCTATCAATTTGCCAAATTTCATTGTAATCTATTAAGCGGTTTACGAGTTATAAGAATTTGAAAAAAAAAAAAAAAAATCAGGATTTCTATGGAAAGGTGTTTGAAAAAATTTATGTACCAATTTGGTCACTTTTTTACGAATATTTTTTTTTGTTCGGAGTTTATAGAAATTTTTTTTATACCATTTTAAAGAGTAACGCCTAATACACTTTGTAACCAAATTTCATTCAATTCGTGATAGTACTTTTTGCGTTATGACGTTCCGAATGAAGAATTGATTTTAGACCCCCTGCACCACCCCCCGCTGAAAAATCCACCATGTCATTTTCAAGAGGAGTTTCTAATCTATCAATTTGCCAAATTTCATTGTAATCTATTAAGCGGTTTACGAGTTATAAGTATTTGAAAAAAAAAAAATTCAGGATTTCTATGGAAAGGTGTTTGAAAAAATTTATGTACCAATTTGGTCACTTTTTTACGAATATTTTTTTATGTTCGAAGTTTATAGAAATTTTTTTTATACCATTTTAAAGAGTAACGCCTAATACACTTTGTAACCAAATTTCATTCAATTCGTGATAGTACTTTTTGCGTTATGACGTTCCGAATGAAGAATTGATTTTAGACCCCCTGCACCACCCCCCGCTGAAAAATCCACCATGTCATTTTCAAGAGGAGTTTCTAATCTATCAATTTGCCAAATTTCATTGTAATCTATTAAGCGGTTTACGAGTTATAAGAATTTGAAAAAAAAAAATTCAGGATTTCTATGGAAAGGTGTTTGAAAAAATTTATGTACCAATTTGGTCACTTTTTTACGAATATTTTTTTATGTTCGAAGTTTATAGAAATTTTTTTTATACCATTTTAAAGAGTAACGCCTAATACACTTTGTAACCAAATTTCATTCAATTCGTGATAGTACTTTTTGCGTTATGACGTTCCGAATGAAGAATTGATTTTAGACCCCCTGCACCACCCCCCGCTGAAAAATCCACCATGTCATTTTCAAGAGGAGTTTCTAATCTATCAATTTGCCAAATTTCATTGTAATCTATTAAGCGGTTTACGAGTTATAAGAATTTGAAAAAAAAAAATTCAGGATTTCTATGGAAAGGTGTTTGAAAAAATTTATGTACCAATTTGGTCACTTTTTTACGAATATTTTTTTATGTTCGAAGTTTATAGAAATTTTTTTTATACTATTTTAAAGAGTAACGCCTAATACACTTTGTAACCAAATTTCATTCAATTCGTGATAGTACTTTTTGCGTTATGACGTTCCGAATGAAGAATTGATTTTAGACCCCCTGCACCACCCCCCGCTGAAAAATCCACCATGTCATTTTCAAGAGGAGTTTCTAATCTATCAATTTGCCGAATTTCATTGTAATCTATTAAGCGGTTTACGAGTTATAAGAATTTGAAAAAAAAAAATTCAGGATTTCTATGGAAAGGTGTTTGAAAAAATTTATGTACCAATTTGGTCACTTTTTTACGAATATTTTTTTATGTTCGAAGTTTATAGAAATTTTTTTTATACCATTTTAAAGAGTAACGCCTAATACACTTTGTAACCAAATTTCATTCAATTCGTGATAGTACTTTTTGCGTTATGACGTTCCGAATGAAGAATTGATTTTAGACCCCCTGCACCACCCCCCGCTGAAAAATCCACCATGTCATTTTCAAGAGGAGTTTCTAATCTATCAATTTGCCAAATTTCATTGTAATCTATTAAGCGGTTTACGAGTTATAAGAATTTGAAAAAAAAAAAAAATTCAGGATTTCTATGGAAAGGTGTTTGAAAAAATTTATGTACCAATTTGGTCACTTTTTTACGAATATTTTTTTATGTTCGAAGTTTATAGAAATTTTTTTTATACCATTTTAAAGAGTAACGCCTAATACACTTTGTAACCAAATTTCATTCAATTCGTGATAGTACTTTTTGCGTTATGACGTTCCGAATGAAGAATTGATTTTAGACCCCCTGCACCACCCCCCGCTGAAAAATCCACCATGTCATTTTCAAGAGGAGTTTCTAATCTATCAATTTGCCAAATTTCATTGTAATCTATTAAGCGGTTTACGAGTTATAAGAATTTGAAAAAAAAAAAATTCAGGATTTCTATGGAAAGGTGTTTGAAAAAATTTATGTACCAATTTGGTCACTTTTTTACGAATATTTTTTTATGTTCGAAGTTTATAGAAATTTTTTTTATACCATTTTAAAGAGTAACGCCTAATACACTTTGTAACCAAATTTCATTCAATTCGTGATAGTACTTTTTGCGTTATGACGTTCCGAATGAAGAATTGATTTTAGACCCCCTGCACCACCCCCCGCTGAAAAATCCACCATGTCATTTTCAAGAGGAGTTTCTAATCTATCAATTTGCCAAATTTCATTGTAATCTATTAAGCGGTTTACGAGTTATAAGAATTTGAAAAAAAAAAAAATTCAGGATTTCTATGGAAAGGTGTTTGAAAAAATTTATGTACCAATTTGGTCACTTTTTTACGAATATTTTTTTATGTTCGAAGTTTATAGAAATTTTTTTTATACCATTTTAAAGAGTAACGCCTAATACACTTTGTAACCAAATTTCATTCAATTCGTGATAGTACTTTTTGCGTTATGACGTTCCGAATGAAGAATTGATTTTAGACCCCCTGCACCACCCCCCGCTGAAAAATCCACCATGTCATTTTCAAGAGGAGTTTCTAATCTATCAATTTGCCAAATTTCATTGTAATCTATTAAGCGGTTTACGAGTTATAAGAATTTGAAAAAAAAAAAAAATTCAGGATTTCTATGAAAAGGTGTTTGAAAAAATTTATGTACCAATTTGGTCACTTTTTTACGAATATTTTTTTATGTTCGAAGTTTATAGAAATTTTTTTTATACCATTTTAAAGAGTAACGCCTAATACACTTTGTAACCAAATTTCATTCAATTCGTGATAGTACTTTTTGCGTTATGACGTTCCGAATGAAGAATTGATTTTAGACCCCCTGCACCACCCCCCGCTGAAAAATCCACCATGTCATTTTCAAGAGGATTTTCTAATCTATCAATTTGCTAAATTTCATTGTAATCTATTAAGCGGTTTACGAGTTATAAGAATTTGAAAAAAAAAAAAAATTCAGGATTTCTATGGAAAGGTGTTTGAAAAAATGTATGTACCAATTTGGTCACTTTTTTACGAATATTTTTTTATGTTCGAAGTTTATAGAAATTTTTTTTATACCATTTTAAAGAGTAACGCCTAATACACTTTGTAACCAAATTTCATTCAATTCGTGATAGTACTTTTTGCGTTATGACGTTCCGAATGAAGAATTGATTTTAGACCCCCTGCACCACCCCCCGCTGAAAAATCCACCATGTCATTTTCAAGAGGAGTTTCTAATCTATCAATTTGCCAAATTTCATTGTAATCTATTAAGCGGTTTACGAGTTATAAGAATTTGAAAAAAAAAAATTCAGGATTTCTATGGAAAGGTGTTTGAAAAAATTTATGTACCAATTTGGTCACTTTTTTACGAATATTTTTTTATGTTCGAAGTTTATAGAAATTTTTTTTATACCATTTTAAAGAGTAACGCCTAATACACTTTGTAACCAAATTTCATTCAATTCGTGATAGTACTTTTTGCGTTATGACGTTCCGAATGAAGAATTGATTTTAGACCCCCTGCACCACCCCCCGCTGAAAAATCCACCATGTCATTTTCAAGAGGAGTTTCTAATCTATCAATTTGCCAAATTTCATTGTAATCTATTAAGCGGTTTACGAGTTATAAGAATTTGAAAAAAAAAAATTCAGGATTTCTATGGAAAGGTGTTTGAAAAAATTTATGTACCAATTTGGTCACTTTTTTACGAATATTTTTTTATGTTCGAAGTTTATAGAAATTTTTTTTATACCATTTTAAAGAGTAACGCCTAATACACTTTGTAACCAAATTTCATTCAATTCGTGATAGTACTTTTTGCGTTATGACGTTCCGAATGAAGAATTGATTTTAGACCCCCTGCACCACCCCCCGCTGAAAAATCCACCATGTCATTTTCAAGAGGAGTTTCTAATCTATCAATTTGCCAAATTTCATTGTAATCTATTAAGCGGTTTACGAGTTATAAGAATTTGAAAAAAAAAAAATTCAGGATTTCTATGGAAAGGTGTTTGAAAAAATTTATGTACCAATTTGGTCACTTTTTTACGAATATTTTTTTATGTTCGAAGTTTATAGAAATTTTTTTTATACCATTTTAAAGAGTAACGCCTAATACACTTTGTAACCAAATTTCATTCAATTCGTGATAGTACTTTTTGCGTTATGACGTTCCGAATGAAGAATTGATTTTAGACCCCCTGCACCACCCCCCGCTGAAAAATCCACCATGTCATTTTCAAGAGGAGTTTCTAATCTATCAATTTGCCAAATTTCATTGTAATCTATTAAGCGGTTTTCGAGTTTTAAGAATTTGAAAAAAAAAAATTCAGGATTTCTATGGAAAGGTGTTTGAAAAAATTTATGTACCAATTTGGTCACTTTTTTACGAATATTTTTTTATGTTCGAAGTTTATAGAAATTTTTTTTATACCATTTTAAAGAGTAACGCCTAATACACTTTGTAACCAAATTTCATTCAATTCGTGATAGTACTTTTTGCGTTATGACGTTCCGAATGAAGAATTGATTTTAGACCCCCTGCACCACCCCCCGCTGAAAAATCCACCATGTCATTTTCAAGAGGAGTTTCTAATCTATCAATTTGCCAAATTTGATTGTAATCTATTAAGCGGTTTACGAGTTATAAGAATTTGAAAAAAAAAAATTCAGGATTTCTATGGAAAGGTGTTTGAAAAAATTTATGTACCAATTTGGTCACTTTTTTACGAATATTTTTTTATGTTCGAAGTTTATAGAAATTTTTTTATACCATTTTAAAGAGTAACGCCTAATACACTTTGTAACCAAATTTCATTCAATTCGTGATAGTACTTTTTGCGTTATGACGTTCCGAATGAAGAATTGATTTTAGACCCCCTGCACCACCCCCCGCTGAAAAATCCACCATGTCATTTTCAAGAGGAGTTTCTAATCTATCAATTTGCCAAATTTCATTGTAATCTATTAAGCGGTTTACGAGTTATAAGAATTTGAAAAAAAAAAAAATTCAGGATTTCTATGGAAAGGTGTTTGAAAAAATTTATGTACCAATTTGGTCACTTTTTTACGAATATTTTTTTATGTTCGAAGTTTATAGAAATTTTTTTTATACCATTTTAAAGAGTAACGCCTAATACACTTTGTAACCAAATTTCATTCAATTCGTGATAGTACTTTTTGCGTTATGACGTTCCGAATGAAGAATTGATTTTAGACCCCCTGCACCACCCCCCGCTGAAAAATCCACCATGTCATTTTCAAGAGGAGTTTCTAATCTATCAATTTGCCAAATTTCATTGTAATCTATTAAGCGGTTTACGAGTTATAAGAATTTGAAAAAAAAAAAATTCAGGATTTCTATGGAAAGGTGTTTGAAAAAATTTATGTACCAATTTGGTCACTTTTTTACGAATATTTTTTTATGTTCGAAGTTTATAGAAATTTTTTTTATACCATTTTAAAGAGTAACGCCTAATACACTTTGTAACCAAATTTCATTCAATTCGTGATAGTACTTTTTGCGTTATGACGTTCCGAATGAAGAATTGATTTTAGACCCCCTGCACCACCCCCCGCTGAAAAATCCACCATGTCATTTTCAAGAGGAGTTTCTAATCTATCAATTTGCCAAATTTCATTGTAATCTATTAAGCGGTTTACGAGTTATAAGAATTTGAAAAAAAAAAAAATTCAGGATTTCTATGGAAAGGTGTTTGAAAAAATTTATGTACCAATTTGGTCACTTTTTTACGAATATTTTTTTATGTTCGAAGTTTATAGAAATTTTTTTTATACCATTTTAAAGAGTAACGCCTAATACACTTTGTAACCAAATTTCATTCAATTCGTGATAGTACTTTTTGCGTTATGACGTTCCGAATGAAGAATTGATTTTAGACCCCCTGCACCACCCCCCGCTGAAAAATCCACCATGTCATTTTCAAGAGGAGTTTCTAATCTATCAATTTGCCAAATTTCATTGTAATCTATTAAGCGGTTTACGAGTTATAAGAATTTGAAAAATAAAAAAAATTCAGGATTTCTATGGAAAGGTGTTTGAAAAAATTTATGTACCAATTTGGTCACTTTTTTACGAATATTTTTTTATGTTCGAAGTTTATAGAAATTTTTTTTATACCATTTTTAATACACTTTGTAACCAAATTTCATTCAATTCGTGATAGTACTTTTTGCGTTATGACGTTCCGAATGAAGAATTGATTTTAGACCCCCTGCACCACCCCCCGCTGAAAAATCCACCATGTCATTTTCAAGAGGAGTTTCTAATCTATCAATTTGCCAAATTCCATTGTAATCTATTAAGCGGTTTACGAGTTATAAGAATTTGAAAAAAAAAAATTCAGGATTTCTATGGAAAGGTGTTTGAAAAAATTTATGTACCAATTTGGTCACTTTTTTACGAATATTTTTTTATGTTCGAAGTTTATAGAAATTTTTTTTATACCATTTTAAAGAGTAACGCCTAATACACTTTGTAACCAAATTTCATTCAATTCGTGATAGTACTTTTTGCGTTATGACGTTCCGAATGAAGAATTGATTTTAGACCCCCTGCACCACCCCCCGCTGAAAAATCCACCATGTCATTTTCAAGAGGAGTTTCTAATCTATCAATTTGCCAAATTTCATTGTAATCTATTAAGCGGTTTACGAGTTATAAGAATTTGAAAAAAAAAAAATTCAGGATTTCTATGGAAAGGTGTTTGAAAAAATTTATGTACCAATTTGGTCACTTTTTTACGAATATTTTTTTATGTTCGAAGTTTATAGAAATTTTTTTTATACCATTTTAAAGAGTAACGCCTAATACACTTTGTAACCAAATTTCATTCAATTCGTGATAGTACTTTTTGCGTTATGACGTTCCGAATGAAGAATTGATTTTAGACCCCCTGCACCACCCCCGCTGAAAAATCCACCATGTCATTTTCAAGAGGAGTTTCTAATCTATCAATTTGCCAAATTTCATTGTAATCTATTAAGCGGTTTACGAGTTATAAGAATTTGAAAAAAAAAAAATTCAGGATTTCTATGGAAAGGTGTTTGAAAAAATTTATGTACCAATTTGGTCACTTTTTTACGAATATTTTTTTATGTTCGAAGTTTATAGAAATTTTTTTTATACCATTTTAAAGAGTAACGCCTAATACACTTTGTAACCAAATTTCATTCAATTCGTGATAGTACTTTTTGCGTTATGACGTTCCGAATGAAGAATTGATTTTAGACCCCCTGCACCACCCCCCGCTGAAAAATCCACCATGTCATTTTCAAGAGGAGTTTCTAATCTATCAATTTGCCAAATTTCATTGTAATCTATTAAGCGGTTTACGAGTTATAAGAATTTGAAAAAAAAAAAATTCAGGATTTCTATGGAAAGGTGTTTGAAAAAATTTATGTACCAATTTGGTCACTTTTTTACGAATATTTTTTTATGTTCGAAGTTTATAGAAATTTTTTTTATACCATTTTAAAGAGTAACGCCTAATACACTTTGTAACCAAATTTCATTCAATTCGTGATAGTACTTTTTGCGTTATGACGTTCCGAATGAAGAATTGATTTTAGACCCCCTGCACCACCCCCCGCTGAAAAATCCACCATGTCATTTTCAAGAGGAGTTTCTAATCTATCAATTTGCCAAATTTCATTGTAATCTATTAAGCGGTTTACGAGTTATAAGAATTTGAAAAAAAAAAAATTCAGGATTTCTATGGAAAGGTGTTTGAAAAAATTTATGTACCAATTTGGTCACTTTTTTACGAATATTTGTTTATGTTCGAAGTTTATAGAAATTTTTTTTATACCATTTTAAAGAGTAACGCCTAATACACTTTGTAACCAAATTTCATTCAATTCGTGATAGTACTTTTTGCGTTATGACGTTCCGAATGAAGAATTGATTTTAGACCCCCTGCACCACCCCCCGCTGAAAAATCCACCATGTCATTTTCAAGAGGAGTTTCTAATCTATCAATTTGCCAAATTTCATTGTAATCTATTAAGCGGTTTACGAGTTATAAGAATTTGAAAAATAAAAAAAATTCAGGATTTCTATGGAAAGGTGTTTGAAAAAATTTATGTACCAATTTGGTCACTTTTTTACGAATATTTTTTTATGTTCGAAGTTTATAGAAATTTTTTTTATACCATTTTTAATACACTTTGTAACCAAATTTCATTCAATTCGTGATAGTACTTTTTGCGTTATGACGTTCCGAATGAAGAATTGATTTTAGACCCCCTGCACCACCCCCCGCTGAAAAATCCACCATGTCATTTTCAAGAGGAGTTTCTAATCTATCAATTTGCCAAATTTCATTGTAATCTATTAAGCGGTTTACGAGTTATAAGAATTTGAAAAAAAAAAATTCAGGATTTCTATGGAAAGGTGTTTGAAAAAATTTATGTACCAATTTGGTCACTTTTTTACGAATATTTTTTTATGTTCGAAGTTTATAGAAATTTTTTTTATACCATTTTAAAGAGTAACGCCTAATACACTTTGTAACCAAATTTCATTCAATTCGTGATAGTACTTTTTGCGTTATGACGTTCCGAATGAAGAATTGATTTTAGACCCCCTGCACCACCCCCCGCTGAAAAATCCACCATGTCATTTTCAAGAGGAGTTTCTAATCTATCAATTTGCCAAATTTCATTGTAATCTATTAAGCGGTTTACGAGTTATAAGAATTTGAAAAAAAAAAATTCAGGATTTCTTTGGAAAGGTGTTTGAAAAAATTTATGTACCAATTTGGTCACTTTTTTACGAATATTTTTTTATGTTCGAAGTTTATAGAAATTTTTTTTATACCATTTTAAAGAGTAACGCCTAATACACTTTGTAACCAAATTTCATTCAATTCGTGATAGTACTTTTTGCGTTATGACGTTCCGAATGAAGAATTGATTTTAGACCCCCTGCACCACCCCCGCTGAAAAATCCACCATGTCATTTTCAAGAGGAGTTTCTAATCTATCAATTTGCCAAATTTCATTGTAATCTATTAAGCGGTTTACGAGTTATAAGAATTTGAAAAAAAAAAAAATTCAGGATTTCTATGGAAAGGTGTTTGAAAAAATTTATGTACCAATTTGGTCACTTTTTTACGAATATTTTTTTATGTTCGAAGTTTATAGAAATTTTTTTTATACCATTTTAAAGAGTAACGCCTAATACACTTTGTAACCAAATTTCATTCAATTCGTGATAGTACTTTTTGCGTTATGACGTTCCGAATGAAGAATTGATTTTAGACCCCCTGCACCACCCCCCGCTGAAAAATCCACCATGTCATTTTCAAGAGGAGTTTCTAATCTATCAATTTGCCAAATTTCATTGTAATCTATTAAGCGGTTTACGAGTTATAAGAATTTGAAAAAAAAAAAATTCAGGATTTCTATGGAAAGGTGTTTGAAAAAATTTATGTACCAATTTGGTCACTTTTTTACGAATATTTTTTTATGTTCGAAGTTTATAGAAATTTTTTTTATACCATTTTAAAGAGTAACGCCTAATACACTTTGTAACCAAATTTCATTCAATTCGTGATAGTACTTTTTGCGTTATGACGTTCCGAATGAAGAATTGATTTTAGACCCCCTGCACCACCCCCCGCTGAAAAATCCACCATGTCATTTTCAAGAGGAGTTTCTAATCTATCAATTTGCCAAATTTCATTGTAATCTATTAAGCGGTTTACGAGTTATAAGAATTTGAAAAAAAAAAAAATTCAGGATTCCTATGGAAAGGTGTTTGAAAAAATTTATGTACCAATTTGGTCACTTTTTTACGAATATTTTTTTATGTTCGAAGTTTATAGACATTTTTTTTATACCATTTTAAAGAGTAACGCCTAATACACTTTGTAACCAAATTTCATTCAATTCGTGATAGTACTTTTTGCGTTATGACGTTCCGAATGAAGAATTGATTTTAGACCCCCTGCACCACCCCCCGCTGAAAAATCCACCATGTCATTTTCAAGAGGAGTTTCTAATCTATCAATTTGCCAAATTTCATTGTAATCTATTAAGCGGTTTACGAGTTATAAGAATTTGAAAAAAAAAAAATTCAGGATTTCTATGGAAAGGTGTTTGAAAAAATTTATGTACCAATTTGGTCACTTTTTTACGAATATTTTTTTATGTTCGAAGTTTATAGAAATTTTTTTTATACCATTTTAAAGAGTAACGCCTAATACACTTTGTAACCAAATTTCATTCAATTCGTGATAGTACTTTTTGCGTTATGACGTTCCGAATGAAGAATTGATTTTAGACCCCCTGCACCACCCCCCGCTGAAAAATCCACCATGTCATTTTCAAGAGGAGTTTCTAATCTATCAATTTGCCAAATTTCATTGTAATCTATAAAGCGGTTTACGAGTTATAAGAATTTGAAAAAAAAAAAAAAATTCAGGATTTCTATGGAAAGGTGTTTGAAAAAATTTATGTACCAATTTGGTCACTTTTTTACGAATATTTTTTTATGTTCGAAGTTTATAGAAATTTTTTTTATACCATTTTAAAGAGTAACGCCTAATACACTTTGTAACCAAATTTCATTCAATTCGTGATAGTACTTTTTGCGTTATGACGTTCCGAATGAAGAATTGATTTTAGACCCCCTGCACCACCCCCCGCTGAAAAATCCACCATGTCATTTTCAAGAGGAGTTTCTAATCTATCAATTTGCCAAATTTCATTGTAATCTATTAAGCGGTTTACGAGTAAGAATTTGAAAAAAAAAAATTCAGGATTTCTATGGAAAGGTGTTTGAAAAAATTTATGTACCAATTTGGTCACTTTTTTACGAATATTTTTTTATGTTCGAAGTTTATAGAAATTTTTTTTATACCATTTTAAAGAGTAACGCCTAATACACTTTGTAACCAAATTTCATTCAATTCGTGATAGTACTTTTTGCGTTATGACGTTCCGAATGAAGAATTGATTTTAGACCCCCTGCACCACCCCCCGCTGAAAAATCCACCATGTCATTTTCAAGAGGAGTTTCTAATCTATCAATTTGCCAAATTTCATTGTAATCTATTAAGCGGTTTACGAGTTATAAGAATTTGAAAAAAAAAAATTCAGGATTTCTATGAAAAGGTGTTTAAAAAAATTTATGTACCAATTTGGTCACTTTTTTACGAATATTTTTTTATATTCGAAGTTTATAGAAATTTTTTTTATACCATTTTAAAGAGTAACGCCTAATACACTTTGTAACCAAATTTCATTCAATTCGTGATAGTACTTTTTGCGTTATGACGTTCCGAATGAAGAATTGATTTTAGACCCCCTGCACCACCCCCCGCTGAAAAATCCACCATGTCATTTTCAAGAGGAGTTTCTAATCTATCAATTTGCCAAATTTCATTGTAATCTATTAAGCGGTTTACGAGTTATAAGAATTTGAAAAAAAAAAATTCAGGATTTCTATGGAAAGGTGTTTGAAAAAATTTTTGTACCAATTTGGTCACTTTTTTACGAATATTTTTTTATGTTCGAAGTTTATAGAAATTTTTTTTATACCATTTTAAAGAGTAACGCCTAATACACTTTGTAACCAAATTTCATTCAATTCGTGATAGTACTTTTTGCGTTATGACGTTCCGAATGAAGAATTGATTTTAGACCCCCTGCACCACCCCCCGCTGAAAAATCCACCATGTCATTTTCAAGAGGAGTTTCTAATCTATCAATTTGCCAAATTTCATTGTAATCTATTAAGCGGTTTACGAGTTATAAGAATTTGAAAAAAAAAATTCAGGATTTCTATGGAAAGGTGTTTGAAAAAATTTATGTACCAATTTGGTCACTTTTTTACGAATATTTTTTTATGTTCGAAGTTTATAGAAATTTTTTTTATACCATTTTAAAGAGTAACGCCTAATACACTTTGTAACCAAATTTCATTCAATTCGTTATAGTACTTTTTGCGTTATGACGTTCCGAATGAAGAATTGATTTTAGACCCCCTGCACCACCCCCCGCTGAAAAATCCACCATGTCATTTTCAAGAGGAGTTTCTAATCTATCAATTTGCCAAATTTCATTGTAATCTATTAAGCGGTTTACGAGTTATAAGAATTTGAAAAAAAAAAAAAAAATTCAGGATTTCTATGGAAAGGTGTTTGAAAAAATTTATGTACCAATTTGGTCACTTTTTTACGCATATTTTTTTATGTTCGAAGTTTATAGAAATTTTTTTTATACCATTTTAAAGAGTAACGCCTAATACACTTTGTAACCAAATTTCATTCAATTCGTGATAGTACTTTTTGCGTTATGACGTTCCGAATGAAGAATTGATTTTAGACCCCCTGCACCACCCCCCGCTGAAAAATCCACCATGTCATTTTCAAGAGGAGTTTCTAATCTATCAATTTGCCAAATTTCATTGTAATCTATTAAGCGGTTTACGAGTAAGAATTTGAAAAAAAAAAAATTCAGGATTTCTATGGAAAGGTGTTTGAAAAAATTTATGTACCAATTTGGTCACTTTTTTACGAATATTTTTTTATGTTCGAAGTTTATAGAAATTTTTTTTATACCATTTTAAAGAGTAACGCCTAATACACTTTGTAACCAAATTTCATTCAATTCGTGATAGTACTTTTTGCGTTATGACGTTCCGAATGAAGAATTGATTTTAGACCCCCTGCACCACCCCCCGCTGAAAAATCCACCATGTCATTTTCAAGAGGAGTTTCTAATCTATCAATTTGCCGAATTTCATTGTAATCTATTAAGCGGTTTACGAGTTATAAGAATTTGAAAAAAAAAATTCAGGATTTCTATGGAAAGGTGTTTGAAAAAATTTATGTACCAATTTGGTCACTTTTTTACGAATATTTTTTTATGTTCGAAGTTTATAGAAATTTTTTTTATACCATTTTAAAGAGTAACGCCTAATACACTTTGTAACCAAATTTCATTCAATTCGTGATAGTACTTTTTGCGTTATGACGTTCCGAATGAAGAATTGATTTTAGACCCCCTGCACCACCCCCCGCTGAAAAATCCACCATGTCATTTTCAAGAGGAGTTTCTAATCTATCAATTTGCCAAATTTCATTGTAATCTATTAAGCGGTTTACGAGTTATAAGAATTTGAAAAAAAAAAATTCAGGATTTCTATGGAAAGACGTTTGAAAAAATTTTTGTACCAATTTGGTCACTTTTTTACGAATATTTTTTTATGTTCGAAGTTTATAGAAATTTTTTTTATACCATTTTAAAGAGTAACGCCTAATACACTTTGTAACCAAATTTCATTCAATTCGTGATAGTACTTTTTGCGTTATGACGTTCCGAATGAAGAATTGATTTTAGACCCCCTGCACCACCCCCCGCTGAAAAATCCACCATGTCATTTTCAAGAGGAGTTTCTAATCTATCAATTTGCCAAATTTCATTGTAATCTATTAAGCGGTTTACGAGTTATAAGAATTTGAAAAAAAAAAATTCAGGATTTCTATGGAAAGGTGTTTGAAAAAATTTATGTACCAATTTGGTCACTTTTTTACGAATATTTTTTTATGTTCGAAGTTTATAGAAATTTTTTTTATACCATTTTAAAGAGTAACGCCTAATACACTTTGTAACCAAATTTCATTCAATTCGTGATAGTACTTTTTGCGTTATGACGTTACGAATGAAGAATTGATTTTAGACCCCCTGCACCACCCCCCGCTGAAAAATCCACCATGTCATTTTCAAGAGGAGTTTCTAATCTATCAATTTGCCAAATTTCATTGTAATCTATTAAGCGGTTTACGAGTTATAAGAATTTGAAAAAAAAAATTCAGGATTTCTATGGAAAGGTGTTTGAAAAAATTTATGTACCAATTTGGTCACTTTTTTACGAATATTTTTTTATGTTCGAAGTTTATAGAAATTTTTTTTATACCATTTTAAAGAGTAACGCTTAATACACTTTGTAACCAAATTTCATTCAATTCGTGATAGTACTTTTTGCGTTATGACGTTCCGAATGAAGAATTGATTTTAGACCCCCTGCACCACCCCCCGCTGAAAAATCCACCATGTCATTTTCAAGAGGAGTTTCTAATCTATCAATTTGCCAAATTTCATTGTAATCTATTAAGCGGTTTACGAGTTATAAGAATTTGAAAAAAAAAAATTCAGGATTTCTATGGAAAGGTGTTTGAAAAAATTTATGTACCAATTTGGTCACTTTTTTACGAATATTTTTTTATGTTCGAAGTTTATAGAAATTTTTTTTATACCATTTTAAAGAGTAACGCCTAATACACTTTGTAACCAAATTTCATTCAATTCGTGATAGTACTTTTTGCGTTATGACGTTCCGAATGAAGAATTGATTTTAGACCCCCTGCACCACCCCCCGCTGAAAAATCCACCATGTCATTTTCAAGAGGAGTTTCTAATCTATCAATTTGCCAAATTTCATTGTAATCTATTAAGCGGTTTACGAGTTATAAGAATTTGAAAAAAAAAAAAATTCAGGTTTTCTATGGAAAGGTGTTTGAAAAAATGTATGTACCAATTTGGTCACTTTTTTACGAATATTTTTTTATGTTCGAAGTTTATAGAAATTTTTTTTATACCATTTTAAAGAGTAACGCCTAATACACTTTGTAACCAAATTTCATTCAATTCGTGATAGTACTTTTTGCGTTATGACGTTCCGAATGAAGAATTGATTTTAGACCCCCTGCACCACCCCCCGCTGAAAAATCCACCATGTCATTTTCAAGAGGAGTTTCTAATCTATCAATTTGCCAAATTTCATTGTAATCTATTAAGCGGTTTACGAGTTATAAGAATTTGAAAAAAAAAATTCAGGATTTCTATGGAAAGGTGTTTGAAAAAATTTTTGTACCAATTTGGTCACTTTTTTACGAATATTTTTTTATGTTCGAAGTTTATAGAAATTTTTTTTATACCATTTTAAAGAGTAACGCCTAATACACTTTGTTCACAAATTTCATTCAATTCGTGATAGTACTTTTTGCGTTATGACGTTCCGAATGAAGAATTGATTTTAGACCCCCTGCACCACCCCCCGCTGAAAAATCCACCATGTCATTTTCAAGAGGAGTTTCTAATCTATCAATTTGCCAAATTTCATTGTAATCTATTAAGCGGTTTACGAGTTATAAGAATTTGAAAAAAAAAAAATTCAGGATTTCTATGGAAAGGTGTTTGAAAAAATTTATGTACCCATTTGGTCACTTTTTTACGAATATTTTTTTATGTTCGAAGTTTATAGAAATTTTTTTTATACCATTTTAAAGAGTAACGCCTTATACACTTTGTAACCAAATTTCATTCAATTCGTGATAGTACTTTTTGCGTTATGACGTTCCGAATGAAGAATTGATTTTAGACCCCCTGCACCACCCCCCGCTGAAAAATCCACCATGTCATTTTCAAGAGGAGTTTCTAATCTATCAATTTGCCAAATTTCATTGTAATCTATTAAGCGGTTTACGAGTTATAAGAATTTGAAAAAAAAAAAATTCAGGATTTCTATGGAAAGGTGTTTGAAAAAATTTATGTTCCAATTTGGTCACTTTTTTACGAATATTTTTTTATGTTCGAAGTTTATAGAAATTTTTTTTATACCATTTTAAAGAGTAACGCCTAATACACTTTGTAACCAAATTTCATTCAATTCGTGATAGTACTTTTTGCGTTATGACGTTCCGAATGAAGAATTGATTTTAGACCCCCTGCACCACCCCCCGCTGAAAAATCCACCATGTCATTTTCAAGAGGAGTTTCTAATCTATCAATTTGCCAAATTTCATTGTAATCTATTAAGCGGTTTACGAGTTATAAGAATTTGAAAAAAAAAAAATTCAGGATTTCTATGGAAAGGTGTTTGAAAAAATTTATGTACCAATTTGGTCACTTTTTTACGAATATTTTTTTATGTTCGAAGTTTATAGAAATTTTTTTTATACCATTTTAAAGAGTAACGCCTAATACACTTTGTAACCAAATTTCATTCAATTCGTGATAGTACTTTTTGCGTTATGACGTTCCGAATGAAGAATTGATTTTAGACCCCCTGCACCACCCCCCGCTGAAAAATCCACCATGTCATTTTCAAGAGGAGTTTCTAATCTATCAATTTGCCAAATTTCATTGTAATCTATTAAGCGGTTTACGAGTTATAAGAATTTGAAAAAAAAAATTCAGGATTTCTATGGAAAGGTGTTTGAAAAAATTTATGTACCAATTTGGTCACTTTTTTACGAATATTTTTTTATGTTCGAAGTTTATAGAAATTTTTTTTATACCATTTTAAAGAGTAACGCCTAATACACTTTGTAACCAAATTTCATTCAATTCGTGATAGTACTTTTTGCGTTATGACGTTCCGAATGAAGAATTGATTTTAGACCCCCTGCACCACCCCCCGCTGAAAAATCCACCATGTCATTTTCAAGAGGAGTTCCTAATCTATCAATTTGCCAAATTTCATTGTAATCTATTAAGCGGTTTACGAGTTATAAGAATTTGAAAAAAAAAAATTCAGGATTTCTATGGAAAGGTGTTTGAAAAAATGTATGTACCAATTTGGTCACTTTTTTACGAATATTTTTTTATGTTCGAAGTTTATAGAAATTTTTTTATACCATTTTAAAGAGTAACGCCTAATACACTTTGTAACCAAATTTCATTCAATTCGTGATAGTACTTTTTGCGTTATGACGTTCCGAATGAAGAATTGATTTTAGACCCCCTGCACCACCCCCGCTGAAAAATCCACCATGTCATTTTCAAGAGGAGTTTCTAATCTATCAATTTGCCAAATTTCATTGTAATCTATTAAGCGGTTTACGAGTTATAAGAATTTGAAAAAAAAAAAATTCAGGATTTCTATGGAAAGGTGTTTGAAAAAATTTTTGTACCAATTTGGTCACTTTTTTACGAATATTTTTTTATGTTCGAAGTTTATAGAAATTTTTTTTATACCATTTTAAAGAGTAACGCCTAATACACTTTGTAACCAAATTTCATTCAATTCGTGATAGTACTTTTTGCGTTATGACGTTCCGAATGAAGAATTGATTTTAGACCCCCTGCACCACCCCCGCTGAAAAATCCACCATGTCATTTTCAAGAGGAGTTTCTAATCTATCAATTTGCCAAATTTCATTGTAATCTATTAAGCGGTTTACGAGTTATAAGAATTTGAAAAAAAAAAAATTCAGGATTTCTATGGAAAGGTGTTTGAAAAAATTTTTGTACCAATTTGGTCACTTTTTTACGAATATTTTTTTATGTTCGAAGTTTATAGAAATTTTTTTTATACCATTTTAAAGAGTAACGCCTAATACACTTTGTAACCAAATTTCATTCAATTCGTGATAGTACTTTTTGCGTTATGACGTTCCGAATGAAGAATTGATTTTAGACCCCCTGCACCACCCCCCGCTGAAAAATCCACCATGTCATTTTCAAGAGGAGTTTCTAATCTATCAATTTGCCAAATTTCATTGTAATCTATTAAGCGGTTTACGAGTTATAAGAATTTGAAAAAAAAAAAATTCAGGATTTCTATGGAAAGGTGTTTGAAAAAATTTTTGTACCAATTTGGTCACTTTTTTACGAATATTTTTTTATGTTCGAAGTTTATAGAAATTTTTTTTATACCATTTTAAAGAGTAACGCCTAATACACTTTGTAACCAAATTTCATTCAATTCGTGATAGTACTTTTTGCGTTATGACGTTCCGAATGAAGAATTGATTTTAGACCCCCTGCACCACCCCCCGCTGAAAAATCCACCATGTCATTTTCAAGAGGAGTTTCTAATCTATCAATTTGCCAAATTTCATTGTAATCTATTAAGCGGTTTACGAGTTATAAGAATTTGAAAAAAAAAAATTCAGGATTTCTATGGAAAGGTGTTTGAAAAAATTTATGTACCCATTTGGTCACTTTTTTACGAATATTTTTTTATGTTCGAAGTTTATAGAAATTTTTTTTATACCATTTTAAAGAGTAACGCCTTATACACTTTGTAACCAAATTTCATTCAATTCGTGATAGTACTTTTTGCGTTATGACGTTCCGAATGAAGAATTGATTTTAGACCCCCTGCACCACCCCCCGCTGAAAAATCCACCATGTCATTTTCAAGAGGAGTTTCTAATCTATCAATTTGCCAAATTTCATTGTAATCTATTAAGCGGTTTACGAGTTATAAGAATTTGAAAAAAAAAAAATTCAGGATTTCTATGGAAAGGTGTTTGAAAAAATTTTTGTACCAATTTGGTCACTTTTTTACGAATATTTTTTTATGTTCGAAGTTTATAGAAATTTTTTTT
Organism: Rhingia campestris; assembly: GCA_932526625.1. Classification (NCBI taxonomy): domain Eukaryota; kingdom Metazoa; phylum Arthropoda; class Insecta; order Diptera; family Syrphidae; genus Rhingia; species Rhingia campestris. The sequence goes on from OW052185.1 coordinate 82,222,304, forward strand.
ATACCATTTTAAAGAGTAACGCCTAATACACTTTGTAACCAAATTTCATTCAATTCGTGATAGTACTTTTTGCGTTATGACGTTCCGAATGAAGAATTGATTTTAGACCCCCTGCACCACCCCCCGCTGAAAAATCCACCATGTCATTTTCAAGAGGAGTTTCTAATCTATCAATTTGCCAAATTTCATTGTAATCTATTAAGCGGTTTACGAGTTATAAGAATTTGAAAAAAAAAAAATTCAGGATTTCTATGGAAAGGTGTTTGAAAAAATTTATGTACCCATTTGGTCACTTTTTTACGAATATTTTTTTATGTTCGAAGTTTATAGAAATTTTTTTTATACCATTTTAAAGAGTAACGCCTTATACACTTTGTAACCAAATTTCATTCAATTCGTGATAGTACTTTTTGCGTTATGACGTTCCGAATGAAGAATTGATTTTAGACCCCCTGCACCACCCCCCGCTGAAAAATCCACCATGTCATTTTCAAGAGGAGTTTCTAATCTATCAATTTGCCAAATTTCATTGTAATCTATTAAGCGGTTTACGAGTTATAAGAATTTGAAAAAAAAAAAATTCAGGATTTCTATGGAAAGGTGTTTGAAAAAATTTATGTACCAATTTGGTCACTTTTTTACGAATATTTTTTTATGTTCGAAGTTTATAGAAATTTTTTTTATACCATTTTAAAGAGTAACGCCTAATACACTTTGTAACCAAATTTCATTCAATTCGTGATAGTACTTTTTGCGTTATGACGTTCCGAATGAAAAATTGATTTTAGACCCCCTGCACCACCCCCCGCTGAAAAATCCACCATGTCATTTTCAAGAGGAGTTTCTAATCTATCAATTTGCCAAATTTCATTGTAATCTATTAAGCGGTTTACGAGTTATAAGAATTTGAAAAAAAAAAAATTCAGGATTTCTATGGAAAGGTGTTTGAAAAAATTTATGTACCAATTTGGTCACTTTTTTACGAATATTTTTTTATGTTCGAAGTTTATAGAAATTTTTTTTATACCATTTTAAAGAGTAACGCCTAATACACTTTGTAACCAAATTTCATTCAATTCGTGATAGTACTTTTTGCGTTATGACGTTCCGAATGAAGAATTGATTTTAGACCCCCTGCACCACCCCCCGCTGAAAAATCCACCATGTCATTTTCAAGAGGAGTTTCTAATCTATCAATTTGCCAAATTTCATTGTAATCTATTAAGCGGTTTACGAGTTATAAGAATTTGAAAAAAAAAAAAAATTCAGGATTTCTATGGAAAGGTGTTTGAAAAAATTTATGTACCAATTTGGTCACTTTTTTACGAATATTTTTTTATGTTCGAAGTTTATAGAAATTTTTTTTATACCATTTTAAAGAGTAACGCCTAATACACTTTGTAACCAAATTTCATTCAATTCGTGATAGTACTTTTTGCGTTATGACGTTCCGAATGAAGAATTGATTTTAGACCCCCTGCACCACCCCCCGCTGAAAAATCCACCATGCCATTTTCAAGAGGAGTTTCTAATCTATCAATTTGCCAAATTTCATTGTAATCTATTAAGCGGTTTACGAGTTATAAGAATTTGAAGAAAAAAAATTCATTATTTCTATGGAAAGGTGTTTGAAAAAATTTATGTACCAATTTGGTCACTTTTTTACGAATATTTTTTTATGTTCGAAGTTTATAGAAATTTTTTTTATACCATTTTAAAGAGTAACGCCTAATACACTTTGTAACCAAATTTCATTCAATTCGTGATAGTACTTTTTGCGTTATGACGTTCCGAATGAAGAATTGATTTTAGACCCCCTGCACCACCCCCCGCTGAAAAATCCACCATGTCATTTTCAAGAGGAGTTTCTAATCTATCAATTTGCCAAATTTCATTGTAATCTATTAAGCGGTTTACGAGTTATAAGAATTTGAAAAAAAAAAAAATTCAGGATTTCTATGGAAAGGTGTTTGAAAAAATTTATGTACCAATTTGGTCACTTTTTTACGAATATTTTTTTATGTTCGAAGTTTATAGAAATTTTTTTTATACCATTTTAAAGAGTAACGCCTAATACACTTTGTAACCAAATTTCATTCAATTCGTGATAGTACTTTTTGCGTTATGACGTTCCGAATGAAGAATTGATTTTAGACCCCCTGCACCACCCCCCGCTGAAAAATCCACCATGTCATTTTCAAGAGGAGTTTCTAATCTATCAATTTGCCAAATTTCATTGTAATCTATTAAGCGGTTTACGAGTTATAAGAATTTGAAAAAAAAAAAAATTCAGGATTTCTATGGAAAGGTGTTTGAAAAAATTTATGTACCAATTTGGTCACTTTTTTACGAATATTTTTTTATGTTCGAAGTTTATAGAAATTTTTTTTATACCATTTTAAAGAGTAACGCCTAATACACTTTGTAACCAAATTTCATTCAATTCGTGATAGTACTTTTTGCGTTATGACGTTCCGAATGAAGAATTGATTTTAGACCCCCTGCACCACCCCCCGCTGAAAAATCCACCATGTCATTTTCAAGAGGAGTTTCTAATCTATCAATTTGCCAAATTTCATTGTAATCTATTAAGCGGTTTACGAGTTATAAGAATTTGAAAAAAAAAAAAATTCAGGATTTCTATGGAAAGGTGTTTGAAAAAATTTATGTACCAATTTGGTCACTTTTTTACGAATATTTTTTTATGTTCGAAGTTTATAGAAATTTTTTTTATACCATTTTAAAGAGTAACGCCTAATACACTTTGTAACCAAATTTCATTCAATTCGTGATAGTACTTTTTGCGTTATGACGTTCCGAATGAAGAATTGATTTTAGACCCCCTGCACCACCCCCGCTGAAAAATCCACCATGTCATTTTCAAGAGGAGTTTCTAATCTATCAATTTGCCAAATTTCGTTGTAATCTATTAAGCGGTTTACGAGTTATAAGAATTTGAAAAAAAAAAAATTCAGGATTTCTATGGAAAGGTGTTTGAAAAAATTTATGTACCAATTTGGTCACTTTTTTACGAATATTTTTTTATGTTCGAAGTTTATAGAAATTTTTTTTATACCATTTTAAAGAGTAACGCCTAATACACTTTGTAACCAAATTTCATTCAATTCGTGATAGTACTTTTTGCGTTATGACGTTCCGAATGAAGAATTGATTTTAGACCCCCTGCACCACCCCCCGCTGAAAAATCCACCATGTCATTTTCAAGAGGAGTTTCTAATCTATCAATTTGCCAAATTTCATTGTAATCTATTAAGCGGTTTACGAGTTATAAGAATTTGAAAAAAAAAAAATTCAGGATTTCTATGGAAAGGTGTTTGAAAAAATTTTTGTAGCAATTTGGTCACTTTTTTACGAATATTTTTTTATGTTCGAAGTTACTAGAAATTTTTTTTATACCATTTTAAAGAGTAACGCCTAATACACTTTGTAACCAAATTTCATTCAATTCGTGATAGTACTTTTTGCGTTATGACGTTCCGAATGAAGAATTGATTTTAGACCCCCTGCACCACCCCCCGCTGAAAAATCCACCATGTCATTTTCAAGAGGTGTTTCTAATCTATCAATTTGCCAAATTTCATTGTAATCTATTAAGCGGTTTACGAGTTATAAGAATTTGAAAAAAAAAATTCAGGATTTCTATGGAAAGGTGTTTGAAAAAATTTATGTACCAATTTGGTCACTTTTTTACGAATATTTTTTTATGTTCGAAGTTTATAGAAATTTTTTTTTATACCATTTTAAAGAGTAACGCCTAATACACTTTGTAACCAAATTTCATTCAATTCGTGATAGTACTTTTTGCGTTATGACGTTCCGAATGAAGAATTGATTTTAGACCCCCTGCACCACCCCCCGCTGAAAAATCCACCATGTCATTTTCAAGAGGAGTTTCTAATCTATCAATTTGCCAAATTTCATTGTAATCTATTAAGCGGTTTACGAGTTATAAGAATTTGAAAAAAAAAAAATTCAGGATTTCTATGGAAAGGTGTTTGAAAAAATTTATGTACCAATTTGGTCACTTTTTTACGAATATTTTTTTATGTTCGAAGTTTATAGAAATTTTTTTTATACCATTTTAAAGAGTAACGCCTAATTTTTTATGTTCGAAGTTTATAGAAATTTTTTTTTTTTTTATACCATTTTAAAGAGTAACGCCTAATACACTTTGTAACCAAATTTCACCCTTTCGACGATCACTCACCTTGTCGCGGTGAAAGGGCTTAAGTAGTTTCCAATGAACCACGGAGCGAAACCGGAAGTCTATGTAAACATAAACTGTCAGGGCCACCCATGCCGGTAAGGTCAGTGGCGAGGAAACGAAAACCAAAAGGTGGTCTCCAAGGTAAGGCGCGCGCCGATACCTGCATGGCTGAGGGAATGCTCAGTCGCTAGCGCAAACTCTAGATACCTGGGGACCTCTAGTTTTAATCCAATTTCCCCTTTCCTGTATACAGGGGGTGAGTACAGGATGACATTCCTTCCCCCTTACTCGTGGGTCCAAAATTGACAAAAACAAACAAAACAAAAAAGGGACGAGTGCAAATGAATCGGGCACTCCAAACCCTATAAAAACCGATTCTCAACAACAAATGACGGAGGAGGAGGAAAGCCTCTTGCTCCGAGATCCGTCAAACTCCAAGATACTGTCAGATGGGGGAAGCGAAGGAGCAATAGACATCCAAATGGAGAAACTTCTTCTCGATGAGGATGACACCTGCTCTAACGCCAGCTCATCTAAATTCTCAATATCGTCAACTGCGTCCATCCGCAGCAAAGTAAAATCATGCAAGTTGACGATCAGAAGATTAGGCAAGATAGTAACTCTAGGAGAAAAGGATCGCCTGAGACTTCAGAAAGCTCAAGAGTTTTTACAAAGTCTGACATTAGCAGAGAATGAGCCGATAGCTCGTACCTGCTCAATGAACGCACCGAGTACCTCGAGCATGAAGGGACTGATGGGACCACCTTTGATGCAGGGCGCTGGCCCGCTAAGACAAAGAATGGTCTCATCAGACCCTGCGAAAGTCAAAGGCGAAATCATGGCTGATGATCCCTTGTATACCCCCCCAGCAGCCGACGAGCCGCTCGCTCGTCGCTCGCCGAGAGGAGATACAGGAATCGAAGCTGAAGGAGAGCTGGATGGATCGGTCAACGATGTTACGGGCGCATGCCCACTAGGAGTTGACATGATCCCTTCAAACTCCGAAACAAGGGACTGCATTAAAAGCACCCTTATTCTGCAGAATCTCACCACAGAAGAGAATGAGCCGCTCGCTCGTACCTTAGGTGGTGAGGTAACGCAGAATAAGAGTGTTTGTGAGCTGAAGAGATTGCCTCCAGTCGTGAGTGACCCTGGTCAATCCAACTGGAGAACAGTCTCTCCAGACCATACCAAGGATGGATCAGAGGACAAAACGGACACAAACGTCAATCAGAACCCGAAGGAGGAGCTGGGGATGATTGAATTCACCGGCGCTGTGATGAGCAACAACTCATCAGGCAAAGGAAATCGATCAACCTCAACGCCGCCAGGGGTCTGTGAGACACTGACTATAGGACAAGGAGAGGCTGACTCAACATTAGGTAGCTATTGTACGGTTATTACTCGCCGCAGCGATCCGAAGCATCACGACAGCTTGGAAAACTCCAACGCTGCTGTGTCTGTGGAAGAGAGTAGGCTGAGGAACGCCGTACGACCCCAACCGAAGTCAGAGGTTCAAGCTCCTCTAAAAATGAGGGCCAACGCGCAGAGGCTTCTACGTAGGTTCAAGCACCGTGACCCAGATTCCTTCACGGAAAAGGACACGGCAGCACTTAGCAGAGCTAAGGAGACGCTAAAAGCTACAGCCGAAGCGTGGCGGCAAAAAAGGCGCACAGGCAGGGAGCTCTCCTCTCATAAAAGGGAAGTAGTCGTGGAAAGGATGGAGAGCTGTAAACCCTCCACCTCAGCTGCGGCCACACCTAAGGGACCATCAGCTGCTGCAGGTAAGGTTGCGACCAAGCCTGGACCAACTGCAGGTACCTCCAAGAGAGGAAGGCACGATGACACAGTCTCTCCAATCATAGGTAGGAACACGAAACCTAGGTTAGACGCCAGTCATAACCCAGTAAAGGACAAAGATAGTTTTCGGGTCGCTATTGTCGACTTTGGTAATCCAGAACAAAAACTATCTTATGACCAATGGCAACTAATAGAAATTAGAATCCTGGACGGAGTGAACGACGCTATCCTAAAAAATGCAGGGAACATCCCGCTCTTTGGACAGCTGACCACGTTCAAAGGATTCAAAATAATCCAGTGTGACAATAAGTGCACACTGAGTTGGTTGACGAAGTTCATCGACGAGACGAAAGCCCCATGGTCAAATGCAGACCTTCGCATCGTCGAAAAGAAAGAGCTTCTTAACCTGACCAGACCCAAAGGTCGCATCCTTATCCCAGGGCCATGCATCCCGAAGGATAGGATTGAGCGCAACCTACAGAAACTCAACCCAGAATTCCTCAGTAAGGACTGGGAGGTTATAGAGGCAGGAGAGCACTCAAAAACCGGCACGGAAGTTGTGGTGCTACTCAGCCACAAATCTATGCCGCTGTTACGAAAGAAAGGGTACAAAGTACGAGTCGGGATTACCCGATGCAAAGTACGCCCCTTCGTAACAGTTAGACGCAATGATGGGAGGAAAGCTGACCGCCATGAAGATAATACAAATAAATCTTCACCACAGTAAGGCGGCCAGCGCCAACCTAGTCTTCCTTTTAAATAGGAACGACATTGACATTGCCCTAATACAAGAACCTTGGGTAGTCCGAGGCAGTATAAAAGGGCTAAACAGCAAAGATCTAGTACTGTACCATACTGGCTCATCCGACACAAACAGTAAGACTAGATCATGTATTGTAGCTAAGAAACAAATAAACCTTTTTCTCTTATCTACTCTCAGCAACAATGACCAGACCGTGGTAAAATATGAGCGGCGGGGGAAGTCCCCGATTGCAATAGCAGCCATCTATATGCCATACGACTCAATGGATGGACCTCCATCTGCCCTAACAGACTCCCTGGTGCAAATGGCCAAATGTAAGAAGTGGGACCTCATAATGGGATGCGATGCCAACTCTCATCACACACAATGGGGCAGTTCAGACACCAACACACGAGGTGAGTCCTTGTTTCAATACATTGTAGACAACAATTTGTTAGTGGCGAACAGGGGTAATGACCCCACCTTTGTCACTAAAAATAGAGAAGAGGTTCTTGACATTACCCTCTTCAACAATTCTGATAAATTCGCTGTGTGCCACTGGAAAGTTTCATCAGAAACATCATACTCTGACCACAGAATAATAGAATTTGAAATAGAGGACGATACTAAACTCCCCCTTCAACATCGAAACCCCAAGAAAGCCAACTGGGACAAGTTCGTTGTGGAAGTAGGGAGACAAAGTAGCGCCCTTCCATTGCATCTGATGGAAACTCCGTTTGAAATCGATGCTGCAGCGAAACTAATAGGCAATATTTTAGTCAAAGCCTATGAAAGGATCTGCCCTCTAAAGACTATAAAACCACAAAGATCACCGACATGGTGGACGAAAGAGCTTCAAAGCATTAGAAGGGAAACCAGGAAAACCTTTAACGCAGCAAGAAGCTCAAATTCGGAAACCGACTGAGATCTTTATAAAAACAATCAGCGCAAATTCAAAAGTGCGGTCAACAGTGCTAAACGCACCTCCTGGCGTAACTTCTGTTGCAGTGTAGAAAGCACTACTGAATCAGCTAGACTTAGAAAAATAATCGCCAAAGAACCGGCTGTGCCAGGTTACCTCAAGCTCCCCAATGGGGACTGGACACAATCCACCCATGAATCTTTAACACATCTACTGGAAACCCACTTTCCAGGATGTGATTCATACTCTGGTAGCACCCCAGACACAACCGTCTATGATTGCAACCCCATAACAGCAGCAATGGAGGATATGGTTAGTGTAGAAAGAATCAATTGGGCAATTGACTCCTTCTCCCCCTATAAATCTCCAGGAGTCGATGGTATTATCCCGATCATGCTACAAAAAACGAAACACCTCGTAACAGCATTCCTACACAAACTGTTTGTTAGTAGTCTAAAATGCGGTTACATCCCTAGGTGCTGGCGGGAAGTAAAGGTAGTCTTTATCCCAAAAGCCGGCAAGCCCACGACCGCGAAGGACTTTAGACCAATAAGTCTTACATCCTTCATATTAAAAACATATGAAAAACTAATGGATATCTACATTCGTGACAAACTCGACCCCCAATACATATCCTCGGCACAGCATGCCTACACGAAAGGTAAGGGAGTCGAAACTGCCCTACATGATATCGTTAGTACAATAGAAAAACCTCTTCACGAGAAGGAATATACACTCGCTGCATTTCTCGACATTGAAGGAGCCTTCAATAATGTGAACACAAACGCAGTCGAAAGAAACCTCGCGAAGAACAACGTGGACCAACCTCTAATACATATTATTGGAAGTATGCTCAACCACAGAAATATAAATGCGAATCTGGGAGACACCCATCTCAAAGTAATAGCATCAAGAGGCACACCACAAGGAGGCGTTATCTCACCTCTGTTGTGGAACATAGTCATCAATGAGATACTCATAAAGCTAGAGCGAAATGGGGTAAAAGTCATAGCCTACGCAGACGATGTAGCGATACTAGTTAAAGGGAAATTCCTACCCACTATTAGTGAACTACTCGAGCGGGCATTGAAAACTCTCAACGAGTGGACAAAACAATGTGGTCTTGGCATCAACCCCCAGAAAACGGAACTCGTTCTCTTTACGAACAAGAGGAAGATACCAATATTCGACCTACCGGCTAACGATGGGACTACCCTCAAACTAGCCGATAGTGCAAAGTATCTGGGTGTCATTCTTGATAGAAAACTCAACTGGAACCTAAATGTGCGCGAGCGCATTAAAAAGGCCACAGTCGCTTTCTATACGTGTAATCGAATATTCGGAAAAAACTGGGGTCCGAACCCCAAGATCATCCTATGGATGTACACGGCCATTGTGAGACCTATATTAACATATGGGGGGCTTGTCTGGTGGCAATCCACAAATAAAGTCACCCATCTGAAAAATATGACAAAGGTACAAAGAATAGCATGTGTGGGCGCTACTGGCGCAATGAGAACCACGCCAACAGCGGGACTGGAAACCATCCTTAACCTGCTACCGCTAGACCTTTACATGCAAGAATCTGCAGCCAAAAGTGCTCTAAGAATCAGCCAGCTCAACTGCTGGAAATCGAACTCAGGAGGACATGCCCAAATTCTACACAGATATCTGGGCTCAGCTGTATCCTCTGACTACATGCTGCCTCACCATGACTTTCAAAGACCATTCTCCTGCATCCTCCCAAGCAGAGAGGAGTGGGAGAGGAACGAATTGGGCCCCGAAACCATATCCATCTACACTGATGGTTCAAAAATGGATGTAGGCGTTGGAGCTGGAGTGTTTTCAGAAACACTTAAGCTAAACAGCACCTTTCGTCTCCCTGAGCACAGCAGTGTCTTCCAAGCCGAAATATTGGCAGTGGCAGAGGCAGCCAAAGCGACCTCAATGCTGGCGATACCACCAGATGATATCACCATCTTTATTGACAGTCAGGCTGCAATAAAAGCTATCTCTGCTGTCGAAATAAAATCTCGGCTTGTGAAACGTTGTCGTGAAGAGCTAAAGGTTCTTGGCGTCCAACATAATGTTAAGCTCTGCTGGGTCCCCGGACACAGAGGCATACAGGGCAATGAAATTGCTGACGAACTGGCAAGAAAAGGATCTGCCTCCAGCACTGACCAAGCAGACCAGTCTGTCAAACCACCACTATGCGACCTCAAATCTCAGGTGGGACAGAAAACACTGATCGCTGCCAAAAACAGGTGGAACTCCCTTCCAACCTGTGAAACTTCCAAAAGGATGTGGCCTGAGTATGACAAAGCCAGAACCCATAAACTGCTTCGTAGAAACAGGAAATCTGTCTCTACTTTAGTTGGGATTCTTACTGGACACAACTTACTGAAAAGCCACAAACTGAAAATGCATCTCATAGATGATGACCTCTGTAGAGGCTGCGGTGATGAAGAAATACACGAGGACACCCTCCACTTTCTGTGCCACTGCCCAGGCCTCAGCCAACTAAGAATGAGAACCTTAGGAAAATACTTTTTCCATGACCTCACGGATCTATCCGAAATCCCTCTCCCTAATCTTTTCAGGTTTGCATCAACATCTGGATGGCTAGAAAGAGACTAACAACAATGGACAGTAACGGGACAATGAATGAACCAACCACATAAGTGGACCCCCAACGGGCATCACAATGGGTCTATATTGACCTGAGTGCGATGAGGGAGGACACACACCGTCTGCCTCATCAACCCACCAACCTAACCTAACCAAATTTCATTCAATTCGTGATAGTACTTTTTGCGTTATGACGTTCCGAATGAAGAATTGATTTTAGACCCCCTGCACCACCCCCCGCTGAAAAATCCACCATGTCATTTTCAAGAGGAGTTTCTAATCTATCAATTTGCCAAATTTCATTGTAATCTATTAAGCGGTTTACGAGTTATAAGAATTTGAAAAAAAAAAAATTCAGGATTTCTATGGAAAGGTGTTTGAAAAAATTTATGTACCAATTTGGTCACTTTTTTACGAATATTTTTTTATGTTCGAAGTTTATAGAAATTTTTTTTATACCATTTTAAAGAGTAACGCCTAATACACTTTGTAACCAAATTTCATTCAATTCGTGATAGTACTTTTTGCGTTATGACGTTCCGAATGAAGTATTGATTTTAGACCCCCTGCACCACCCCCCGCTGAAAAATCCACCATGTCATTTTCAAGAGGAGTTTCTAATCTATCAATTTGCCAAATTTCATTGTAATCTATTAAGCGGTTTACGAGTTATAAGAATTTGAAAAAAAAAAAAATCAGGATTTCTATGGAAAGGTGTTTGAAAAAATTTATGTACCAATTTGGTCACTTTTTTACGAATATTTTTTTATGTTCGAAGTTTATAGAAATTTTTTTATACCATTTTAAAGAGTAACGCCTAATACACTTTGTAACCAAATTTCATTCAATTCGTGATAGTACTTTTTGCGTTATGACGTTCCGAATGAAGAATTGATTTTAGACCCCCTGCACCACCCCCCCCTGAAAAATCCACCATGTCATTTTCAAGAGGAGTTTCTAATCTATCAATTTGCCAAATTTCATTGTAATCTATTAAGCGGTTTACGAGTTATAAGAATTTGAAAAAAAAAAAATTCAGGATTTCTATGGAAAGGTGTTTGAAAAAATTTATGTACCAATTTGGTCACTTTTTTACGAATATTTTTTTATGTTCGAAGTTTATAGAAATTTTTTTTATACCATTTTAAAGAGTAACGCCTAATACACTTTGTAACCAAATTTCATTCAATTCGTGATAGTACTTTTTGCGTTATGACGTTCCGAATGAAGAATTGATTTTAGACCCCCTGCACCACCCCCCGCTGAAAAATCCACCATGTCATTTTCAAGAGGAGTTTCTAATCTATCAATTTGCCAAATTTCATTGTAATCTATTAAGCGGTTTACGAGTTATAAGAATTTGAAAAAAAAAATTCAGGATTTCTATGGAAAGGTGTTTGAAAAAATTTATGTACCAATTTGGTCACTTTTTTACGAATATTTTTTTATGTTCGAAGTTTATAGAAATTTTTTTTATACCATTTTAAAGAGTAACGCCTAATACACTTTGTAACCAAATTTCATTCAATTCGTGATAGTACTTTTTGCGTTATGACGTTCCGAATGAAGAATTGATTTTAGACCCCCTGCACCACCCCCCGCTGAAAAATCCACCATGTCATTTTCAAGAGGAGTTTCTAATCTATCAATTTGCCAAATTTCATTGTAATCTATTAAGCGGTTTACGAGTTATAAGAATTTGAAAAAAAAAAATTCAGGATTTCTATGGAAAGGTGTTTGAAAAAATTTATGTACCAATTTGGTCACTTTTTTACGAATATTTTTTTATGTTCGAAGTTTATAGAAATTTTTTTTATACCATTTTAAAGAGTAACGCCTAATACACTTTGTAACCAAATTTCATTCAATTCGTGATAGTGTAACAACCATCAATCAGTTCTACATCATTTTATTATTACCATTATTATTTATAGTAGTTATTTCTTTAAAAAACTATTACCATAAACATATATTTTCGTTTTAAAAAGAATATGTCAATTGATCAACGCCAAATCAAATATGTATGCAAAGCTCACCTCATAATATTGTAAAAGCTCACCTCACTATGATGTAAACAAAAGCTCACCTCAGAATATTGTAAAAGCTCACCTCACTATTACTATTGTAATTTCACCTCTCCTATCGTATGAAAAAGCTCAAAACAGAATGATATAAAAGGCGGGCCCGATTTGGATATTTCAGTGAATTTTCTTTATTCACTTGATTGCGAAGGTTGTCACAATACCGTCCTCTCAATAAAATAAAGACAATTTACGAGCTTATTGAATTAATTATTTTCCTTGGATTTTTTCAATAAAAACAAACAATTTTGTTTTATAATTGCATAACTCGTTTTATTTGTACTACCATAATTTGGTAACTTGCCCATTCAACGGCTACTGTAGTCCAACGGACAGCATAACCGTGGTGGAGAAATTACCAAACAGCGGGTAACTCCCCAATTTCCGCAGACAACGAGAATCCCGTGCGAACCCCTGGATTGCCCATATTTTGCTCTACCGACTCAACCCATACCAGCCGTGCTAAACTGGCGCCCAACGTGGGGCCCGATTCAGGAATTACGTCGTCAACACTGACAATATAGAAGCACGTCCATTGCAGTGTTACACTGGCGCACAAAGCGGATTCTCTGGTGAAACGGAATTTTAAAACTACGGAAGGCAACGATTTGCGTAGAAGCACACGCATTGCTGCACAGCCCAAATCAAATCGTACTCCTGAAGTTACAATGGCACAATTTACGACGGAACAATTAAAGGAATTCATCACTGCAGTTCAAGGCTCGTCTATTAGTAAAGGCAGCTTCAGCAATTGCATGGCCAGATTCAAAGGTGATCGAGATCCAATAATTGTGGAACGGTTTATCACGACCATCAACGTGTATAAAGACATCGAGCGCATCAATGACGCCGATGCAATTAAAGGTTTCCCTCTCTTACTGGAAGATAGCGCTGTGAATTGGTGGCAAGGTGTAAAGGCAGAAGCCAATACTTGGCATGATGTACTGACTTTGTTACGCAACGCATATGCTCCCGCTATGCCAGCCTATCGAATTTATATGGAAGTCTTTGGACAGAAGCAGAAGCCTCAGGAATCTACTGATGATTTCATTTGCGGTAAAAGGGCTTTATTGTCAAAATTACCAAGTCCCATGCCTGGGGAAAAAATGATGATGGACCTAGTCTACGGTCTACTTTCCATTCACATACGTGATGGAGTTCCTCGAGAAAGCGTCGAAACTTTTCAAGATCTATTGGCTAAAGCACGAGCGGTTGAGATTTCACGCCATGAAAAGGATGCGCAGAAACCAACTACAAGTAAAGCTGAACCTGAAAAGAAAAGATGTAACTATTGTAAGCATGCAGGTCACACAATAGCTGAATGCAGAAAGAAAGAGAAAGACGAGTTTCACAAGAAATCCACAGTCCCAGCACAGACTGAATCCAAACTGTACTGCTATCAATGTAAGGCACCTGGATTCATAAGATCAAATTGTCCGAATTGTAAAGCATTGCCAAAAGGCCCATCCACGGTATCTTTCAATTGCATTAAGACAACTTTGGGAACAGATCTTCCAACCATACCGATTGCTTCTCATGGTGAACCAGGAATTGCATATATTGATACGGCTGCACGGACTAGCGTCGCTGGCAGGGAACTTTTCTTGCATCTTCTCCGGAACAAAACGGTATTCAAACGTGTTGATGCAACTGTCACACTTGCTGATGGACATGCCTCGTCACAGGAAATTTGCATGGCAGAGACAAGCATCATATTTGGTAATCGGTTGCGACCAATCAAATTTATCGCTTTACCAAAAGCCAATGATAACAGAACTCTTATTGGGATAGATTTTCTGGAAGAAAACGGAGTGGTTCTTGACCTAGGCCAACGAATGTGGTATTTTGCTGATCAGCCTGAGAAAAAGTTTGATTTTTACGACACAGCTCACACAAAAGTCGCAAACAAGTCTCCTGAAGTCAACATAACCAGAGACATAGCCTCTTTTCTCAAGTCTAATGCAGTCTTCAACCCTATCTCACCACTCGCTAAGACACCAGAGTGTGCCCAACGGTTGATGTCAAGTTCAACTAGTAATCTCCCACCAAATAATACAAAAGATCAGAAGAAAGAAGCCAACGCGTTTCTTACATGGTTTGAACCCATTCAAAAATCCGCTACAACATGCGAATGCTCTCCAAGAGTAAAACGAAAAAACACTGCACCTACTCCACAAGGTAATGAATATTCTCCACATTCTATACAGAACATTTTCTCAGACTGTCTAAGAGGCAAGAATGTTACACCTGAAAAAGGAAGCGAAAAGGAAAATCTTTTTCCCAGCTTAGTACGTACGCAGGAGGATCTTGACCCGGATACATATTTCATGGAAATAAACGGCATCGATGTAGAACTCAGAGAAAATGAAGCAGTTGAGCTAAACGAAGTTGAACGAACCAAGTTGAACCAGCTGTTATGTGAGGAAAGCGATCTATTTAACGAAATATCTGAACCAACACCATTCGCGGTACATAAAATTAACACTGGTGATCACAATCCAATCGCTACCACACCATATAGACTCTCTCCAACTCGAAAAGAGCAACTGAAATTAGAGTTGATTAAAATGCTAAATAGCGACATAATCGAGGAATGCGAATCTCCGTGGGCAGCACCTGCTGTTTTAGTACCTAAAAAGGATGGCGGTATTCGTGTATGCATTGACTACCGGCAACTAAATAGCATCACCATCCCGGATAGATATCCCTTACCAAGGATCGATGACTTGCTGCACTCTACAAAAAACACTTCTTTTAAAAGCACACTAGACTTGCAGTCAGGGTATTACCAAATACAAATAGCTGAAGAAGACATTGACAAGACAGCATTCATCACACCATTTGGGATGTACCGTTTCAAACGCATGGCCTTCGGTTTACGAAATGCTCCAGCTACGTTCCAAAGGTTAATGAACCAATTCCGGATCGCACTGGTTAATCTTGGCATGTGTGTATTAATCTACTTAGACGACATCATCGTTTGCTCCACTGATTTTGAAGGACATATAAGCGATCTAAGTAAAGTTTTCGAAAGACTCAAAATATTTAAACTGAAAGTAAACAGAACAAAGTCAAACTTCTGCTGCTCGATTGTAAAATACCTTGGGCACCTTATTACAAATCAAGGTATACAAGTCGATCCAGATAAAGTATCGTCAATCTTAAGTCGTCCAGAGCCAAAGAACGCGAAACAAGTCCTTTCATTTTTGCAGACATGCTCCTGGTACCGACGATTTATAAACAATTTTGCGGAAGTATCCAAACCACTTAGTAGTCTCACCAAGAAGAATGTTTTATGGAAATGGGGCACAGAAGAGCAGAATGCCTTCGATAGGTTAAAAACCCTACTTACAGAAGCACCTATTCTCCAACAAGCCTGCGAAGATCAGCCATTTCTTCTGAAAACAGATGCTAGTAACTATGCTATCGGCGCAGTTCTGGTCCAGGGGGAGAAAGCGGAAGAACACCCTATTGAGTACGCATCCAGACTTCTAACAGCGGCCGAACGCAACTACTCGACGACAGAGCGGGAAGCGCTTGCCATTATTTGGGCAGTCAATAAATTTAGAGGCTACATAGAAGGATCAGAGGTTACACTTCTAACAGACCATCAGCCGCTGAAATGGCTTATGAGTCTTAAGTCACCAACAGGCCGACTTGCTCGATGGGCATTACAGCTCCAACCGTACAATTTTAAAATAATGTACATACCAGGACGAACAAACAATGTTGCTGACATGCTTTCCAGACCAGTTTGTGAGACTGACCACACAGAAACCTGTGAAATATGTAATTTTTACATCGATATGCCAACAAAGAAACCCAAAGAAATTCGTGACGCACAGCTTAAAGATGACCAATTGAAGCCTATAATAGATTCATTTGAAAGCAATGATGAAAATGTCACTCGTTGGACAACTCGTGGATACCTCATAAATAATGGAATACTCTACAGGTATTCATCCGAATCCGACTCCGAAGAGGCACAATTAGTCATTCCAGTGCAAGAACGTCAACCAATACTTTTTGAATACCATGATGCAAAAACAGCAGGTCACTACGGTGTAGAACGCACCACTGCAAGGATCGCATCTAGATACTTTTGGCCTGGGATGAGGGCCGACATAGCAAAGCATATCGCTAAGTGCCTTGCTTGTCAAAGATATAAGCCTAGCAACATGAAACCGTCTGGACTCTTACAAACTGTTTCTAGTAACCAGCGATTTGAAGTACTAGCAGTCGATTTATTTGGTCCACTACCCAAAACTCAGGATGGATTTCGTTGGATCCTTATAGCGGAAGATATTGCCAGCAGATGGGTCGAAATATTTCCATTGGAAGAAGCAACGGCAGAAAAGTGTGCGCTAACACTGCTCAATGAAATATTTCTTCGTTTCGGTCTACCACGCCGATTACTAAGTGATAATGGTTCGCAATTTATTTCTTCGCTGATGCAACAACTGACACACTGTTTGGACATACAGCAGACCCTTACTCCTGTCTATCATCCAGAAGCCAATCCTGTTGAACGTAAGAACAGGGATATGAAGACACAACTTGCTATTCTAGTAGCCAACAATCACAGCACATGGGCAGATGATTTACCGTCCATCAGATTTGCAATGAATACCGCAAAATGCCAAAGCACTGGATATTCACCTTCATACCTGACGTTTGGACGAGAGCTACGAACAGCAGATGACATCAAACACGATCTCAGAAGCATTGTTGAGTCTGAAAATTTTGTACCAACAATAACTCCACTATTGCTGAAACTATCGGACAACCTTAAAAATGCAAAAGAAACAACAGAGAAACTTCAAGATCATAACAACAAATATGTGAACAAAAAGAGACGTCCACAACCTACTTTCAAAGTGGGAGACCAAGTTTTAATAACCTCCTATTTTCTCAGCAAAGCGTCAAAACATCTAACTTCGAAGTTTATGCCAAGACGAGATGGACCCTACACCATAACTAAACAAATTGGGTCATCAACATACCAAGTAGCAGCCGAAGACGACCTCGACATTCCACTAGGGTCATACCATGTCTCATCCCTAACGAGATATACTACCCCAGCAATTTCAAATGAGAAACCAGTTGTACCAATTCGAACCCTGCGAAGACGAGGACGACCAAAGAAGACTTAATCTGTCGCATCATCGGGACGATCTCAGCTCCAGAGGGGGAGAATGTAACAACCATCAATCAGTTCTACATCATTTTATTATTACCATTATTATTTATAGTAGTTATTTCTTTAAAAAACTATTACCATAAACATATATTTTCGTTTTAAAAAGAATATGTCAATTGATCAACGCCAAATCAAATATGTATGCAAAGCTCACCTCATAATATTGTAAAAGCTCACCTCACTATGATGTAAACAAAAGCTCACCTCAGAATATTGTAAAAGCTCACCTCACTATTACTATTGTAATTTCACCTCTCCTATCGTATGAAAAAGCTCAAAACAGAATGATATAAAAGGCGGGCCCGATTTGGATATTTCAGTGAATTTTCTTTATTCACTTGATTGCGAAGGTTGTCACAATACCGTCCTCTCAATAAAATAAAGACAATTTACGAGCTTATTGAATTAATTATTTTCCTTGGATTTTTTCAATGAACACAAACAATTTTGTTTTATAATTGCATAACTCGTTTTATTTGTACTACCATAATTTGGTAACTTGCCCATTCAACGGCTACTGTAGTCCAACGGACAGCATAACCGTGGTGGAGAAATTACCAAACAGCGGGTAACTCCCCAATTTCCGCAGACAACGAGAATCCCGTGCGAACCCCTGGATTGCCCATATTTTGCTCTACCGACTCAACCCATACCAGCCGTGCTAAAATAGTACTTTTTGCGTTATGACGTTCCGAATGAATAATTGATTTTAGACCCCCTGCACCACCCCCCGCTGAAAAATCCACCATGTCATTTTCAAGAGGAGTTTCTAATCTATCAATTTGCCAAATTTCATTGTAATCTATTAAGCGGTTTACGAGTTATAAGAATTTGAAAAAAAAAATTCAGGATTTCTATGGAAAGGTGTTTGAAAAAATGTATGTACCAATTTGGTCACTTTTTTACGAATATTTTTTTATGTTCGAAGTTTATAGAAATTTTTTTTATACCATTTTAAAGAGTAACGCCTAATACACTTTGTAACCAAATTTCATTCAATTCGTGATAGTACTTTTTGCGTTATGACGTTCCGAATGAAGAATTGATTTTAGACCCCCTGCACCACCCCCCGCTGAAAAATCCACCATGTCATTTTCAAGAGGAGTTTCTAATCTATCAATTTGCCAAATTTCATTGTAATCTATTAAGCGGTTTACGAGTTATAAGAATTTGAAAAAAAAAATTCAGGATTTCTATGGAAAGGTGTTTGAAAAAATTTATGTACCAATTTGGTCACTTTTTTACGAATATTTTTTTATTTTCGAAGTTTATAGAAATTTTTTTTATACCATTTTAAAGAGTAACGCCTAATACACTTTGTAACCAAATTTCATTCAATTCGTGATAGTACTTTTTGCGTTATGACGTTCCGAATGAAGAATTGATCTTAGACCCCCTGCACCACCCCCGCTGAAAAATCCACCATGTCATTTTCAAGAGGAGTTTCTAATCTATCAATTTGCCAAATTTCATTGTAATCTATTAAGCGGTTTACGAGTTATAAGAATTTGAAAAAAAAAAAATTCAGGATTTCTATGGAAAGGTGTTTGAAAAAATTTATGTACCAATTTGGTCACTTTTTTACGAATATTTTTTTATGTTCGAAGTTTATAGAAATTTTTTTTATACCATTTTAAAGAGTAACGCCTAATACACTTTGTAACCAAATTTCATTCAATTCGTGATAGTACTTTTTGCGTTATGACGTTCCGAATGAAGAATTGATTTTAGACCCCCTGCACCACCCCCCGCTGAAAAATCCACCATGTCATTTTCAAGAGGAGTTTCTAATCTATCAATTTGCCAAATTTCATTGTAATCTATTAAGCGGTTTACGAGTTATAAGAATTTGAAAAAAAAAAAATTCAGGATTTCTATGGAAAGGTGTTTGAAAAAATTTATGTACCAATTTGGTCACTTTTTTACGAATATTTTTTTATGTTCGAAGTTTATAGAAATTTTTTTTATACCATTTTAAAGAGTAACGCCTAATACACTTTGTAACCAAATTTCATTCAATTCGTGATAGTACTTTTTGCGTTATGACGTTCCGAATGAAGAATTGATTTTAGACCCCCTGCACCACCCCGCGCTGAAAAATCCACCATGTCATTTTCAAGAGGAGTTTCTAATCTATCAATTTGCCAAATTTCATTGTAATCTATTAAGCGGTTTACGAGTTATAAGAATTTGAAAAAAAAAAATTCAGGATTTCTATGGAAAGGTGTTTGAAAAAATTTATGTACCAATTTGGTCACTTTTTTACGAATATTTTTTTATGTTCGAAGTTTATAGAAATTTTTTTTATACCATTTTAAAGAGTAACGCCTAATACACTTTGTAACCAAATTTCATTCAATTCGTGATAGTACTTTTTGCGTTATGACGTTCCGAATGAAGAATTGAATTTAGACCCCCTGCACCAACCCCCGCTGAAAAATCCACCATGTCATTTTCAAGAGGAGTTTCTAATCTATCAATTTGCCAAATTTCATTGTAATCTATTAAGCGGTTTCCGAGTTATAAGAATTTGAAAAAAAAAAAATTCAGGATTTCTATGGAAAGGTGTTTGAAAAAATTTATGTACCAATTTGGTCACTTTTTTACGAATATTTTTTTATGTTCGAAGTTTATAGAAATTTTTTTTATACCATTTTAAAGAGTAACGCCTAATACACTTTGTAACCAAATTTCATTCAATTCGTGATAGTACTTTTTGCGTTATGACGTTCCGAATGAAGAATTGATTTTAGACCCCCTGCACCACCCCCCGCTGAAAAATCCACCATGTCATTTTCAAGAGGAGTTTCTAATCTATCAATTTGCCAAATTTCATTGTAATCTTCTAAGCGGTTTACGAGTTATAAGAATTTGAAAAAAAAAATTCAGGATTTCTATGGAAAGGTGTTTGAAAAAATGTATGTACCAATTTGGTCACTTTTTTACGAATATTTTTTTATGTTCGAAGTTTATAGAAATTTTTTTTATACCATTTTAAAGAGTAACGCCTAATACACTTTGTAACCAAATTTCATTCAATTCGTGATAGTACTTTTTGCGTTATGACGTTCCGAATGAAGAATTGATTTTAGACCCCCTGCACCACCCCCCGCTGAAAAATCCATCATGTCATTTTCAAGAGGAGTTTCTAATCTATCAATTTGCCAAATTTCATTGTAATCTATTAAGCGGTTTACGAGTTATAAGAATTTGAAAAAAAAAAAATTCAGGATTTCAATGGAAAGGTGTTTGAAAAAATTTATGTACCAATTTGGTCACTTTTTTACGAATATTTTTTTATCTTCGAAGTTTATAGAAATTTTTTTTATACCATTTTAAAGAGTAACGCCTAATACACTTTGTAACCAAATTTCATTCAATTCGTGATAGTACTTTTTGCGTTATGACGTTCCGAATGAAGAATTGATTTTAGACCCCCTGCACCACCCCCCGCTGAAAAATCCACCATGTCATTTTCAAGAGGAGGTTCTAATCTATCAATTTGCCAAATTTCATGGTAATCTATTAAGCGGTTTACGAGTTATAAGAATTTGAAAAAAAAAATTCAGGATTTCTATGGAAAGGTGTTTGAAAAAATTTTTGTACCAATTTGGTCACTTTTTTACGAATATTTTTTTATGTTCGAAGTTTATAGAAATTTTTTTTA